>CM042751.1:128054-144939 GCA_022496165.2 Catalaphyllia jardinei | reverse complement strand
CCGGAGGTCGTGGGTTCGATTCCCACCGAGGTCAAAAGATTTTTTCTTTACCTTGTGTGGTTCCCTGTTTCCTTTTACTAGGGCTAATGCCCAGTGGGTTATTCATGGGTTAAATTAGCACAGCAGCCAATCAGTAACAAAGTGGACTTATGAGGAGATGACATCTGATAGTCATTTAATCATTTTCAATCATTTTTATAAATGTTTATTTTACAGTTGGACTGGACAGTGGATAGCTATGCTAATCTAAGCGGGCCTGTCGATCAATAGTTACAAATCATTTTTTTAATTATTATTATTACGATAATTACTATTATTATTACTCTATGATAAATAGAAAAATAGAAAGTTAAAAAAAAAGAAAAAGAAAACTTAGGAAAAGAATGAGAAAAGAACTAATAATAGTTTTTATTCCGCTATCGAATGTTAGTAACAACTTGAAGAAAAATTCCTAAGTTAAGTTAAAATAATTAAAATAAGTTAATTAGTTAATATAGCTAGAATAGTTAAAATAGTTAAAATGGTTTTGTAATATTTTTAGTCTTCGCTTTTAAGTACTACGTTATATTTTTTAAGGTTAATGTGCACGGCTCTTTAGAAGACCACTTTTTAGTGAAATGATCCCGTGGGTAAATAAAGTTATTGATTGATTGATTGATTGATTGAACTGAGGGATAATTAGGTTTAGGATCAAAATGTAGCAATAACAAGAACACAAAAGGTTTCAAATAGTGATATTGAACTTGAAAATTGTGCACAACTCCTCAACGATGTTGTGCTCAATATTTCTATCTTGATCTCAAATTTAACATTACTCATCTGACTTTTTGATTGAAGGATACAGTAACCATAAAGGCATCAAAGGAATTTATTACATGTTCATATATTCATTCAACCATTGTTGTGTTTGTAGGCAGCAGTAGGTGCATATTATGATTTCAATGGCTCTCAGGACAAGCTTCCAACTATGTCTTTTATTCGAGATGTGACAATTGGAGAAGGGGAATCAGTTCAACCAAACACAAGCTTTCTGAAAACCTGGAGAATTCAGAACAATGGTAAACATGATTAGAGAATTCATTTACAAAATTTGAGGTTTGAGATCATCCTGCAAGTCAAAGGTCATTTTATATGGTGGTTAGTTGTTGTCAGTTGACATGTACAGTGTAGTAAATCAGAAGATAATAAGAAACATTCTGAGTTCATGAATGACACTGTTCTTAAAGGTGGAGTAGATTTGGACAGCAAATAAACTGTTTAACACAACTTTACATTTGTCTTTAGGAAATGCTACTTGGCCATCTGGAGTGTTTTTAAAATTCACAGCTGGAGATCAGCTAGGTCCTGTAAATTTGGTGTCTGTTAAACCTTTGGATGCTGGTGAATATTACGATCTAAGTGTCAACATGATTTCGCCTGGGAAACCAGGCATGTATCAGGGGCAAT
The DNA here is from genome assembly GCA_022496165.2 of Catalaphyllia jardinei. Lineage (NCBI taxonomy): Eukaryota > Metazoa > Cnidaria > Anthozoa > Scleractinia > Caryophylliidae > Catalaphyllia > Catalaphyllia jardinei. The sequence continues at coordinate 143,493 of CM042751.1, read as the reverse complement.
GGCGCATGTGTCTGCCATCAGGACAATATTTTGGGGGTGAGGAAATTTGCCATGGTTTGTTTATACTACCCATATGATGTATATTCTTTTTTGTCAAGTCTGCAAACTTGTCTTTATGATTTGTTAATTTTAACCTACATGTAGAAATAATATTCATTAGAAATAAAAACCAGAGGCTATGTAAGGAAAGGCGACCAAAGACAATCAGTAGGCAAATTTTGACAAAGCTTCAACCTTACTCCAACATTTGCTGAAGTTAGTCACCAAGCAAAACTTTTCACCTAGCCTCAAGGGACTAATAACTTGAACTTGAACATTAATATTCTTGTCATCTGTTAAATGTTATTTTTTGACTTGACGATGGTGTCACGAGGACACGGAAACACTGTCTTCAAATATGCTTCTATAACCTGTAATTTTCATCATCAAATCAATAACATTATCATGCCTGATAAAAATCTCAGTGCAGGTTCTATTTCAGTGGAATGATGTTAAGTGACCACTTATCAGACAATGGGGAAGAAACTGGATAAGAAAGTGTTATAACATTGTCGTATTACAAGAGATGGAAATGTCTTGATGGGAAGTACCAGATTTTTTTTTAAAAATTGACTTTTCAAGTGAATAAAACATGTAAAAGTTGGGGCACATCTCTGCAGTTACCATGTGCTAATGAGGCTAATTTTGAGCCAATATGGTGTAAGCTCTCATAAGCAACTACCTCCCATAAAACGACCACCTAGGCTTGGTATTTTGAGTGGTTGCTTATGGGAGGGTCGACTGTATCAACAAAGTAATAATCAACATTACTGTTCCTTTTCAGGTAAGTTTGATTAGAATGATGATCTTTTGTACTATTAATTTTTTGCAGATGTTATATGGGTTATTCTATGTGTAGATGAAGCAGGACTTTTAGGACTGACACAGCAGTTGTCTACATTAGGAAGAGAAATGAACTCATGTCCAGGATCTCATTCTGTATCACCCCCTGCTAATCCCTTTGGACTTTCAACCCCCATTGGAACCTCTCCACAACCTATTTATTCTGTTCCCCATAACAGTCCTGCTAATGGAGTCTTACACATTTCACCAGCTAGGAGATCACTTTTTAATTCCATGGTAAGTACAAATAATAACTGAGATTCAATGAAACTTGAGTTTGTTTTAGGCCTACAGCTGTATGTCCATTCCAGTCTGTACTCCATGCGTAACAGTGTACAGATTGTAGGCTCATATGAAGTGATCAGAATATTGTTTCTTCAACTTACAGTATGAATATTGGTAAGTAAAGTCTGCATACGAGCCAAGTGACTCATCAGGCTGGAGCTTATCCCAGCTTCAGTAGCGTGACGCGACTAGGAGTATTTCTGCTCCCCTGGATGGGATGCTAGTCAATTGCAGGGTTACCCCCGGTTCCCATTTATATACCTGGGCAGAGACAGGTACTGTGAGAGTAAAGTGTATTTCCCAAGAACACAACACAATGTTCCCTGCCAGGGCTCAAACCGCACCTCCCACAATTACACTGTTGATGTTAGTGCACTTCAGTGCTTATTTGTCAGATTTATTTGGATAATGTAGCCAACAAAGATTGGCAATGACTCCACTCAAATCCTTGTTCAGTTTCCAAATTGGAATTGAGTGAAAAAGTCTGTCGAGTAATGTTGACAAAGAACTCTTCATGTACAAATGTGTGTAACCAGCATCACTATAAATCAAAAGCCAAGGAAGGCCTCTCGACCAAGCTACATGTATTCTGAACATGACAGGAAAAAATTGCCATGTTTCACTTGCCAGACATGTCACTTCACTCTGTTTGAGAGTTTGTTTTGTTAGAACTCTATTAACTCTGATTCAAAACAGTTCCCATGCTTGTCTGCTTTTTAACCTGATGACGTTTTACAACTTACTATGTGGTATAAGCATGTTTCTCTCAGATGTTCCCTTGTATCTTCTTTGTTTCTTTACAGGTCAATGGAGATCATTTACAGCCTCTTATTAGTCCTAGCATACAAGTTAGTTCAACATTAAATAGCAAAGAAGAAGAGTGTTTAGTAAATCAGTTAAGAGATGCATCACTTTTACAAGATTCAGACCCTGATCACTCATGACGCATTCAGGACCACAGTTTTTAATTCCAAAATGATTTTTTGCATTAGGCTGCTTGAAGCAGAAATTTCTTGTGAAACGAATCACATGGAGGTCATTAACCACCTTATTATTCATGTAGTTTAGATTTTTAATGTTGCACATATGGACTATAAAATGTATTATAAAATAGTGATGCAAATTTATCAGGTCTCCACATTATTGTCTAAGGATGTCGTGAATGTGAATAATGCTTAAAAAGTATTAATATTTCAAGAGGCAATTTATTTTTTACTCAGTTATTGAGTAGACTCTTTATTTAAGGTGCACCAAGTATGCATTGTGTTATCTATTGTGAATGGTTGGAGTGGATTGTGGAATGCCATTAGGTATCTTTCTTCACTGTTGGCTAATTGTCAGACATTGCTAAAAAATACAAGACTTTTGTATTAAATTTGGGCAAAACAGTACTTGTTCCCTAATCATTAATGCTCTTACTAGTATATACAGTAATAATCTGTAAATGACGGTTTCTAACATTGTATAGTTTTGTGTCCATCTGAGCCAGTCTTTGACAATTCACAAGTTTGCTGTATTCTTTTGTCAATTTTATTTAAGGCTTTCTTCTGGATTATATTCATTTTAATGGCATTTTGTTGTTTCTCCCATGTTACACTGGACTGTATAAATGTTATTTAATCATCCTGAATTCCATTGCACGTTTGAGAATGATCAAGAAATTTCTTGCTAAGTCAAGCAGCAGGTTAATTTAATTTACAGCAATGACCTTACATGGAGTTTTTCTCCGTATGACAGCTCTTCTAAAAAGCACTCGCATTTCATGTTGTAATGCGTGTTGAGATATGTTGGAATGAGTTCAACTTTTTCAGTGCCTTGGTATGTGTATGAGACTCTGTCAAGCGAACCAATCGATTACGAAACGTCATGCGACCCAAGTTACAGTCGACTCCCGATAACTCGAACCTTCAGGGGAAATAGAAAAAGGTTCGAGTTATCGAAAGTTGGAGTTATCGAGGGTAAAACTATATAGGAAATGGCCTGAGAGGAAATGAAAATTACTTCGAGTTAGCGAGGGTTCGAGTTATCGCGAGTCAACAGTGAACTTGTTTAGTTGCACGAGAAAGCAACCACCCCATCTTTTTTCCTACATGTAAGTTATTTTAATAAGCTGTTTTCCAAACTTCTAGATGAGTGGACAGCTGGCTGGGAAGGATTATATTTTTGAGTGCACTGATCTGCTTTCGCTTTTTTTTTTGTTATTTTTGAGGAAATGTTACATGGCCCGCCTTCTCCAGTAGTATTTAATCTTCAGGGAAAAATGAATAAAGCATCGGGAAATGAAAGCTTCATTGCTATTCTTTCTCTTTGACTTTCTCTGCTTAAAATTATGTTAAAATTATTTTCTTCGTTATAATTGAGATAGTTTGACTAAAATAATATTGAAACAGAGAATAAATTGTTAAAAATTTGCAGGCCTGCTGATCCGATTTGACTTAAATCTGGTCAGCTATGACGTTCAGAAGAAAAAACAGCTACGACAAACGTAGACTGTTTCTTTCTGAAAGACGTTTGACCCGTCAATGACCATAGGTTCATTCATTTTCGCTGGACGCCTTCTGTTTCTATGTCCGAGGTAGTTAAAGCCAGATATTTTTAAGTTATCACCTTGGGATAAAGCAAAAGCTTTTTCGCAAAACCGTTTTGTGAGTTTTGTTTTCATCACAGCGTCACTTAATACCTTGCGTAGGCTTTGAAAACTGTGGCAACATGCCTATTTTGGTCGATAAACAGTTCACATATTTTCCAGTGTTGTCTCATAGCAAGTTCCGGTGGCCGGTCTTAGAATTAAACAATGCCCAGAAAAGGGCAATATTTTTAGTCAATTTAAAATATCGATCAGTTTTCAAGGACATGTTTGCGTGACAAGCATGTGACCCTGGATTTTACCAGACGTGCGCTGATAGTGGAGTAAAACATAACAATGATAAAAGTCCAAAACATTACTTAATTCTCAGTCCTAGCTAAAGGAAGACTTCCTCGCTTAAATCCCATGGATTTTACGTTCATAAATTGACTGCTCATCTGTTTGCTACAATGCAAAGTGGGGCAATGTTTGGGTTCCGAAGAAAGTTTTCAGACAGAAACTAGATTCTTTAGATTATTATAAATACTTCTCTTCTTACATTTATTTCGAGGCTAACGTGGCAATTGAACTAGATTTAAAAATCACAAAAGAAAACTTGTGTCGTATTTGACCAAAAAAAGCCAGTGTGAGGAAATCGGCTGTTACATATCTGAACGTTCCTATTGGCTGCGTCAGACAAGCGGATCATCAACAACAAAGCACTCTTCAAGTATGCATTTCATAGCTTTTATCTGGGCGTGTTTGTCTAGTCACTGCAACATAAAAGCCTTGACATTCTTGGCATTTCAACTCGGATCAGCACTGCACGAGTCAGACGGTCTCAATCTGTAGTTGTGAGAAAAAATTATGGATCCAGTTAACGGTGATGCAGAGTTGTCAGAGGTCCGTGATGAAGAGAATGTAGAAAGGAGTGCAAGCTATTGGGAAGAAGTCGATCAAGCAGAGATTGAACGCGAAAGAAGGTACGGCGAATTGCTTTTCAGTTCTACCAAAACATCGCAATCTTTCGGAGGTATCAGTGGTAAAATTTGCAAATTTATGCCCGTGATGTCAACATAATAAAATGCTGACTGCACTACAAGTTTATTTCAATGAACGATCGTCCCTTCTTCAGTCCCATGAATATTCTCTCTCTAGAACTGAATATCACTGCAGTTTGTTATATTTCTATGGCTAGCTCATTTGCGTCGATGTATAGTTCACTGGATATTGCCCAAATCGGTAACTATTGTGCTTTTGTTTATAGAGTTAATTTTAGTCCTTGTAGAACTCTATACATTATGTCCTGGCTCCCTAAAATAACTGATTGAGAAGAGGAGGATCTTGTTTGTAGCTTTTCTAAACTGGAATTATATACAATAAGCTAATTAGATGTATCCTGGATTTCACTGTATTTATACGTGTTTACTATAGCCGCGCAACTGGATGCAGAAATATGTCTTCTATGCAAACACACTAAGAAAATGTTTGGTCGTGTGTGTCATATACTGCCAAACTAACATCTTTTGGGACAACTTTATTAAACGACCCAAAAACTTGCCAAGGGTCTTGGCTCTGAAGGTTCCGGACCTTTATACCGAAGCACATGTCGTAAAATTATATCTCGGTATTTTTACAACAAAAATGACCTTTATCTTCGAAGGAATTAGGAAAAAGCTGACTTTCATGAGTTTTGACAGATGTTAATTTACGCGCGAAGTATCGTCACGCAATAACACAGTCATGGATAAAAGCCAATAAAAAATCCTGCGGCCAGCTGATTTATTTACTAGGTCTACAATATTTCGATGAATAACGCTAACATCTGATCACCCCAGCTTACTTTGTTATAAGAACACTGCTATCCAAGGTCGAGACAAAGCAAACACTTGACTGAATCTCTGATGTCAAAATTAAGCAAATATGGTAATTTGGAGTAGCATATGGGAAGGAAGATGAAAAATTTTTGTTAGTCGTTCAGAATCTTCTTCAAGCGATAGATGTCGAAAGGAAACATCTTGAATTGTACAGATATTTTGCCAAGTGTCGGTGAAAGGTCGGAATTCTTAAAATTTCTGATGAAAGAAAAGGCGTCATGTCCAACATTGTTGAGCGATTACGGTATCGCACGTTTTTCTGTAAGAAAATTTTAATCTTGATCTTCAGGAAAGAATTGTTATATAGACAAGCAGAGGCAATATACAGGAGATAACAATATAGCATGTTATTTTCAAATCGTTGAGGTCATCTGTCATGGGAATTAAAGATGAAGCATCTTGTCACCAGTCACTCTCCACTGCACTAGAGGTCGATATAAATAGAAGTTGACTCCGAAAGGCCCCAGCTTTAGTTAATACAAGCCTGAAGCCTTCCAAGTTTGTCAGTAACAAGCCCAGCTTTCCATGTTTTGTTTCATGTGTGTTGAACGTAGGAGTCTTTTCACTGCTGTAAAACGGAAGGAAAGTTTTCAGCCCGCAGCATTTGAACGGCATGGTTGTTTAAATCGCTTTTCGAAGGGCCGAACTCCTAAGACTGTCAAGAAAGACAGCCAAGAAAAACAGCCAAGAAAGTCCCCGTTTAGTCCTATTACAGAACGATTTCAATTTGGAGATGAAAAGATGCTGCTGATAAGTTGTCGGAATGATAACCTCTTTTTGTTTCACTTGTCACGCTTTGAAATTGTAGCGTGACAGACAGTGGAAGCCAATGTCAAAAAAAAAAATACGGATGGGCCTGGCGGGAAGGTGGATAATACACACATTCCCAGACAGTAAATCAACAAATCTTTGCTTAACTTTCAAGCGGCCATTTTTCGTTTCTTTGATTTTGAAATCTTAAACGATATTCACGAAAAGTGGGAATTTTGTATTAATAACGTTAACTTGTGTAATTCGTAGGGACATTTTAATTTATGGTTGAAAACTGTGCAAAAGAAACGGCGTGAAGCACTGGAATATACAGAGAGCAAATAGAAAGGGCTGGAATTCTTTTTTGAACGTTACACGCTGGATATCGCGTGTTTTTTCATTGATAACTTGAATACATTATCTCCTGTCACCTGCTGTCCAATATTTGAGTATTTCTTTAATATTTTATTTACCGTTGTTACGAACTGCGAGAAAGGACTGGAAAGTACTTTGCCATAAAGTCGTGCCTTAATGAGCTGTTTCATAAATAGTGTGATGGTATTGGTTGATTTATCGTTGTTTTGCTGGCTATCACTTAGAGCGATACGAAAGTCAATGCGGCCAAATGCTGCTATCGTAGTTCATTAGAATTCACCAGCACGTCTCGCTTACTCAGAGTGATTTCAGTCGAGTATTCTAATCAACCGGTTAAATTCGCTTCGCTGCTGAGGTATGTGTTACTGTCGCTTACTTTTCATGTAGCTGCAAACCAGTTTTTGGTTTTCTCGAACGCTAATCCGTCCTCTATCTGTGATCGGTTAAAAGTACAAAACTAAAATTCGGTAACGCGTCGTTGATAAAAAGCGGCAACTTCTCGCTACAAACGAGCCATCGTCCGGCCTAAAGGGATAGAATCCGTTTCTTTCATTTAACAGCGGAAGAGCATTGTATAAAGTGAACATGAAAGCATCTTTTTCAAATTTTTGGCTCTTTTCTTAATTAAACCAAGGATAGAACTCGCAGTTGAGAAGTGTTTCTATTAGATTTTAATATCGCAGAACACTGCTCAAATTCACTGTCGCGCCGATTGTCACCACACTTTAGACACCGACGATAAAAATCTCTGAGTATGATTCTTTTCCTTGAATTTAAGTTTTAACTGCGAATAAGCCTCGCCTTTGGGCGTACATTTTGTCGATTTGATGCAGTTATTATGCAAGTTTTGGCGAATAATGTCGGCAACTGTCTGGCAAACAGGATGTAGAATTCTGTATTATTAAATTATCTGAAGTATTGAATGAAGACCTCATTGCCGGATTATGAGAGCGACGCTTACTGAACTTACGTGAAAAAGTTCATAAAAGATCTCAAAAGACAAGCTTTTTAGAATACATAACACTTTTCATCACAGTGCCAAACAGAAACATGTAATTATTTTTGGAGAATGAGTGAATTTTGAGCTCCTGTCACAAGCTGTCGTTTTCTATATTATTATACATTGTACTCAATATCAGCATTCTGATTGGCCAAGAGCCCCCTGCTTATTTTGAGAATTCACGTGATTTTGTGGACAAGCATGATTAGGGTATAATCTGCTATCCAATTTTAGTAAACTCTCAGCTCCGACTATTGCATTTCTAACTTTTTGATTGGCTAAAAAACTCCGACTATGGGCCAATAGTCGGAGTTTTACGTCATATGGAAAATAGTGCGCCAAGTTCAAAATTTTTCGCTTTGTAAAATTGTGGAAATGAAAATCGGTGGCAAAACCCGGTTTGAGAATTTACTAAAACAATTCCATTCGCCCTTGTTGGATATGATTTCACACATATTTTCCATAAAACAGTGCATAGTTGAATTCGGTTTTTGTGATACCGGGAATAATCAAGGTCTCGGCAAGTGTAATCAGCCTCGACCTTGATTATTCCCGATATCACAAAAACCTCATCCAATTATTGTTTATTATCTTGCTCTCTTTTCTTTGGAATAAATTCAAAACTAGGAAAATCGATTTAAATTATTATTTAATTCCCCCAATCACTGTTGAAAAGTGAGTTGTCTAAGTTTTCAGAAAATTTAAGTCCAATCATATTTCGTGTACTTGAAGTGTCCTCCGTCTTTTCTTCCTTCAAGGGAGCGGGAGCTGGAACGTGAAAGGGGAAAGATTGCAGAGGAAGAACTACCAAAAAGTGGAAGTGCGAGACGAGCTAAGGACCTTTTTGAATCTCAGCCTCAAGAAACGGATAAAGAAACGCCAGTTGATTTGCAAATGCTGTCCGGTGTCACTAAAGCAAGTATGAAGAGGTACCAGGAAAACCAAGCTTCAAAAACTTCTTCTCAGCAGCAGCGAGAACTTGAGGGCCTTCATGAGATCCAAGGAGGAATAGCCGCCTCGAACAGAGAAGCATTCGAGAAAGGAACAGTGCGTAACGTAGATAGGAAAAAGGAAGATGAAGAAGAGGAATATTTACCTGCTACAGGAATTGCATCTAAAACACGTGAAAGCATCGAATCTGGTCAAGTTATCCACGCCGAAAATAGACACGTGCGCGAGACGAACAACTCCGAGGAAATGCCTTCAGCAGGTGCCGCTTCTTCCATACGGCGTAGATTTGAGCAAAGAGACGACTATGAAGGCAAGGCACAAAGGCGCTTGAGCTATGAACCAGAGAAAGGCGAGGCTAAAGCCCGGACAGCAATGTACATGCAGAACGTGGAGATTTCATCACGAAAGAATCAGTCTCAGGATGAGGAGGATGCCCTTCCACCCCCCGGCAGCACTCGTGGGGTGAGGCAAATGTTTGAGCAGGATAAAGTTATTCACGCCGAGTCAAATATTCAGGATTCTTGGAAGGAGGAACTTCCGCCATCTGGCGTTGCTCTCGCAACTAAAGAAGCACTAAAAGCAGCTGCTGCTAAAGGCTATGAGAAATCACAAGTGGAGGACGAGGCTCTTAATCCTGGCAAGGCGTCGGCAACCAGAAGTCGGTTCGAAAAGGGAGAATTTGAAGAGCAGAAGACTGTGGAGAAGGAGGAACCTATCGTGACACCTGGATCAACCAAGGAGCAAATGAAACAGTTCCAGGAAGCAGCGCAGAGCCAAGGTCCGAGAAGACGAACCATGGATAGCGAGCGGGATGATCTGGAAGCTGCCCGCGGTGTAGCCCTAGCAGTGAAGTCAAGCTACGAGAAGGAAGGCGCGCCACATGTAGAAACCAAAAGAACCATTTCAGATGAAGATTTCACATCAGTTCACGGCCGCACCAAGGAAACCACTCGAGAAATTGAGTCGGGCGCCCTCATCAAACAGACACCGAAGATGGTTGAAACTGAAGAGTTTGGTGTGACTCAAGGAGTCACAAAACAAACAACCCAGCAAATAGAAAAAGGAGGATTAATTAAACAAGCGCCCAAAATGGTTGACGAGGAAGATTTCTCAAGTGTGTCCGGCCGTGCTAAGCAAACGACGCTGCAGATTGAAAAGGGAGAGCTGATAAAAGACGCACACAAAATGGTGGATGATGAAGATTTCTCAGGCGTTTCGGGCGTTGTCAAGGGAACGAGAGAGCGTATCGACAGTGGAGAGATGGTTCAACAACCACCGGTCAGTAATGCCGACCAGGGCGACTTGATGGGGATGCAATCTGTGACAAGTAACCGAGTTGTGTTCGATCAAAATGGACTGGAGTCGGATTCTGTTCATGCGGAGTAAGAGCTTACTGATCAGATGTGGCAGTTATATCATCCTATGACAACTACAATGCCACTAAATGACAACGAAACATTGTAAGAACGAATTGAAAAAGTATGAAATAATACGGGTTATTTGAGACTTTGCTTATTTACTATTTTAGTTGACTACGTGATAAAGAGCGTTGTACCAAACGTGGTTTGATTTTGTTTGAAACCAGATTGTCCACGAAAAAAGAAATACAACTTAAATTTTGAAAAGCATGAGATAAAATACTGTAGTATGAGAGACGGTGGTCTACAATCTAACTTGAGAATTCTTTCACAAGAACTGATAGGTAAAATAATGTGTTTTGAGTTTTAGAACTCCGGGTGTTAATTATTTTTGCTCGTCATATGCTACTTCAGTAAAAGCTGAAAGAGCTGATTTATGGAAGCGCCTGTTATTATTATTGTAAGGAGAGGTAATGAACACTAACAAATAAACTTGGTGTTCATACAGCTACTTCCGTCGACACTAATCCAGAGAAATTGTCCACCGAAAACGGACCTTTTCGAAAACGCTCTTGAAAACGGAGGAATTTGAAAACGGAGCTTTGCGTTTTAGTGTGGACGGAAAACATTTTGAAAACGGAGTTTTTCCGAAAACGATGACGTCACAATAATCAGGTGATTTGTCTTTCCGAGTCTTCCTCAAACACATATCCAACATGGCGGTCGAAATGGCGGGAATAACAATAATTTTTTTTAAATTTTATTTTTTATTTTTTATTTTTTTATGGAGGACCTCCCTGAAAACCACGCATTTACGTGACGGGTGCTTCCTCCTTAAAAATCGTTATTATTATTATTATTATTATTATTATTATTATTATAACAAAGTGGTGAAGGGCATAGTCCCGAAACTTAAGGACGGTGCCTACTTTTGTTAGTGCGCACACGTTCTGCGCATCACGCAAGCCATGGTTTAAGCGAGTGCGCGCTGGAGTTGGCATTGACGCAATCAACTACGCCACCAAGTACACGACTAAAATTAAATAAAAATTTTCCTACTGTGACCAAATCAATTTTAATGAACCTGTACGTAAACCAGGAACACCAGAATAGCAGTATATCGCTAACCACTAACTGTTTACGTCTTCCAGCTGAAAGCCTAGCTGTTATGTTTGGAAAATTACACTGAAATTCAACTGTGAACATGTACCTGCAGATGGCATAGTGCGCGCGCAAAAACGCAAATGTCTTACTTACTGGGGAGGTGACAGGAAAAACTGTAACAGTCACCGTAAAAGTTTTCAAAAAAGATCAAATAATTTTAAAAAACGCGTGGTTACCCCTACATTTTATGTTCTGAAATGGAGGTGGCAAGCCTATTCAACATGTGATTATTTTCTGTTTGTGAGCAAAAGGTATTCAGACTGTATTTTAGCTGTATTTTAGCTGTCAGAGACGCTAAAAGCACTTTTGCAACGATTTTGTTAGTAACAACGTACCAAAAATAGTTTTTGTTATCATCTGCCATGTAGTTTAATGATCTTTTGAAATGTGTTTGCCTTTCTGTATGTAAAGGCGAATTCTAAGGAAATTTGTGAGAAAATATCGTTTTCCTCTTTTTCAGAAAAATGCTGATGTCAGCATTGTTGCTGAGATCCAAGGCTAATATCCAAGGCTAATTATCTCAAAAATATGCGTGGCTACCCCTATTTTTCTTTGTGGATTCCAATAGCCCTTGCAAAGATCTACTTTTTCCGTATTTAGTAGGCACCATCCTTAAAAGGCGTTAAATCTCCTTGTTATAAGTAGCGATAGTTTGAAACTCCGTTCAAACATGTATTCAAGCCTAGGGCCAAAAAAATATGGGAAAAAAGTTTGAAAAACATCTGGTAAAAGAACTCTAATTTACTCTTGCTTTCTCGCACGCGATACATGGCGTCACATGAACGCGCGTTTAAATATAGGGCATTCGCAATTCAATTCTCGTCCAAGGTTGTAAAAACCTGTCTTTCAGCGAGGATTGCTCGAAAACCTACTGTACAACTTATGATGAAATTTTCACAGTTGATTTGTTGGGGTGAATCACCGTTTAGAGCCAAAATTTTCAAAAAATCTGTAAGACAGATTTTGAGCTATTTTTGACCTCACATTCTCTTAGTTTGCAAAAATGTCTTACAGATTTTTATTTTACTTTGCATGAATGTTAAATCAGACCCAATTTCTTATTCCTGAAATTTTGAGGTGGGGTCGTACGGGTGGAGTTTGAGAAAAACGTGACTTTACATGAATTTAAACTTAAAATGAATTTAAATTTTAAATCAGAGAAATCATGCTCGATGCGTCTAAAACCAAGCTTTTGCATCTCTACACGTGAACTCAACAAAAAGCCATCAAGCATTAAGCTCTAAATTAGTTAGCGTAGCAAAATGTCGTCACTGCCTCCATACAAAGGTGATATTTTTAATAGCAAATCAAGGAAGAATGATTTCTTCAATTACTGTATAATGAATAAGTGGAACTTATTTTTGAGGTTAATTTTATTTTGATTAAAGCACTAATAGAACTTTTACAGAGAAAAGTATCCCTAGACAAAATGGAAAAATGTTTTAAATCAAGATACCGACAACAATAGTGTACTTGTCCAGAAAATGATCAGATGTCGATTGATGACATTGTTAATATTATGCAAATCAGAAAAAGAAACAAGTCACTTGTCCGCCGCTCTATCGCATGCTCTTTCAACTTCTCGCAGGCCCCGGGTCGCAGGCTAGGTAAAGAAAGACTGCTTGCACTCTGGGTTAAAGTCTCTCGGCTCGTAATACCATATCCTGTTTAGGACAGGTTTTTAACCTGTTTAGGACAGAGGCAAGTCAAATTGTATACCTGTTTAGGACAGCGAGGCCAAAAAACCATACCCTATCCAGCGGCACGTCCCCGTATAGCCCAAATAAGGGAGTCCCCTCCCTCCCTCCCCCCCTCCTCGGGTTAAAACCAAACCTGATTTAATAAAATGTTTCAATAATTTTTGACATATCAACATTGTTAGATAACAAAACATTTCAATTGTTTAATGTCGCAATCCTCTGGGGAATCCTTGGAATTTCCTTCCTGCGACAATTGATTTTTAACCCAGAATTCGCTTTTACATGGAGGCGGTAATAGAAACATTGGTGTAAACCTATTGTCGCCATTTTTATATTTACATGCATTCAATTTTTCGCAATTCTTTAAAAGCATTCTTGGTTATCAAGGAATAAAAAAAACTAAAAATATAATCTATACTGATAAAAAATAATTTAGAAATATAACACTTTTACAATAACTTGACTCAAAGGGCAGTTTTCATTCTAAAATGGTGTACCCCTTCTCAACTGCATTCATTTAATTTCACTGATGTTAGCATGTATTTATGACATTCAAAGTGTCCACTCTGCCACGCTATAAGCAGGGGAGTTCTGCCTTGCTTGTCAACCAAGTTAACATTCGCTCCCCTTTGTACGAGTAGCTTAACACAGTCTAAACTTCCTTTAGCGGCAGCCTTGTGAAGAGCGGTCTCTCCAGAGGAACTCGGTTTATTAATATACCAAGGCTTTTTATCCAAGAGGTCTTGCAGCTCAGATACTGAATTCTGGCTCGCGGCAGTAAGAATCAAAGCATATATGGAAAATGTGACACGTCTGCAATTTGGAGACGGAGTCGATATTGGTGAATTCTGTTGCTCTCGGCGGAGACATGATTTCACGGGCAGTATTTCAGTTCTTGTTGGCCTCACAGGACCAGTATGCTCAACTTTGATAGTTCTTCTAACAGTCCAACTTTTGCCATTCTGTTCTTCCTCTTTGCTTCTTCCTGTTTTATTTGTGTCTTTCAATCGCAACCACTCGCCGCTGAAAAGAAAACTTTCCGAACAAACTCTCCGGAGATTTGGCCCTCCTCTTGTTCTCTCCCAAATAACTGACAAACCGTCTTTGAACTTCGTGATTTTCGGATTCTTGTCTTCAGTGAACAGATTATTAAGTCCGTTTACTTTCTTCATGAAGTTTGCAACTGCTAGGTCATGAACAAGGCTGTGTTTTGCTTCGGCAGACAAATCAAACTCCTACGCGTTGCGAAAGATTCATGAGTTTCCGCATGGGAGGTTCCTTTGTTTGGAGTGCTTGACGTTTCATCTTTTGTTGTTCAAGTCATACATCATTATGTGGTCTATTGTTTAACACTGTCAATTTTATTTGTGTTTGATCATTTCACATTAGCTCTAACACTTTTTTCTTTTCCGACTTCTGCTCAGAAATTTTGCAATAGTTCTTACAAAATGGCTCGGTAAGTAAATCCTCCGCAAAAAAGCGCGGGTCATGTAGGCTGTGTACCAGTTATTCTGAAAACCGGTTGGTCGACAGTTGTAGTAAATGGGACACGTTCAATCCTGAATGGAAATTTCCACATGGATGCGCTCGTTCCATTTCCAAGACTTTTTCTCGGAAGATAGGATCAAAGGCGATTCAAGCCAAAATGCCTGGAGCTAGTAAAAACTAGCAAATAGAACGCACATTTTCCATTCGTAAATTCCGTTTGGGAACTTTGATCTATCTTTTAAGAAATCCCGTTTTCCCGAGAAAATTTCCTTTTGGGGAGACAAAATTAATCTTTCCACTTACATTCCATCGGAAATTTCCAGACTTTTGGGTAAATGGTAAACAACCGTACGTGGTGTTCCTTATAGCACTTGTTTATGAATAATAACTTGTTAGTGCACGACACTAGCAGGTCTCGTTCGCTCCTGTGACGTTATCATGCGTTCCGTACTAACAGATCATAGATTTCACTGCAAACAAGAGTGTGGAGATTTATAATGTGAAGGACGACATCGACATCTACAACTTGATTTTACTGAAGTAACTTGAAATAGCAGCGATAATCCCTTCGAGCAGCGTCTTTGCGTGATATCATAAAATCACCAGTATTGATATATACATAAATATTGATTATTGACATGTCTGAACTTCCGCCTTGTTGTGGTGTGCCCTCGATAGAAGCCAATAACGTATTTCCCTTCGCAAAATTATATTTTTGTAACCCATTGTTCGCCTCGTTTGTGGTAAGTCCTGTTTAATATACAAATGTACATTTAGAACTAACCATTCATTCACTCCACAATGGAAGCGAGAAGGATCGGCGATAAAATTTCAAGCAGTTTAAGACCCACGTTACGGAGGCTAGATCTAGGCAATATCTTGGATGGAGTGGCTTCCATCTTTGTAAGTCATAATTTTAATTTTTCACATTGGACTTTTCTGTGTATTGTTTTTAATACATGGTTCTAGTTAGGTGTCCCCTATCAGTAGTGGGGATTGTCCACTGGCAGATGTAACTGACACGATAATAAAGTCATTATTAT
>CM042751.1:107450-127954 GCA_022496165.2 Catalaphyllia jardinei | reverse complement strand
TATCATTATCATTATCATTATCATTATCATTATCATTATCATTACTTAATGGTTTCATTAACTTTAGGGTCTGTTTTATAGAGTAGTACTTTTGTGTGATGTTCTCTTTAAATCCTGAAGTTCCTTCAGGTTAAGTTGGAAAGTAAGTAATATCTTCAAAGCTTGCAGCGCGTGTCGGCCTTGAGTGCAAGTCTGCATGTGCACAGAAATCAAGTCAAATGGCACGACTTAGGGGAGGGGCCGGGGGGGGGGGGCCCCCCCCCCCTCCCCCACCCCGCCTCCCTCTTATTTTGGGTGAAAAAAGAAAAATACAATAAGTGAAAGAAGAAAAGCCAAAGGGGCAAGAAAAATAGAACCAGGCCCCCTCCTTAGCTCAAAGTCTGGATCCGCCACTGGTTTGGAGAAATTTTTTATTGGTAATATTGATCTTGATTGGTGGTAAATTGTTTCTTGTAGTTCATCGTCAGTGTTGTCAAGCTTTATTTCAATAACGAGTGCGACGGTTTCATCAGGTTTCTAAACGCGAGATTGTTTTCGAGCGTTTGGACACCTGATGAAACCCGAAGCACGAGATTTTGAAATTACTTCTCCAACAAAGAAAATTAGTTTAAATTAACATTTGAATTAGTTTTCAGAATTGAATAATTGTTTTTGATAAGCAGAGTGTGAATTTGTCACCTACTTGCTTCATGATGACTACTGATAATACTGAATTTCATTTGTAATTGTGTACTGTGTTGTACTTGTTGTAGAGTGAGTTTTGAGCGGGCACGTTGCTCTCGAAGATCGCAGAACACCGACTTCGGCAACCGAAAGCCGTTGAGGATGAGAAAAGGTGTGTTGTAAATGCAATTCCAAAGTCAAAGCCATGCAAAAACAAAGGGACGGCTCGTGTTCTAAAGTTGCTACTTTCCGAAATCGGGCTTTTCCTCACTCATCAAAAATACGTATTATTGAAGAGTGGGGAAAAGTCTGATTTCCGAAAGTAGCAACTTTGGAGCCAGGTGGTCTTTTTAAATTGATCTGCACGAAGTTCAGCCGTTGGAAATTCCTTTAGTTCTAATTATTGGCTGACGTAGTTTGTTTAAGAAGTTGCGAAACCGTCAAAGGAAAGAAGAAAACCAGCTCGTGAATGAAGAAGACAGAAAGAAATTTTGGACAATGGGATTATTAGAAAAGAATTTAGCTACATCTTTGTTAAATGTTGTAAATTTTCATAACGGAAAGTTATTTGACTTACGTACTAACTAGTACACTGTTTGAGAGGCTCGCCTGCAATCTAGAGTATTTCACGGATCTTAAGTCTGCGATTGGTATGAACCAGTTTGCTTATAAGGAACATTGCAACACCACGATGGCGCTTATAAAATGTCAGTTGGCTCGGGTGGCTAGATGGTGATTTAGACTTAGTTCGAGTTTTGTCATTAGACTTTAGTAATGCATCAGTCAATTCCAGCAGTGCCCATCCCCTCCCCCGGGCTAACCCCCGGGCATTAGCATTTTTCAAAAAAATGTCGGAAAATTCCCCGGGGTGGGGACACTTAAGCTGTCTAAATGCCCCGGGGTGGGGACGAAGAAAGAGGGCAAATGCCCCGCCCCGGGATCGTCGCCTTTCACCACTTCTACAGTTTTTTTTTTATTAGCCAGTGAATAAAACGGTCAACTGTTCAGTATTTTAATGCAATGGTATTAAAGACTTCAAGGATAACAGTAGGCGCTAGTTTATTCTGATCATGATTATATTTATTATATGGAGGAGAGTGTTTGACTGGGAACTAAACCACGCGTAGATTCCATACGCCACTTCATCCGGGATCCGAGTGGCGTATGAGTGTCGTATCGTTCAGTGACGTCACGATTCTCGCCTTTTGCCTTTGTTGAATTGGTTTCTCGCGTCGCGTTTGTTGTTTAGAATGAAAGTCTCCATATAAGAAAAACAACATTACACGTTGGCTCGAAGATATGAATTTTGTGTTCTCGTGGCAAGAACAATATATATTGTTCTTGCCACTCGAACATAAAATTCAGATATTCTCGCCACCGTGTAATATCCTCTATTTATTTATATTTATATTTTGTTTTTAACAAAATTTTTATACTTTTTGTTATATTTTTGTTTTTCACCATGTCGCTATAAAGACATTTTAAATGATGATGCATCGCATTTTTACGCTCGCAAGATCTGTGTTGAAGATCGTATCATTTGAATTCGCAAACCTTCAGTATTTTAATTCCACTTTCATAAATTTAAAAATTGTTAGGCTAGTTTTGAATGCGAAATGCGGAATAGTCGTTCACGCAGTGTTAATGTCAGTGATTGTTTTCTGATAAACAAAATATAGTTCACCTTGTCACTTATATTCATATGCTTACAACTAACGAAGAAATATCTAAAATTGAGAAAACATACCTCTAAAAACTTCGACAGGTTTTTC
The DNA here is from genome assembly GCA_022496165.2 of Catalaphyllia jardinei. Lineage (NCBI taxonomy): Eukaryota > Metazoa > Cnidaria > Anthozoa > Scleractinia > Caryophylliidae > Catalaphyllia > Catalaphyllia jardinei. The sequence goes on along the minus strand of CM042751.1, from coordinate 125,519 downwards.
TAGTCCCTGACGGACAAGCCAGTCTTCGATAAAGGCCTCATCCTTCCCGATAAACTCATCCATCTTTCGAAAACACGTGTGTCAAATACCTGGGGATCACCCCGGGGTATGCTAATGCACAGCCCCCGGGAATGACGACGTGAGCAAATGCCCTACGGTTTCCCAGGGAGGGGGGGGGAGGGCACCGGTAGAATTGATTGATGCATAACGCTTTTGGCACCGTCTCTCATATTGCCTGCGAAAAGTCTATTAATCTCATTCCATACATCGTCAATTAGATTATCAGTTATCTTGGTAATCGTAAACAGAGGGGCTTTGTGGATGGAAATATTACTGACTATGTTTATATTAACAGAGGAGTGCCTCAGGGCACAGTCCTTGGACCACTTTTATTTTCTCTGATGGTTAACGATATGAAGCTAGTTGATTCACGCAATTGGATTTCGAAATATGCTGATGATATCACTATTGGTGTACCCGTTAGAAGGAACTCTGACACAACGCTGGCAGGAGTCAAGAATCTTGAGAACTGGGCAGTCAAATACAGGATGTCTTTGAATTTGTCAAAAACGTGGGAAATGCTACTGCGTAGAAGGACTACGAAGTCTGCTCCTCCTCCAGTGCGTGGGATTGAGCGGAAAGAGTGGCTCAAACTTTTGGGAATTACCCTCCATGAAGATCCTTGTAATTCGGATCTTCATATCGACAGCCTACGTTCTAGAGCTGCTAGTCGTCTGTGTATTCTTAGGATATGTTACTCTAAAGATCAGCTTGTTAAACTCTTTGACTCTGTAATAATGTCATTATTCCTGTATGGATTAGACGCTTGCACCTCCGCCTATCAACGCAAATATTTAAATCGAATTGACACTTTTTTTTGGCGAGCCTATCGTTTCGGCTACACCAATAAGATCATTTTGATATCTGATGTAATTAGAAGAAGGGACAGTGATCTTTTTAACAAAATAATAAGTGACACTGCTCATGTACTATATAATTTGCTCCCTTCCAAACGTTATAGGGTCCTTGGAGAAAGGGGTCATGACATTATACTTCCTAAAGTAAAAACTGGCCGATTGAAACGGGCCTTTGTAAATCGATGTCTTTTTAAATTTATTTCTTAGTTTTTTATAAATCCTTTCTACTTTCTTTTGTTATAAAACTACTTTTGCTTCAGCTTTGTCATAGATTTTAAAGCCACACGCATGCTGTGACTGAATTCTTAATAAAGACTTCTATGACCCCTTTCTCGTTGATATGTATCGTTTGTATATTGGTCTTGTTGAGACTTTTGAGAAAGTTATGGGAGTTTTCTGTTTTAAGGCAAATGTGAAAAAAAAAGTCATTCGGTAAATGTCCTGTGGGTATAAACAGTTTGAATCAAATTTTGCCAGAAATGTGAAACCGTCCATTGCCTTCCCGTACCGTGTGCGTCCAGACTGTTTAGAATGACCACAGATCGGATGCTTTACTAAAGTATGAGAAAGCGGAGGAGAAAGTTATTTCACATGTTAGTGCTATTTGGTCCGAATCCTGTACAGGCACGGTTGACTGGCAGCAAGAGACAGTTGTAATTAAGGAAAAAGAGTAGAACTGCAATTCAGAAAAAGAGTTCTTCATTCTTGTCTTTTGGGGACTTCAATAACTGCAATGTGACTTTCAATGTCAGTAAAGAAATAAACTTGTTTTGAATGTCTCAAGTGAGAAAATTATCTGCAGTTATCATTTGTTGTCAATAAAGTTGTTTATCGTCATGTGTTTTACTTGCTTTATCAATGAGCGGATTAAGAGTATTCGCATCCGCGTTTGAAATTATCTCCAAACACGCCGTGGTTTTCAACTAGTTTTCCATTGCATATTTAAACCCATCCACCTGACCAGAATAAGATGCTCTAATTGGGTACGAGCTGCATGAATAATTAATGAATTTGAGTCGGAACACTGTAATTCACGCGGCTTCGGCTTCTTCATTTGCTTTATGGTAAAGAGGTCATGGGGCGTAAAACCGTTATAAAACACGCTATGTTTTATACCCTGACCAATCAGAGCGCGCGCAGGATTCTATCTGTATTATCAGAAGCGTATCACCTAGGTGATACGCTTCTGATATTATAAAAAGTGCCCATAGCGTATTTTTCACCATTCCCGCTTCATCTAAACAGCGTCGACCGAGTAGAGTGCGATATCCATCCAATTTCCATTCAACTTTTTCCACACTTTCTACACAGAAAGTTGATCTTTAGCAGGTTGTTGTCAAATTTTAAACTAGAAAGCGCCAACGGACAAATCAAAAGTACCGGAACCTGTTAGGTTCTGATCAGCAAATGCAAAGGCTTGAGGAAACTGAACTCTGAAAAGCTGACCGTACAGTTGGGGTTAACTGTTATATATTTTCCAATATTTCGTGAGGCACCGCCTGACTTCTTCAGGGAATCTTTACAACTGAGAAAAGACGTTACAGTTTAAACAACCAAGATAAAGGCCTATATAGTATTACAATAAAAAGTGGAACTTTGAAGAAACTAATAAATGATAAGATAACAAAAATAGAAATCAATAAAAACTACATCGTTGAACAAACCAATGAGTGACAAGATAATAAAATGGAATATAATAAAAAAATTAACACCTTCCACCGACCTTAAACTATAGCTATGAATTGAAATCTAATTGTGCAATTAAATATGCTGAAGTTAGACGAGGCCAGGTGTGTGGGTATGTTCACTTGGTTTTGAAAACGCAATGTTAAGTGATATGCAGGTTCTTGTTGCAAGAATGCTGTTGACAATCAGTGATATATCGCTTTCACTTGTACTTATTGCTTCTGATTATTTACTCTCATATGCAGATAAAATAATACTTGGTAAAGACAAATCCGTCAACTTTTCCCGCTCTCGAGTCCCATTGTTTATTCGGCCTTGTCAATTTCTTTTTTATTCCTCTGATGCCATGTTTTCACGAGAGAGGTTTACTACGGTTACTGCTTACCGAGGTTTCGTAACTTAATGGCAGTTAATTACGTATTAGAGACGCTGTTTACAAGGAACAAATTAACTAAAAGAGGCCGCATACAACGGGCGGTTTGAGCTTTTCTTGGAAAGCAAGTGCTGCAACATGATGTTGCACAGAAACTATAGGGAAATTATAAATTTTCTGACTCCAATGCCGAACGCCGGTTGTTGTCAATTTGGAGGCGGTGATGTCCACCCAAACCCTCCTTGAATGTAAAGCTTTGCAGATGAACAGTGGCAAGAAAATTTTGATATCTCGATATATCCCGCAAAACACCTGAAACAGCATCTGCCGCGGAGCACGGGCTCCGTAAATGTTTAACAGTACTTCTTCTTATTCAAGGCCGTTCTGACAATTTAATTTCTCCTCCATAGACTTCGATTATGATTTTTCTCTCTCTCTCTGGGTTAGGTCTTCTTTTAGTTGCGCCTGCCTGTATGTACACCACTACCGAGCTAGTGAACTTCCAACAGAGAGGAAACACTCATGGTATTTGACGATGAAAGGGAAACTGCAGTGAAGGTTTTTTTTGCGTTAACATGAGTTAATTAAGCCTCTTTGCCCGTTGACTTGAAGCCTACTTATATCAAAAGGAATCTTTCTCTTACACGCGGAACGCGTGAACACTTGCTGCCAAGATGTCGCGACAACGGCTGATTTTCCTCGGTTACCGTCGGTTACTGAGCTAAACCATGCCTGATGAGCCGTTCAACTGTCCACAAACCTTTGATTTTGCCGCCAATTACCGAAGTTTATTACTGTGTTCTGACGCGACTTAAAACTTCAGTTTAATAAAGTAATAGCCCAACCAAGGTAACCATCTCTCGTGAAAAAAGGGCTGAGTATGGGTAAAGTAATTCAGCCAAACATCATTACATGCCTTAAACATTTGAAACAATGAATAATGTATTGCTGCACGATATTGTACTCTCACTACCCCTTGGCTCCATTCTAGCGTTCACAGGCAGATTAGTGTTCTCTAACAGACCTGACAGTCCGACGACGGCTTTACTTTCACCTGAATTAAAAGCTGCTTGAATTTGAGCAAGAATAAAATGAATTCAGGCTCTGTAAAGAGAGAAACAATTTATAAAGGGGAAAGTAAGTGAAAAGTGAAAGAAAATAGAGGACCTATATTAGGGCTATGAAAAACATCTCTTTTCGTTTTAACGTGACTTTCTTCCGCAAAAGCCAATACAAAAACAGATTCAACAGATCAAATTATCATTGTCCTCGGATGGACCACTCAGAGGGAAACTGGTAGCGATTTGTACAAAGGACCCTGAGGAAATAACGAATCAATCGCCTTCCACTCATGTAACATAATTCATCGACATTATACGTAGTTTTTTTTGTATCAAATGGAAATACGTTTAATTTTATTGACGCCGTGATATTGATCACTATTTGATTATCAATTTCCCAGCAGAAAAATATCAACTGGTAACAAGGTAACTCGAAATAGCGTCGTATGAATATGTATTTTGTACATCATTGTATCTTGTGTTCATCTAACCTGTTGTCAGAGCGAGCTATTGTTTTGCCGAGATGAGTCGACACTGTTACCCTGGTAAGTAACTTCACGTGCTATACTTCAAAAATAAGTGCGTGACTAATATACTCATGATCATTTACTTTATAGGTCTTGAACTGCTGAGTATGCGAGGAATACATGATACATAACAAGAAACTGTAACTAAACTGAATAGAATATAGAACTATTTTGCAATAATGATCCTTCATTGTTGCAGGATTACTCCTTACCGACAAGCATTCACATAGTTCACATAGTTCAGTACTACTGATATTAATTTTTTTTATATATATATTTTCTTCATCATGACGAAGCAACCGATACTCCTTGGTTGCAAATACAAAACACTCAATATTCCTTGACGTTTTAAAACTGAGCTAGTATCACTGTTGCTCCGTCTTTTTCAGTCAACACTCGATATTCATTACTTCGCTTCAATCCCAGCTGATAATACTGCTTTTAATCTTCATGAAATGAATCTTTCAACGTTAAAGTTGGCGGTGGTTGTTGCCGCAGTTATTGTCTGTTTTGGTTTAATTTTGACAGATATTTGCCTTTTCGGCCGGCGAGAGTGTTTTCCAAATCCGACAAAACTAAAAAACAATCTGGTCGATTCTCTTGAGCGGTTGTCTTTCTTGGAGGATGCAGCCACCAACAAAGATGAGAATGCGGTGCTTGAATCACCGAGAGGATTAAACCACCATGTTTGGGAAAACAACTGTGTAAAGACCATTGAGACAATTTGCAATTTTCCAGTCTTTCCAAAGGCACCGGATAGAAGACAAATCACTTTTCGAACCGAAATTATAACTCCACAAAGTCCTGGAGTGGATGGACACCGACTTATCGGTTATTTGCTTCCCGATTTATCTGGCGAATATCGTTTCGCTGTTGCTTCAAATGGTTTTTCTGAAGTTTGGCTCAGCCCGATAAAGAGTTGGAGAGCAGCAAAGCAAGTTGCTTACATCAGCCCGCAAGATGTACAATCAACAATCAAGAAATGGGACTTTGACTCTTTGAAATCTCAGATTTCGACAAGAATTTATTTAAAAGCGAGGAAGCGATACTTCATTGAAATAGTATATTCTGTTGGGGCTCGAAGAACAGGCAAGAACTTTCTTCAGGTCGCTTGGAAAAGACCAGGGAAGTCTATGTTTGAGATTATTGAAGGCGAATCGCTTTCACTGTACGCAAATGACAGCGAGAAGGCACAGTACAAAATTTTCGACGATGAATTACCAGAGGCTCATTATTGTGCCAGATATCGAAAAGGCTACGCCAACAAGTACATGAGGCAAGCGATTTATCCCACTTTACAAAATGCAGCAACTAACGGAACGCTACATTTTTGTGATTACAGACCGAGTTATCTTGTCGGACCTGATGATTTCCATGATCTATCTAATTTCCAGATCTATAATGGTGTAACAAAACATGTCCTTCAAACGACAAGCTTCCCATATCCAAATATTGATGGCGTCGTAAGGAATCAAGAAGCACATTCAGTTTTCTGGGCTGAAAATCCTTTAGCAGAACAAGAGGCATGGTCTGTAGTAGAGAGATACATAGAAGCTATTGAGCAGAGTTACCCTGGGTAAGAATTTTGACATTGCTACAGTTTTGAAGTTGTCTGTTCCACCAAAGATTTTCCCTCTGATTAGGTAATTAATCAGTTTGTTTATTTATCGTTTTATTTGGGAGATTTATTTGTATTTTTTTTTTCATATATTCATTTTGTTATTTGTACAGATAAGTACCGAGTTTGGGTTTTTGTCACCTCTTTCATTTGGCTATACCTTTATTCCGTTAAATAAACCGCTACGGATGAATTTTCTCGAGATATCCAGAATACAAGTAAAGTGCAATCAGGCAATGCACTTGAATGATTAACGATTACCAATAAAATTTAAAAAAAAACCGCTCGCAATCCCCTGAGTGGGGCTTGACTGCCTTGTACAATGTTCTCGATTGGCTGCAAAAGGATACCAAACCCCAACCGCTTTTGTTCTTTGTTTTTCTAAAATTCACTTTTCCTCTACAGGAAATACGAGCTTAAATCCATTTTTCGCGTTGAGAAGAAGGAAGATCCCAAAAAGGGAAGTAGATATTTTCTTGAACTTGTAGTTAAAGACCTAACCACTGGTGCAAACTATATCTTGGCAGAATATGTATTCCTACCAAATGGTGAAAACGGCCGTTTATGTTATCCTAAGGGACTGCAGTGGGACAGGACAGCGGATGTTTATCTTATCCTCACGGCCAAGAACCTGGGTCGATGGGTTCATCATTTCATCAAGAACGTAGAACAAATTGTTCAAGAAACGAATGATGAACATTTACATGTGGTTATTTTTGACTTTAATAGTCCCGATATTGACCTGGAACAGGCTTTCAAGAGGAGCATTCTGAAGAACTACCATTTTATTACACAACCTGGAAACTACTCTCGCACAATTTCTTTGAGTGGGGCAGTACAGTCTATACAAAACTCTGACGCTATATTTGTCACTGTTGATCTACATCTGGATATTGGGAGTCAGCTGATTAACGACGTACGCAAGGTGAGTACACAGCCACCATTCCTACGCGGCAATATCATATCAATCACAAATTCAATGTGCCAAAATAATTAAGTCGCTTCCACGTGTAAATGGTGGTAATTCTATTCCAAAGAGAGTCGCACATCTGTAACACATTGTAAATTGTGTTGACTTCTGAGTTTCATCTTCTCTTTAGAGCATACACTTACATTAAATTACTCACGTACGCTACTATCTGTTTATTTTTCTCTCCAGCACTGTTCTAAAGGAAAGACGGTGTATGCTCCACAAATTGTCTCTCTAAATTGCGGTGGAAGCAGCGCTTTACCCAGAGGTGTTTGGTATCACTATAGTTATGGAACAGTAGCAATGTACAAAGAGGACTGGGAGAGATTCGGAGGATTTTCAAAGCGTTTTGTAGACAAAGACACGTGGGGAGGCGAGGACTGGGATATAATTGACGGAGCGGTCAAGGGTGGCCTGGAAATAGAGAGAAAACGTTGCCCATGGGTGTACCATTACTATCACACTAAAGCTGGAATGTGGTCCAAATGACACCACTAGAGAAAAAGTTACCCTGACATGCGCAGCCCTGACACAAGGTAACTGCTTGGCGTCTTAATAAAATGAAGTACACCATACAGCAGAAAAGCAGAAGTCATGATCTCGGATCACATTTATCTTATAAATTCAATCAGAACAATATCCTCAATAACTGAGAAAAAATTGGTAGAAATCTATGGCTACCTTTTTGGCAAATGAAATAAGTGCTACAGATAGAGAAGTAGCAGGCCCAACAGAGCAAGTCCAACTTATGTTCCATTTAAAAGATAAAAATATTAATTAATTAATTAATTAATTAATTAATAGTGCAGGGTATTTGAAGCCATTTTTTCTGGGGCGTAGATGAATAAACAATCAAAGAAAGTCGAACCCTGTGTGATATAACACGGCGCATTAGAAGATAATCGCCCTTATTTGTTGCGCACGGAGATCACCAAAAGTCACCCTAATAACCGCTTTTGTCGGCATTGTGGCGTGAAAACAAGCACGGTGACCCCCTCTTTTTATTACGTTTTTAATTTCTCCTTGCCTTGTAACAACAACTTACCAAGTTTCACCGGAAATCTATGGCGGGTTCTTTTACTAGGGAATCACCTTAACAACTTAGAAAGGTAGGCTAATGACGACAATCCTATCAGATGCCAATGACCCTCTAAGTTGGTCACATTACTCCGCAGACGATTAAATCATCTCGGAAGCTGTTTGTTTGCAAGTCTGACCTACATTGAAAGTATTGTAAATAAATTTTGTAAAACCCTGTCTTCTGTTTATCACTTTGTTTATATGACCGCACCTTGTTATTCTAGCCACTACTAGTTTGACTGGGTTTGATTAGAAGAGAATTAAGTGGACGTATTAATTATGGTCGGACAAAAGAGGTTAATTGCACTGTACATTAATCATCTATCTCATAGACATGTAAATAAACTTATTATTATTCATTTATCTAATAAGCTCTAGTTCTTTCAAGGTATTACAAATGTGGCAATAGCATCCCTACGTCTTATTTTTTCCCGACGTTCCTTTGGGGGCCCTCTTTGCTTTCTGCCACATTCCTGCTTTGGTGTGATAATAATGGTAAACAGCTGGGGAAGGTTTCTGTTCTATTTCCAGGCTAGCTTTGACCGCACCATCAATTATGTCCCAGTCCTCACCTCCCCACGTGACTTTGTTGTCCAGACGCGTTGAAAATCCTCCAAATTTCTCCCAATCTTCTTTGTACACTGCAACTGTTCCGTAGCTATAGTAGAACCAGTGGCCGTTAGGACTGGCACTGCTTCCGCCACAGCTTAGACGAATTATCTGAGGAACGTACAGTGTTTTTCCTTTGATGCAATGCTGAAGAGTCAATTAAAAAAAAGAAAATTAATAACTATACCTTTGGACAAAAAGAGTCGCACTAGGCCTAACCCTAACCCTAAGTTCTTGAAACAAACAATAGAAACTCAAGTTTAGAGAACAAGAAACCTAAACAGGATCTTTGTGGGAAATTCAGACCAAGACAAACCCAAATATAGGTACAAAGAGCAGCGGAGTGAAGCCGGGTCTTTAGATCGGGATCAGCAGTGAAAAATAAACAACCTTCAACCGTCGCTGGCTGACGATATCTGTCTCAGTAAATCGAATTGGCTACCCTTCTCTTACTTTCACAAAAAGTCCGTTCTTATGTTAATGTACAACCCAAAACCTCTGTGTCCTTTAAAAAAAAGCACTTAAGGGGTTTTCCTGTAATAACTATTAACAGTTTTCATACAAATGTGTTCAAGTATTAACTTTCCTGCAGCTTTTCTTTCGTATTGTATCCTTACATTTGACGTTGTAATTGTATAAAATTGTAATTGTATCCGTCGTCATGTTCTTATCTTCTTTTTTGATTTCATCTTGTAAAATAATAACTGAGGAGACCTAATTAAATAAATATAAGCTTCATAGTTTCCTTCGGGTTTCCTCGCCATTGTTAAATCTATTCTTTCTATTTTTTATTGTTTTCATTATATTTGTGGTGTGGCAAAAAATTAAATAAACTAAAAAAGCAAAGTGTACTTTGGAACTTCGTGTCAATTCTGTTCGTGAGCTTTTCTCTAAAAAGACAACTTCTAGGTCAACTCGCTTTCCCAATCAATTTAATATCATTAGGTTTAAATCTGATAATGGAAGAAACACTTAACAGTACAAAGGCCCTGTAATCTGGAATTTCTTAAACAGATTAGTTAAAGTACCTGAAAATTTTAATTCCTATAAATAATAACTGTAAGCAGATGTTGAAGAAACACACCAGGGACATTGCCGGGGTTTCTTTTTGCAAGGAAGCGACGTTGATCACCGCAAAAAAGATGATTTTATATATTTTTAAACATTTTAATTTCTGGTATTATATAATTATCTTAATTAGGCTCTGGTAAATCTTAAGTTTTTGCATGCATACATATTGTTTCTCCCTGTACATAGCTTTTATTCTTTTGTTATATTTTTCGTGTTTGTAAAATTTTGATTGTGTATAGTAAGTCCACATCAGCCCTTCAGCTGCCAAACATTCTTAACCTACTTATCAAATAAAGATTACGTTACCTTGCCTAACTATCAAACTATTGTTCGGAACTTTTATTTATTTTTTTTGGTTTTTATAGTTTATTGATAAACTAAGATAAGATAACTAAAGCGGCCTTCACACGGCAAACTAAAGTTGGCAAACTCGTGTTGGTAAACTCAAGTTGATGTGTGTGAACGGCACAAAAACAGTCGGCGAACAAGTTGTCAAACTGTTGGCGACAAATAGAACTTGCCTCTATTCTCGCCAACTTTTTCACCAACTTTTTCGTGTTGGTAAACTCGTGTCTGACGTGTGGACGGTTGGCCAACATGTGTTGGTAATTGTCAACGAATCAAAACAAGCTCATTCAAGTGATTTATTTGCGTGACACTTCACAAAATGGGGGACGGGAGTCAACACTACTTTTTAAATTTGTCGAAGCGAAGGCTGTTCGCCGGGACGTTACATTTATAGCCTACAAAGATTCTAAAACCAAACAAAACAAAACGGAGGAACACGTGGACAAAGTGGGTTTCGTCCAAACCTTTCTATTTCAGTCTTCACCGCTTTCTGTTTCATCTATTCTTTTCGTCTGTTACACTGTTGTACGTAAGTGCCACGGCACTAAAAAGTGGCCATGATGCAAATTACCTTGTTTGTTATTTGACGCGAGTTTGACGTGTGAAGGCACGAGTTTGCCAACATTTTGAAGTTTGCCAACACGAGTTGGCCAATTTAAGTTTGTCGTGTGAAGGCCGCTTAAGAGTGGAAATTTGGGAATCACTAACGTGGTCTCGAACCAAAATTCTAAATTCGAAAAGTTCTGGATAAGACAAAGATGGACTGGATAATGAATATACTTGCCAATGTGAGAACAACCATCTTTTTATGATCAACATCGTAAACAGTCCGTTTGTGACACAATGTTCTCGACCTTACTTCAGAGATGTTGCATGCAATTCAAACAAATTCCACTGCGCAGAACATGTCACTGTATCTCACAGCTTGGCTTGCGATACTGCAACAACGCCTTTAAACTTGCAATGTGATATCTTTGTGTGATAAGTTGCAAGGAAAATTTTGCTCGTATTACTTGAGCCCTTAACGAAAGTTACGACCAATAAACAACAATCGCTTTTACGCGCACCAAAGCCTGATAAGTAGCTTTTCACCTGACTCTGAAAATGATCAATGCTTTCTCTAGAGCACCTCGGAACCACCCTCACCCAGACTATGACAATGGACAAGTTACGAAACACTTCAGCGGTCAAACCATTTACTATATGTTACAAGTATAAGTGAACAGGTCAACAAAAACAAACAACAAAAAAGCAAACAATAATTCTAAGGTTTCTTAAGATGTATAGGTAACAGCTCAAATGCTGTTTTCATTGACATTCAAAGCAAAAAATACTTTGACTTGGTCCATTTTAGTTTCAATAGGAATAAACGTAAACAGCGGTTACAAACATTTACTTGAGCTGCATAACTTTTATAAAGTTAACGTTTCGTATGTTACAACATACATCATCAGAAGTGATTGTTATTCAGTTACAGATAGATGTTGATCCGTGATCTAAAGCCAGCCTTAAATGAAAACGTTGGCAGTGAGAAACTTCATCTCTATTATTAGCATATTCTTGTCGTTTAATGTCAATCAATTTCGTTAGTTCCCAGTCCGTACAGCTGTATTTTTAATTTAAATTTATCTGTAACTTAATAATAATCACTTCTGATGATGTATGTTGTAACATATCAAACGTTGAGTTTATAAAAGTTATGCAGTTCAAGCAAATGTTTGTAATCGCTGTTGGCGTTTTATTTCTATTCGAAGCTAAGCCCTTTCTTTTGTTCATTTCCATACTTGGATTTCATTGGCTATACCAATATGTCGTTGATCAGTTGACTTCCAATGTCAAGATGCATGTCTATGGTGACAATAATGGCGTCAGGGTTTTTTTATTGACTCTACCGCTTTGCTAAAGGAAACTGTCCGAAAATAGTTTCCAGCCTGTGTGATAAAATGGTAGTTCTTTAGAGTGCTTCTCTTCAAAGCCTGTTCCAGGTCAATATCGGGGCTATCAAAGTCAAAAATAACCACATGTAAATGTTTATCTTTCGTTTCTTGAACAATATATTCTACGTTCTCGATGAAATAACTGGATGAACCCATCGACCCAGGCTCTTGGCCGTGAGGATAAGATAAACATCCGCGGTCCTGTCCCACTGCAGGCCCTTTGGGTAACACAAAAATTCGTATTTCCCTCGCGGTTGGAATACATATTCTGCCAATATATAGTTGGAGCCATCGATAACATCTCTGACTACAAGCTCAAGAAGATATCTGCTTCCATGTCTATAATCTTCTTTCTTTTCCACGCGTTTAATCGACTTCAGTTCACATTTCCTGCAGAGAAAGGTGACGTCAGAAATATAATTGCTAATCAGGCCACTAGAATTGACAACTGGTGCACTTAAAAGAGGAACTCCTGATTTTTGCTCTAAACCTGAGCCCGCGCTATAGTCACGCGATACTGATACTGGTGTTCAATTAACCATAACTTGGTTGTCCAGAATCAAAGATATACCAAATGACGCAACTCTCTTACTTTTGCGCTCAAGCAAAGCAATCCACTGCAAGAAAAAGATGGCGGCTGTACATTTTACTACAATACCTTGCGAGCCAAACTAAGCCCACTGGGCATTTAGAAAGACATGGTTAGACGGCAGTCGTTCCTAAACTAACAGCATTGCTCTTGTCGAGTTTGAGTGACTTACAATTTTTCTTTGTGTTTTTATACGCTCTTTTAGAGTTTTCGTGCGCAAAGGTACCAGTCGCGATCTTTTTCTTTACTTTGGATTGGCGTACGGATGTAGGTACGTACAGCCGTTAGAACAAATTATTTTTTACCGATGTGCTACCAAATTTTCTTAGGTATGGAGCTCCACTCGCATGCCTTCGGTGCGCGGGAGCTGCACTCTAAATACGGTTTCAATAGACCGGCCATACTCGTATTCACGGTATTGGACTGGAACTAGCTTGCAATGCGGAGGCTCATGTAGGGGAAAATCATTAAAAAGAAATAAATGTCATATTCTCGGTATTGCACTGGAACTAGCTTGCAATGGAGGTTCGTGTGGGGGAAAGTCATTAAAAAGAGATTAATGTTATTTCAGTGCTTTTGAAAAGACTCCCTGCATCAGCCTCGGTTGCAAGCTAGCTCCAGGCTTTTATCGAGAACAAGAATATGGTCTATTCAATCAATGATCTTTCCACGCAAGAAAACATTTTGATATATGTGTCCGTCAAGCAAAAGGTTACATTGAACAAAATTAGCCAGAAAGAAAATCAAACAAATGAAATAAAAACAACCGAACAAAGCTTAAATCAACAGCCAGAAACTCAAAACTGCATCGGCAACGCGTGCAAAGTTATAAGCTTAGAAACGGAGGCGTCCTAATAATTAACAATTTACAATTAAGAGCAGAAACAGTGATATTTCCTCACGCTTTGTCTGCAGAGATTAAAACAACTAATTATACTCACTGTAAATACACCCTGTCCATTTCGTGGAAGTATTAATTTGTTGACAACTATGAACGATTCATTTTCATTTAAGGGATATTCGGGACCCCGAAGAAATCATTTTCCATCTCTCTGATCGGTTACCACTCCACTAACATATTCAACAGGGTATACGTGTGTTTTTTGAACGTGTCTTCTTACACCATGATATGTTTTGAAGTCACGCGGCAAATGCACAGGATCAAGAAGATAACCTGGTTTATATTCGCAGATTGGTAACGTCTTGTCCACTGCTGCTCTTGACAAGTAAGGAAGGGTCTCCGGCCACATGTTCTTGTTCGCAAATCGCCTCCGTAGCTTTTCACAAGCTAGTACGTCTGGCAAATCTTCGTCGTAGATTTTCAATTTAGCCTTGTCACTATCCACTGAATACAAAGAGAAAACTCTCTCTCAATTAGTTCAAACTCGCTTCCATCTCGTCTTTTCCAAGCGACTTCAATTAGCTGTTTGCTACTTTTCCTATCAGTTTTGACATATATAACCTCAAAAAAGTGTCTGTGTCCTGCTATCAAACTTACGGAACCCGAAATCTCGGATTTCATTGGCCCAGGGGACAGTTTCTTTGGCAGTGGGCCAGGCTCGATGTTAGCAATTTTTTTAGCGTCCTTCCAGTTTACGTTGGGGCTGAGCCAAACTTCAGCAAAGCCATTTGATGTCACCAAGAATTGATATTCTCCTGATGCATTTGGTCGAACGTAGCCCAATAGTCGAACTGCGCCGTCAACTTTGTCAACTTTGGAGTTGATGTTAACATTCTGAACAAAATTCCTTTTATCTGGTGCCTTGGGAAAAATTGGATAATTGCATAGTTGTTTTAGGCTACTCTGACAATGCATTTCACAAGTAATCGACCCCGACTTTCTCTGTCCGACCTCGTAGCTCAGTCGGCAGAGTAACGGTAGATCTATTCCGGAGGTCGTGGGTTCGATTCCCACCGAGGTCAAAAGATTTTTTTCTTTACCTCGTGTGGTTCCCTGATTCCCTTTACCAGGGCTAACGCCCAGTGGGTTATTCATGGGTTAAATTACCACTAAAATTTACTCTTCAGAGTTAATTCTCTGTTACATAATTCATTTCCCAAGTATGCTTGTTCAAACCTTATATTCGCAGTGTGGTGATCTGTAACATGGCGACTCGATAACAGCTCACTAGTTGTTCTACGTTCAGGCTTAAGCTGATATTGTAAAGACGTCACATTGGGAGTGACTTCTTGACGACTAAACAGATAAACGATGACTGATATTACCCAGAGTCCAGCCATAAGAACCTTGATAACAAATGCGTTCAGTAGTTTCACGCGATTCATGGTCTGTTAGTTCATAACTAATATTTGTGCCATCAAAGAACACGGTACAATCTAGGCGCCACCAGCCACATATATTTGAAGTTTCTAACCACAGATGGTGCAAGCCCTAGCTGTGAGCTCTAGCTGTGAGCGAGGATGAAGTTGAATAATAGACGGAGCTAAAGGGAAACAAAAACCTGCTGGCAGGCTTCCGATTAGGTTATCTATCGCTAGTTTTGACTATCATACCAACAAAAATGGAATTATCAAAAAATTAACTAGGTTTATGACATGTACGTATGCCTATGCTTTAAAATTAATAATTAACTAATTCGAATTAGACATAATAGTGGGAAAGAAACTTTTCAATGCAAACTGATGAACTTATTCTTTGTTTGCGCTGTCACTTAATAAAAATATAATTCGAAAATAATTCAGTAGATAAAGCCAAGAAATTGCTTTGTTTCTGGAGAAACAAAGAAGATACTTCTCCAAGTGGGCGACCAAAAAATTGTGTAAACATCTGAAACTTACTTTGGATATCTGGGCGACTGATTATCTGAACTGAACAAGCAAACATTTAGATAATCACTTGTCCTAATATTTTAATTTCTAAAAAGGCTAGATGGGTATATATTTTTCGACAAACACGATCGTTCGTAGCTTTATGTCACGCAAAGCCGTAATTCTGAAAATTTTGTCTGCACTTCACAATGAATGGACATACAGCTAACAAGAACATGTTTTTGGTACCGCATCTAAATGCCGTAGTCAGCAAAGAGGGAAAAACATGTTAGATTTAATTCATACAACAGTAATCCCATCGAATACTGAGGCTTTCTCGACGCTTAAAGAGAAGTTAAGAACGGACTTAACTCGTCTTTTTAACTTAGCCAATTAACTATATAACTAATATTTTATTGTATAAAGATAAATAGATAACTAAATATTTCTAATCCTTTTCTTTTAAGGTGAAACGTCATAGGGCCAACTTCTGTTTCTTCCTTTTCAAAATGTATTTATTTTGTTTTTATTATTGTATCTCGAGTAAAACTTAAAGCAATGTTAATTGTCATATATCATTTCACTGATCATGAGTATCGTGGAAACCCATTTCCATCAAAACAGTAAAAAGAGAATCAAAGCAAACGAAACCAAACCTTTCTGTGGTGGTTCTGACGAGAAGGAATCAACTGTTTTTTTAATAAGTTTCTGGTCAGTTTTACTTTGCTGTCGATAGAGGTCATAGACTGTATGCGAGGTTTCAAAATAACTATTTTGGAATGATCACAGTTTCAGTAGGCGGGAGATTTGTGAAGGATTCTATTTTAACAACACTCACGTGTCCGGGCATTGTGTAATGTTTGAATAAAAACCTACACAATTCAATCAATAACTGCAGTTCGTTGACAGGTAAAAATTCCTTTCGCTGACTACTTGTGCAATCTGTCCTCCTTCTTGAAAAAAGTCCATCTTCAAAGTAGATGTGAATACAATATGTATCATATTTCTCAGACATTAATAATTCAGCAAGTTAAAACAAAGGAAATCAGAACTGTGACAGAGATACCGTGTCTTTATTAGCATAGATTTTGACGAGTTTACTTCTCCGTTTATTCCTTAGTTTTTGTTTTGATTGCAAAGATATATCAAACACTCAAACAGTGTTTCATCGACTATCCAAACACCTCGAATTTCGTCAAAAATACTCCGCTGCGCGTCGTATTTTCAACTCTCTTCTCGGTGTTTGGATATCCCGATGAAACACTGTCTCTCGTGTGTGATATATTACTTCTTATAAACCAGCAAATCTTTTCGCTCGCGCGCAATTGGTCTAGAACGTCACGTGACCGAATATTCCCCAGCTAAAACTGGGGTATATCCGAGATTATTAAAAACTGGATCATCATGGTATATGAGCCATTATACAATGATCTGCAAAAATGGCGAGCGTATGCGTGATTTTTTTGGCCTTTTTGTTTTTATTGTAGTCTAGTTTTCTATATTTTGAGGGCGTTTTTAATAAAACAATTATTCCACTCGCGCTTGTTGGATATGAGATGGTTATAGCTACGCGCCTCGTTGGCTATCTATCATTGATTGGTTCTTTCTTGGTCGGGACTTTACCATACGGACCGTTTCCAGGCAAACGGTTCGAGCCGTGTATTTTTTTTTCCTTTTCAAAAGCCGGCAAATTTATTTGCAACTTAAACTACTAAAAGAAATTATGTAAAATGCCCTATTCCATCGAATAGAAGAAGACGACGATGAATTAGCCAATAGTAAGACAAACGAAAAAATTGAGCGACAGCCTACCTACATAAGAGCTTGAACATCTTTGGTTCAAAATGTTCAACTATTTTCCTAAATACATTTGAGTGCATGCATAATGCTTAATGAAGAAGAGAACGAGACAGTAACAATTTCCAATTTCCTTCACCTCTTCACTTAACATGTAACGAAGACGTTTTCATTCAACATACTAAAATACAATAATAAAGTTTAAAAATCGAAAAGAAAACTAGCATTGAAGCGTAAAGCGAAGGTCATGCACTAGTACACAAAACAAGTGAAAAACCACTTAGCCGATTAACGAAAACGAATCCAAAAAAGATGCTAAGCGAGAGATTTTGGCGACTCCAATCCAGTTGCACTTGAAAGAACTGTATGGTGAATGTTATCCCCATACTTTGGCTCCCAATCCAGTAAGTTACGCTGGTAAAACGTTCGGAAGATGTTCAATAATTTTTTTTCAAAGTCGGTGTACCTGGTAGCCCTTTCTTTCTGAGTTGCTCGCGTCGTCACGCGCCAGAAGTCCTTTGAATTTAACTGACCGGAAATGCGTTTGAAGGAAAAATATATAACATGAGCCAAGTGCCATATAATAAACTACTTACTAACCTAGCTAGCTCGAGCCGTACTGGGGAATATTGGCCCTAGGTCGTTTTTGTACGGACCTCGCTGCGCTGCGTACTGTCACGACCTCGGGCCAATATTCCCCAGTACAGCCCTCGCGCT
>CM042751.1:83969-100447 GCA_022496165.2 Catalaphyllia jardinei | reverse complement strand
GTCTGAGGTCTGAGGTCTGAGGTCTGAGGTCTGAGGTCTGAGGTCTGAGTTTTCGGGCTCTAAGTTTTCGTGACACCCTAGTGTCTGTTTTTCACTTACCTCGAATACGTCCTTTTCATAGCATTACAGTATTTGCGTACAATTGACAATGCTTCAAGATCACTTAATGGCAATTCAGCTAGGAACGTTTTCCTTACTGTCTGCGCGACCTTTGCACTCCGCAGCACTCCACTTATGCTTTGAAATGGATAGGTGTATGTTTTTTGAACGTTTTTCACACCGTGGTACAGTTTTAAGTCACGCGGCAAATTCGCAGGATCAAGACGATAACTTGGTTTGTATTCGCAGATCGGTAACGTCTTGTCCACTTGTGCTCTTGACAAGAAAGGAAGCGTCTCTGGTCTCATGTACTTGTTCGCAAATCGTCTCCGTAGGTTTTTACAGGCTAGGACGTCTGGCAACTCTTCGTCGTAGATTTTCAATTTAGCCATGTCACTGTCCTCTGTGTACAACGAGAAATACTCGCCCTCAATTAGTTCAAACTCGGTTCTATCTGGTCTTTTCCAGGCGACTTGAATTAACTGTTCGCTACTTTTCGTATCAGTTTTGACATATATCACCTCAAAATAGTATTTCTGTCTGGCTAATAAACTCACTGTCTCAGAAATCTGGGATTTCATTGTTTCAAAGGACAGTTTCTTGAGCGTTGATCTTAAATATTGTGGCTTGCCATAAGCGGCAATTTTCTTAGCATCCTTCCAGTTCGTGCTGGGACTGAGCCAAACTTCAGTAAAGTCATTTGATGTCACCAAGAATTGATATTCTCCTGCTGCATTTGGTCGAACGTAGCCCAGTAGACGAACGGCGCCGTAAACTTCGTTAACCGTAGACACGATGTTAACATTCTCAACAAAATACCGTTTGTCTGGCGCTTTAGGAAAAATTGGATAATTGCATAGTTGTTCCAGGCTACTCTGACAGTACCTTTCCCAAGTATGCTTGTTCAAACCCTTCAGAATATCTTCGAGCTCGAAGTCTTTGTTAATGTGATCGGTCCGGCGGCTCTCTAACAGCTCAACAATTGTCCCACTTGTCGATGCGGACTGATTTTGAAAAGACGTGACATTAGAAATAGTTTCCTGACGGCTAAACAGAAAAACGACGACTAATATTACCCAGAGTCCAAGCATAAGAACGCCAATGACAAATGCTTTCACTGCTTTAACACGATTCATGTTCTATCGAGTGCGTAGCCTCGAGCGAGAAAGTGTACCTCTTCACCAGACGCGCACACAGCGTGACTTGTTATGGTGAGCCTGCTCGTAGGCTACACAAAAGCACGTTATATAATCTATTTATTGGGCGACTTGACGTAAAGCGGGAGTCTCTTACGTGGCAGTTCTGTGGTATTCTAAGGCCAATGGGCAATTTCAAAAGATAAGATTACATCTGAATCGTTGTTGTCATTTTAAGTAGCTGATGACAGTTTCAGGCTCTTTTCATCACTTATGCTGGTTAAAATGTTTAAAAACTGTTCACAGTCCCGTATCTTTTTCGTGAGATGGTAGATGTCCATCGTTGAGTTCGACGGGTTGCCATCTTGTTCTCTTGATGCGAGAGAAACTGGGGAGAATACAAAATGCCCGTGGGTCGAGGCGGTAGGGTTAATTACGTGGGGGTGAATAGGCGGGAAAAATAGGAGAGTAAGGAGACTGCAACAGCTTCCAATCGCCTCATGTTAGCAGCGTTAATTGCTCTAGCAATGGCAACACCTGATTTGTCGAAGGGAAAACAGAGTTCATCAGAGTGTAGCAGAACGTTGACAACTTGAGTACATTAATCACTTCGCAGCTCAGGCCATAATGGCATCGATTTTTGAGGAATTTACTGGAGAATGTTTTGGTTTTGATCGTCAGTCTGCTAGGGGTATCGAATGGTCTTTGCGCGCATTTGCGAGCATGCGAGTAGTGCGTTTACTTTGGCGAGCAAGAGCAGTGATCAATCTTCTCAAGCGAGCAGCGAGCACTTTAGAAATTAGAAATGGCGCGTAGCAAGTACTAAGTAAATTTTCCGCCAGCTGGAATCTCTCTTTATTAAAACTTTATTTTGCGCCAAGTAATCTGGCAGACACCTTCAAAGCAGAACACAAAGATCTTATCACTTTTGAACCATTCCCAGTAGCTTAGAGCCAACTGGGTTTCGACAAAACACTGACCCCGTGTCAACTGACCCCCTACTGACCCCCTACTGACCCCCTTACTGATCCCCCTACTGACCCCCTACTGACCCCTTACTGACCCCCCTACTGACCCCCTATAAAATCAATAGGAGAATGAAAATTGAAAAAAACCCAGAACTATCAATGGGACCCGATTCAAGTTCATTAATAAATTTAGCTTACCTGAAACTTCAAGATGGCGGACACGTTGCAGATTTCCGACTCTTGTTCTTCTTTTACTGTTGGAGGTTTTGTTGACGGAAAATCGAGCACAGCATAAGCCTGAATATACCGGCAATCAAATATTGCTTTCGTACGCATTTGGAAATGAAGCAAAGAGAAATGCTGACAAATGAACAGGCTCGCGAAAGGATCGCGATGGACTGCTCGTGCCACGAACACGCGCGTAAACCTCAACCGGAAGACGAATTTCATAAGGTAGTTCCAGGCCTCTCGCCTAGTTCTCGCATTTTAAGAACTGTAGCAGCTGTGGTGTTAACCTTCTGGAAAAGCCCGGTGGATTACTTTCTCCTTGGTACATGAAGTAATCAAAAAGACCATAGTGCATGCAGAAGGCAGGGGAACTGGGACTGGAAGCTTGTCATATTAAACTTCCGGCTGATGTAATAATCGTCTGCGTGTAGCTCGCGGTTAGTTGCGTGCGTGTTAATTTGCCAGAATTTCCTCGCTAATTTTATTGCTTAATTTTCTAGCGGGTACAAATACCATGCTTGCTGATATTCCAAGTTATTCTGTGCTCGATTTTCCGTGACAAATCCTTCAGTCAAATGAGAAGGGAGTCGGAAATCTACAACGCGACCGCCATCTTGGAAGTTTCAGGTGAGCTAAATTTATTTATGGACTTGAATCGGGTCCCATTGATAGTTCTAGGCTTTTTTTAATTTCCATTTTCACATTAATTTTATAGGGGGTCAGTAGGGGGGTCAGTAATGGGGTCAGTAGGGGGTCAGTTGACCAGGGGTCAGTGTTTTGTCGAAAGCCGAGCCAATTATACCCTGTTTAATATGCCGTTTGCTGCAAAATTACTTCACTTAGCTTCATGAGAGCAGTGGGTGACACGCTAAACGGAAACTGAATCTTTCTAAGGCCCTGTTTACAAGCAAGTATATTCCCTCTCAAGCGGGTTTAAGATAGTCCTACCCTGCTACCTGTGAAGTCTGAGCCCAGGTCGGTCATTTTAAATAAACGTCAACAAAACATTTTTCCAGAAACAGTTATGGTGCTCGCATATTTCCCGATTTCCCATACGGGAAACATTGTTTCCAAAGTCAGTTTTTGTTTCCAAAGACAAATTATGTTCGCACGCTACACGGCAGGGAATTCATGCGAGCAGTTGCAAAAGTTTTCGGCGAGCACGAGCAAGCGAGCACTAATCTAATTTTTGCGAGCAATTCGAGCAAAGGCCAAATTTTGCGAACATTTTCGAATTGGATGGAAGTCATGGAACTATTTGATTGATACCCCATCTGCTGGATGTATTCGGATTTTTTCAACTCCACTTAGTTGAGGGATCTCAAATAGATTTATTGGTCGAAACTCTCTCCTCCGCAGAGGTTCAAGCGTTCATTATATCAATCCACTGTACGAAGTGTACCGCAGGCGCAAAGTCGAATGGATCGATCAGGCGGAGAACCTCTGCCAGATGTATGTCGATTTCTCGTACATCCTTGTCGTTTTCTCGTACATCGATGGATTTCTCGACTTTTGCTAAATTTGACAGCTTGAAACGCTCAGAAACCCATTGCTAATTATGTGGCTACAGTTTGCATTTGTTTTTTTGAAGTATAATTTCATATTTTCTAAGAAACGAAGCAAAGTGTTTTACTTTGAAGGTCCCCCCCCTCCCCCTTGAGACCCGTGGAGGTAGTTGTCCATGCTTGTCTTTTTCTCTTGGAATAACAATAATGTGGCGGTCGATTCGGAGTTTCACTGTTCTCTTCAAGAGCTCTATCTTAATGGTAAATAAGAATTTAAATAAAACAATCTTGCAATCTAATATATTATATTTCGCTTATTCTTTTTATTTGCAATCGTAAATTAGCTAAAAGACTGAAGCTTCAATTTTGCCCATAATTTCACGAAGGAAATTTTTCGGTTCGCCGAACAGAGAAACGTTAAAATAACTGAGTTACTTGTTCTTGTCTTTTACGCGGTCAGAATTGCAATGTTGTTCAGAATTTCAGTAGCCATGAGCTACCTGAGCGCATTTTTTCTCGCTTCATTTCATCACCATAAACGCGATCTCGACCGAGAATGTTGAATTCGATAGTGATGGCTCAATCCTTCGGAGCTAAACAAATGACGCTCAGAAAAACAGTTTTCGCGAGTGCAACAGCCTCCAGCTTTTCCCGATTTCCATGCACTTAAGTGTGTTTTAGCTAAACCTTAGACATAGCTGAACCTCAAAATCTTGCCCGCCATCTTTCCCGTGAAACAAGGTACGCAAGCCACCCCAGAGGGTAGTTCTCTGAAAATTGTCTCCCCCGGATGGCGGCCATCTTGGGTGTGGTATCTGGCAGAGGCTCCCGCGCTTTCCGCCGTCGCCTGTAACTCTGTGCCTGCACTTACATTACTCAGCGGATCCACTCCACCCGAGAAAAAACCCTTTGAGCCTCTGCGGAGGAGAGAGTGGTCGAAATCCTTGTTCGTTCCTCCGAAATCACCGGCTGAAATTTGAAAAACTAATGCCTCAAAGACGGGACGCATCTGAACTTTTGGATAATTCTGCCGGCATTGCTGTATTTTTGGAGTCAGAGAAGAGTTCATTCATTCGATTCAACTGTGGCATTAAATTGATTTCGTGAGCAATGTTCACTTGAAAATGTAACTGCACGTAATCGATGTCATATTTCTTTGATTTGACAGTTTGTTTTTTTTCTCCAGGGGAGGAAATTGTTTATTGGTTTGATCAGTAGAAGCAACAAAAATCGACCACACCTCCTGAACACGAGACAGAGTCGAGCTGTTAATCTCCCTATTTATTCCGCCCACCTAGCCCTCCATTACCCCTACCCACGAGCATTTTGTTCTCTCCCCAGTTTTGCTCGCATTAAGAGACCAAGATGCAAGGCGGCCCATCGACCTCAACGATCAACATCCACGAGACAGACCTGTCAATAACATGCGGACTCTAAAATTCAAACCTCAACCGACAAATGCGTTTTTATGATGTGAAGCATATATGAAATATTTCATATTTGAAATGTTGTTATAGATGCAGGTGAAGAATGATCATCGCAGTAAACTTTCCAATTTAAGCAACTAGAATGAAGAAGCCTGAAAAAAAAATGAGGGTCTCAAGGATGTCCGCTTAATGGTTTCTTCTTTCCAGTTGCTTAAATTGGAAAGTTTTCTGCGATGATCATTCTTCACTTGCATCTATAACCGCATTTCAAATATGAAGTATTTCATATACACTTTACATCATTTCACTCCTCACGGGAGATATGAACTCAATAAATTGACCTTGCTCCCAATGTGTGGCTTCATAGCTCAGTTGGTAGAGCATCGCACAGGTATCGCGGAGGTCATGGGTTCGAATCCCGTTGAAGCCCTGAATTTTTTCAGGCTTCTTCTTTCCAGTTGCTTAAATTGGAAAGTTTACTGCGATGATCATTCTTCACTTGCAAATGCGTTTTTATTCGGCGACTCCTCCCGACTTCTGACGGCTGTCGAGCGTGCTGTAATAGAATCGTTGAGCACAGTTCAGACAACGAAACAGTGCTCGGCGGTGAGTCGGAAACCCGGAGGAGCCGTCGAACATTTGATTGACGGTAGCATGTTATTGAAAGGCGCAGTAATTAGTAAAGGGACATCCTTGAGACCCTCATCCGCTTAATACAGTGTGTCCGCTCAAAACAGGCAGTTCTAAAAAGTTAATTATCAACCCTTAAGTAACACAGTGTAACACAGTCAGTGTCACAGAGTAAGATTAAAAACTGCTCATCTGAACACAATATAACAACAACAATATCTTATTACTTCTCACTGATTCAGTCTTAATCCCCTGGCTCCGCAGTTAGCAACACTAATTGAAGCGGCCCAGGATAATCAGTGAAAGAAAAAGAGATTACACACTGAAAACTACAGATAAGGAAAAATAAGTAAATACGAAAACAGAGTAAGTCCACAGAAACAGCTATGTAATTCATTCACGTCAACGTCAGGTAGGTTATGAGAGGTAGATAAATAACACAAAAATGACTGATAAGATAAGATGTCCAGTTAGTCAATCTTTCAATCTAGAATAATCTCTTATCTTTAAAACGACATTACTGAACAATGCTAAAGATGTCTCAACTGAACCTTAAGAAGTAAAAAGCCCTTGAAGTGTCCGCTTATTACCCTGTTTGTGCAACAAAATGGCTTAATATTGGTGTCCGCGTCCCCTGAACAGAGGTGTCCGCTGACTGATGCAGGTTTATTTTACTGCAAATGCGGGAAGAATATTTATGGACTGAGGCTGGGATCCACTTAATACAGGTTTCACTGTATCAACATTTTAGATGATGCTACAATTATGGTATCAAGTAAATGCCTAATCACTGCGAAATAAGTTAAGGTCACCTTTTTCAGGTAACAGGTTATCATAGTATAAACTTGCCAAAATACTCCTAGAAAAAACAAGGCTGGTGAGCCCTGTTTTAGTTTTGTAATTATAATTAGCCTGTGAAGATGGTTCAGAGTCTTCTTTATATATAAGCAGGAGCCCATTATATAAGACGATAATGACATGGACTTTGTCACTGAAATATCTTTCTGTAAAACCCCGGTTGTTGATGAAAAAATGTTGATTTTAGTAATAGACAGAGGTCGAAAGTCAGAGAAATCATTAAAGGTATCCGTATTAAAGTTACGGCGTCGAACGCACTCATAATCTTTGATTACTACTAGTCTAGGACGATATTTTGCTCATGTTGAAGACAACTTTGGTTTGAAGAAAAGCTGTGGCCAGTTAGGATCAGTTAGGCTGGTTAGTGTAAGGACTGCAAATGACTGACATTTCCGGTCACAAATCAAAACAACAACGTTGTATGTATGTATGTTCATTTTATGCGCGTGCTTGCAACTGGAAAACAGCACAGCCTATTTGACATAATAATCGTCACTGCAAATTTCTATAGCCCTTTAGCCCTGGGGCAAATGCCTTAAGAAAAGACAGTGAATGTTAACCGAAGTGTAAACAGATTCGTAAGTACAGATCATCATCATCATCTATGAACATATCAATTCTTATAGCAGTTAAATGGGAAAACACGTGTAGCCGCCACATGTTTACCGCTCTTTGCTATGTGCGTCAATTAAGTTATTGAATTGCGATAACTCTTTTCACAACACCTTTTAGCAAAGCTTTGTGTGAACCCACCAGGGAATTTGTACAGTCGCTGAATTTGAGCTATTTGATGATTTTGATTGTTCTGTTCGGTTTTGCATCGGTGCAGCAGGGGAAGGAACGTAGATTTTTTTTAAAAAAAGTTTGCGCGTCAACGTCTATTTTGACTAAGTTTCCATGACATTTTTGAACGCATTTTCCTTTGTTCTATTGTACATAAAAAAAGCTAACGGCAGGTAAACAAGTTAACGAATTTATGAGTTGTTATGTAAATGCATTGACAGACTGGAGTACAATAAATTTATTGATGCTGTCATTATAAATCCATTACGCGTATTGAGCACGCGTACACCATGCCTTGAGGAGAATAATACTGTAACATAAAATGCATTTTTGACAAATCATAATTTTTAATCAGATCCTTTTGAAAGCGATACGGTTGGCAGAATATATCTACGATGATCAATACAATATGAGTTATGCTGGAATGTTTAAACTGTTGTTAAACTGTTGTGATAATTGGTGAGTATGAATGCAACCAACCCACCCACATGCACTGCAGATTTGATCCCCTGTGCTTTTTTAATGTAAGTCTTTTCTTCATTTCATCTTGGATAACAAACAAATAGTGACATGCCCTTCAGTTCGAGATGTCTTTGTTCTTTAAAAGCATTGCTTTGAAAGTTCGAACAGATCTCATGGAACACTTGTACCCTGATCTGTGCAATCCAACAAGAGCGAGGTTCAATAACAAAGTGTTCGTCAAATCATTAGCACTTGCAACTTATTAGACAGGCTAATTTTCTATCATGCCTCACGCACTTGCGGGAGATTAAGGTCCTCTGATTTATACACTGATTGGCGAAGAGTGTGTTGTGTTATCTGTTTAAAGAACCAACCAAGTTCTTCCTGTTGTGCTGAACATTTATTTTCATTATATATACCTTCTAAAAATCTCTGCATTGCACCATGGTGGAACTTCATGCTCGTTTTATTACTAACGTACTCAGTTGTTTAGTTGACTGTGATTAGTGCTATATTTGTTTACTCAAGATCAAGTGAAGTTTGCACAGCGGGACTTATTAATATGTGAACTTGCTGCCACACAATACGCAGCCTACACGTAAATTGAGTTTACCAGAAGAGAGCCTGATGACAATGTTTCGCAGACGAACGCTTACGGACATTATAGAACACGAAGAAGGTTGTGTAGATAATCAAGAACATCCCAAACGCTGCAGCAAGGAACACGAAGAGAAACAAGAATCACAACTTCCACAACTACATCAAGTTGTTTTGGATGGCAATTCCGAATTGCTGAAAGAACTAATTAAAAATGGCGCAGATATAAACGTTTTGGATGAATCTGGTTGGCCGCCTATGCACACAGCCATTCGAGCTGGTAAGACGGAATGTGCCGCTATACTTATCAAAGAAGGTGCCGGAGAGTTTTACTATAATAAACAGAAACAGGACTATCTTAGAAGACTTCAACGTTCCCAAAAGGGACGCAGGACATCCTACTGGAGGTGAAATAACAAACTACAATGCTGCAGGAAATATGGTTCAAGGATGAAGATTCGCGTACTTCAATGTAAATAATGAATTCAAGATTTCACGGTGCCGGACCTGCAGTAATATGCCAAATATGTGCGGAGTCCGTTGTTGATTAAAGGAGCCTGAACATGCTGAACTGAATTAAATCTCTTAAACATCTATTATTAAAACGTGTGCCGGCAAACTGTGCTTTGTGTGCAAAGTTACTAATTATTTTACGCAGCTATAAAATATTTATTCATAAACAATGACAACATACTGAGTTGATTGTGTTCCGCTTTTGATCAGTGTAACGAGCAAGGATAGAAATGACTGGAGTTTAGTTGATACAATTTGGTCATAGGTAACTTACCTGTTGCTTAGATATTCAGGGGACGGAATAACAGGTCTCGGGGTTCTGTAAATGCACAATGAACTAGTCAAACAGTTACCAGAGTGTAACAATAGTATAGTTTTAAAATGTGCAATGCTTGTGTAACATCACTCTATGCGTCATTTGACTGTAAGTTAAAAGAATTGACCAAGTTTCCGAGGTCGTTACTGATTCAGAGAACACTGAATTCCCTTGAATACGAGTCAAAAGAAAATTGTTTGTTTTTCTTTTTGGTGGGCGCCTGGCCGAAACATGGACAATTGAATTTGGTCAAGTGAGGAGTATTTATGCGGATATGTTGCTATTTATAAACTATATAGCTAAAGAGATTAACGGTGTCTGTTTATAATAGAAAATAAAACGTTTACAGAATGCTAGTAGAATATTTTTGGTGCTAATTCTGTGATTAACGCTGTAATCCAACTTATTGGGGTTGTAATCCGTTGTGATTAAAATAGTTTGCATCACAAAGACATAAATGTGCAAAGGATTTTCATTGTGTCATCAAGCTGAACTAATCATTAGCTTTTTTAAAAAGATACAAAATTATTGTACAAAATTATCTAAGAGTGTGAACTTTGAGCATTACTTTCTTTGTGATGGCATGATCGATCATGCGCAGCAAAGTTACGGATATTACAATAGGGTCCAGCTGGAGAGCAATGCTTAGTTCAGTGAATATTTATGCAAGCTTCAGGTGTCTAAAAATATTGATTCAGAGTTTTAATTGATTGTCAGTTAAAATTGCTCATTGAAATCTTCGTTACTGGACCTACAACTTAAATAACTGAGAAAGTACAACATGTTTTTCCATTAAAGTTAGAAACTTACATATCGTATTTATTCGATTGACCGCCCTGGGCGCTTTAATATTAAATTTTTGGACCTCGAGAGTGATCGCTTATTCGAGGGTGGGCGCTAATTAAATTTTCGCCATTTTCAGCAAATGTAGTATGTTTATTTTGCAACACACAATAAATGGTAATAACAAAACGCAACGATTTAACAAAGCAACGTTTCTGCAAAATACTCTGAGGAAAACTCTGTCTTCCCAGTCTCTTATTAGTACTTATTCAAGTTCAATTTCAACCTCGTTGTCTTTAAAATAATAGGGGATGGGGTGGGGTAGGCGGTTATTCGAGTTTGAGTGGGAGGGTGTGGGGGTGGGGGTAGGGGTGGGCGCTTATTCCAGTTTGATTGGGAGAGGGTGGGGTGGGGGTGGGTGGTTATTCGAGTTTGAGTGAGAGGGGATGGGATGGGGGTGGGTGCTTACTTGAAGATGGGCTAATTCGAGGCTGGGCGCTTATTCTAATTAAGACAGTAACCGTGATTTGTCCATCCCAGTGACTGACGGGGAAATGACACATAAATTGTAATGTTCGCGCGCGAGCTAGCATTTAAGGTACTGGCCAGACCGGGGGTTAGTGCTCAAGTGTTGTCACTTGCTTTTATTGTTTTTTTTTTTTATGGAATGAACTGCGCGAAGTGTGGAAATCAGAGTTCCACGAGATTTCTCCTGTCTCTGAGACTGACTAAACTGCTGATAGAAAGTTAAGCGTGGTTTGATTGATTAAAAAATCAAACAAACAAACAGACAAACAAACAAACAAATAGTTAAACAGTCATAGAAACTGATTTGTGAGAAACAGTGATTGTGCGTATAATGAAATATTTGGAATTCGCAGCCAAAATTTCTTTAAGATCTTTAAGGCGAAAATTTCTTCAGATGGAAATGTTTGGTCCGCAGCTAAACGCCGAATAGAATGTGGAGCCGGCTATCCGGCTCACTGTTTGTCATGGAAGGTATGAATTATTGACCGTTCTCTTTGCTTAAGCACAGTTAATATTTTTCATTACAACTGGTGCAATATTGATGATATCGGTTTCTGATGATCAGCTGATAAAGCGGCGGTCCTCAAGAGATCCGGCTGAAGCCCAAATTTGGACGGTGGTCGTCTTGACTTAAATCAAAATAATTTTTTAAAGTAATCTTTTATCAAACCAATCTCCAATCAAAATAGTCTTTTATAAAAATAATATTTAATCAAACCAGTCTCCAATCAAAATAGTCTTTTATCAAAATAATATTTAATCAAACCAATCTCCAATAGAAATAGTCTTTTATTAAAATAATCTTTAATTAAAATGATCTTTAATCAAAAGCCTTTTATCAAAATAATCTTTAATCAAGATATCTTTAATCCAAACAATTCTTAATCAAAATAATCTTAAATCAAAGTAATATTTAATCAATCAAAATAACTGCTGCAGATTGAACTTTAATACAAAGTAGTCCGGCTTCCCTGTTGTCCGGTTGCCGCTTTATGAACAAACTTCGTTTCACACACCGACACTTAAATACCGATGATAAAGTATTTCATGGATTCTAATGATCGCGGCAAGCAAAATTTTCTTTTCTTCTGCTAGTCTTGTTTGCCATTTCTTAAAATTGTTCTTCATTTATTTATTCCCAGCTCGTATTAAAGATCCTCCCATTATCTCCTGAAGATCAAATAAGTTTTTGGACGAGCTGTAGAACCTCTCCTCTACCAACGTATATAAAGTGAACATGCTCATTGTGACATTGTGCATATACTGGGCATATACCGAGTCACTTTATATCACTTAAGGAAGACACTTGGGTATGTAACTTTCTTGTATGCTTAGTTTTCAAGATATTTTGTATCAAAATAGTACAACATTGCCCTGGTGTCGGTCAGTAATATCGCTGTTGGGTTTTGTGGCAATTCCATTTTTCTTGCCTTTTTTGTTCATTTTATGTTAGTGGTCATGATCAGGAAGCTAAAGGGACCAAATGCAAACGTTTTCTCTTGAATTGACTGAAAATAATGGCAAGAATAATATAATATGGATTTCGCATAATCTTGTTACTTGTCTTCAAATGAATAACACAGACAGCAGGTTTAGAAGATGTTAGTCTTGCCTTCTCAGATTTTTTTTGTCGTGCTTTTAGTTTGATGATGGTCTCCTTATGTGTGACGATAATACTTGTCTACAGCTTCAGTGCAAGTTACGCTGGTAATGTTATTAGTTTAGTGCCATTATATCTAAGTTCAGACCTTACCTTTAGTATCGCTTATAAAGTGTGAAAGTGAAGAAATAAATTCCGCCGATTCATGGCTTTAAGCGGTTTTACACCATGACAGATAACTGACTATTGCTGGGCTATTTTTTTAATGCAGAGGCTGTGTTTAAGCATTTGTTTACAATGTATCTCTTTAAAACATCAGTCTGCTGTGAAACAGACTGAGGTTTTTCCAACAAGTAATAACAGTAAAAGTAATAAGAAAATTAGATTCAAGAAATGCAAACAAGGTTTGTCAAGTATTCAAGCAAAAAAACTGTGAATGAATTGAAGCCAGCTGCTGAACGTCCACTCGTCGACTAGTGTCGAGCAATAGCCGGATCGCAATCAATTCATAGATTATACACATTACATTTGATCGGATTGAATCATACATTACACATTACTGACATTATACAATATACATTATGCATTATATATTCTATATTAATTATATATTTTGTTTATTTATTTGAGAGTTATATATTTGTTATATATTTGAGAGTTTAAGCATGATGTTTACGGCAGACGGTAAACGGGTTACCTCTGATTTTTTGTTCTTTTCTAGTAGTCCCCAATTAAATCACACAATAACAGACGAATGTCTTTCACCGCAAATACAAAATATTTTCAATCTACTTTACAGACAGCTGAAGACAGACGGCAAAAGTTTCATTTTTGCCGTTTGACGTAACGTCATCCTTAACTAATTTTTCAGTGTTTCTATGATCTATGGTAAGCTTGAGATATTGACGATTTATATGTTACGATTCTATTTCCTTATATTTGGTCAGCAAAAAGTAGATTAGGCACAATAACTGATTATTTTCTCTCTGAAAATTACAGCGGCCAATCTCTGTGAAGATCCCGTCGACTGTGATGTATCATTCAAACCACTGGGTTGCTTTAAAGATAAGCCACATCAACGAGCACTTCCGTATTACATCTACAATGAACGAGACGACTCCATCGCTAATTACGGGGGGCAAATGATCAACTGGCATGACTGGGAAAACTATCTCCCTGGATTTATCTGCCGTTGTGCCAACAAAGCGAAAGAGCACGGTTATGACTTATTCGGAGTGCAATTCTTTGGTAAGCCTTCTTCAACTGTATTTTCTGTGAGGCACATAGTGTAACTTCTACCCTTATTTTCCCTTCAAGCAATAGGGTCAGCAACGTAAACTAAGTTATGTTACTGTTTTCTTTGCAACCTTTTATTTTCACAAACTATAAATTTATCGAAAAGGTTTGAAACTAAAAGCCTTATTTTCTGTCAGACACTGTCTATGAAAAGATGGCATGTTCTCTCTTTCTAGTTTAGATTAGGATGTTAATCTATTTCTTGGCGTTGGCGCAACCTCGTTCCCAGGGCCTTTTCCGTGGCTAAGGCCCTGGGAACGAGGTTGGCGTTGGCGTTGTTGGATGCCTGTTTACCCAAAGCTATTTAAGAAAAATTTATCCAGGTTACGACTAAGCCGTCCGATTTCATTATCTCCTCTTTCAGGGGAATGCCATGCCGGTATGAGCTCATCACATCATTATGACAGGCACGGCCAAGCGCGTTGCAAAGATTGCATTGGAACTGATAGGAACGACTGCAATGAGCGAAAATTTTGTGCAGGAAAGGCCTGGCGTAATATGGTTTACAGGATTGTTGGTAGGTTCAGCGTAGAGTAGTGAATAGCACAGAGAAATGTCGATGCGAATACTTTGAACAGACCAATTAAAACGGATGAAGGAACCGAACGGACGGCGGACGGACATACTGATGGATGGATGGATGGATGGATGATAG
Source organism: Catalaphyllia jardinei (assembly GCA_022496165.2). Taxonomy (NCBI): domain Eukaryota; kingdom Metazoa; phylum Cnidaria; class Anthozoa; order Scleractinia; family Caryophylliidae; genus Catalaphyllia; species Catalaphyllia jardinei. The sequence goes on along the minus strand of CM042751.1, from coordinate 86,063 downwards.
ACTCAATTTGCAAGGCTACGTACTGCTAATTAATGTGTGGTTATGTAATTGTGATTCATTTAGATTTCTGCAGTGTCAGATTTGAGCGTATTGGATGCTTTAACGATAAAAAGGCCTCACCACGTCTACTGCCATCATACCTGTTGAACGACAGAGATGAACAGCTAGAGAGTTTCAGTGGTCAGTTCATCGACTGGGAAAACTGGTATGAACATCTACCAGATTTCGTTTGCCGCTGTGCTAAAAGAGCGCTTGAAAAGGGCTGGAGACTGTTTGGAATTCAGTTCTGGGGTGAGAATTATATATATATTCACAGCAGGTTGTAGGACTGCAAAAAATATATACTTTACTCTTCGACGATCAGAAATCCCTAGCAGCTGTTGATTGACCCTTAATTACCTCTACTCTGGTCTCTAACTTGGTAATTTCTTAAGCTTTAAACCGGGCTTTGTTAAGGCATCTGGGAGAATGGCATCTCCGTGTTACCAAACCAAAAGATTTTTAAAGAAAACATTTCATTTCGTAAAACAGTAAAATTGCTTTTGGCTCTGTACAAGGGAAATCAATATCTTTTGTTTATTTGATTCAGGTGAATGCTGGAGTGGTCCTGATGACTCAGCCTTCTATCTTGAAGGGCATGCGCAGCCTGGGGGATGTACAGACCAGTGTAATGACGACTGCGCCTGCTCAACTAGGTTCTGTGCTGGAAAGAACTTCACCAATGCTGTCTACGCTATCAGTAAGCATTATAAAGCAGCTAGGCTTTAGGAAAAACTGAAATCATAATTGGATTGTATACTGCACCTGTGACCAAAATGTCATATTTCATATCATCTATTACAGAAAGAGAATAAGTTTTGTTGCAATTGTGGCGAGGGAGTCTCGTGAAATGTTCATTTCCTCAACCAAAACTACATTGAACGAAAACCCAGACTGGAAGCTTAATCGTGCAAAGTCAACTCTTCCGCTAATTGTTTGCTCCTGTTTTTGCTGTTGATGGTGTGGGCTCCCTATCTATAAAACCTAGTAGACTTAGTGAATGTATATTCTGTACTGGACTGACAAGTGATTCTCATTTACGAAACGTGGGATATTTGTCTTTTCGTAGGAGAAGAGGTTAACGAGGGAAGTGCGACGCTAGACCATGTGAATATCATCGAGTAACGACGTTACAAAGGGATTTTCCCCCTCCAACCAAAACCACAGGAATACCAATATATACAGGAATACCAATATATGTAGTAAACAATGCTCGCTGAATTGAAATATTAAAAGTAGAACTAACGCACACTTTTTGTGGCTGTCTTCCATTTATTATTCTCTCGTGCTACATGCGCACAGGAACCGCGACGAAACTATATAACCTGGGTACATCTCGTGTGAGAAAATCATTTTAATATTGCGAGACTAATCTGAATTATTTCCGATCTTACCAATACTTTCAATTATTAACCAGGTAATTTTTCTGTCTTTCGCAACTTTAGGGTTCAATTGAGACCGTTTGCTTTACATCTTATTTTTGAGGATCAACATCAGGCTGGCTGCAGGTCTGTGATTCAATATCGACAATGGCTACTGAGATCGCGTTAAGAATATTCAAGTGACGGTTTCTTTGAAGCAAAAATTGAGGGGGGCTGGAACTGGAACCAGTTCGAAATGTCAGTATGACGTAGGAATCCCTAAGAAATACTCCTGAAAAAAAAGGGTCTACACGATAACTCAGTGTTGTGTAGCTTTACTCCAAAAATAGTTTTGTAATTGTTATTTTTTTAGAAAGCAAAATAAATTTTAATCAATAATGATTTAGATATGCATATACAGGCGAAAACTAACGATAGAAGAGTCCGACGTTTCGGCGACATCTTGGCGCCATTGTCAAGGGAAACTAAATTAAAAATGCGATTACGAGAGTAACTAAGAATCTAGCGTCATTAATTTGCATAAGTCAAACAAAGACCTTGGCGCGAATTGAGTCTGATTGTACATTTAGGCACGGTCGTAATTGTTTAATGAGTAACATCTCATTAACGAGACAATCAAACTTGTTCTGGCATTTTTTCAACACCTTAAAACAACTGTGAAGGTCATCCGGAA
>CM042751.1:67995-78969 GCA_022496165.2 Catalaphyllia jardinei | reverse complement strand
CCAGTAAAACACTCTCCTCCATATAATAAAGTTTGATATGCCATCCTAAATGGTTGCGATTAAAAATAGTAATGAGGAATGCATCGTTAAAAATTTTAAAAGAATTGAGGTACGGTTGATCTGAAGACAGTGGTAGGTGATTGTTCCAACAGAGTCCGGGAGGTTGAAATCGCCAACAACAGAAATTTTTTCTCCATTAGAACTGCTGATCTGTGAAAGAGAATCTTGTAATGAACTCCATGTAATGAACACGGATTCTACTTTTTGTCCAACATAAGGTCTTTGCGGTAGCAGATAGACCGATGCTTTTCCTGAAACATGTATTTGATCCTTGAAACATTTGAAAGCACATAAGATGTTCATGGCAATATAAGTGGAAATGTATCTTAGCTCCGTCATTGCCTTCCACTATGACAGTCATTGACGGACACGCATGAGTCACTGGGGTCTTGAGTCACGTCTGGCAACAACAACTGAACTGTTACAGCAAGATAGAAATAGCCTTTCGAGGAACGATATTTTTTAAATGGTTATCGTTAGTAATGTATGATGGTGTTTTCATTTTCAATACGACCTTGCCTGCTTCTATTAAGCAGTTCAACAAACATTCTACATTACATACTCTTGAACTTGTAGTATTCAAGAAAAGAGTTTTGTAAAGTAGAACTGTATAGTGTATGGACAGAAGCAACTCGGGTTTCTTTTCATGGGGTTGTAGGTGTTAAAACCATTCAGCTTGTAGCAGCTCAATGTACAGTACCTGAATAATTTTGTCTCCACTTAGTATAGAGCAGCCCTGGACATCATCCAGTACACAATCACCATGCAAAATTGGTACAAATCCAGCTTCTAACAGCTCAACAATTGGAGTTACCGCTGACCTAGTGACCAGGCCACTACTTGTAAACCAGGATCCACAGGGCTACACATAAAAGTTTGTGGATATTAACAAAATATGAAAGGTAAAATTAAAACAAAATTCATTTCTCAGCCAAACGGATCATTTATAGAAGCCTAACATTTACAACAATTTTAGCACTGTAAATTGTAAGCTCATTAATTATTATATTTTGCAGTTACTACTAACACTTGCTGTGATTGGTCAATTTATCTACTCTACAGCCTGCTAAAATTTAGAGTTGTCTTCTTGCCAAAATGTTTTGTGATTTATCAGTAATACTCACTTTTATGGGAAGTAAAATTTACCGGTACGTTTTATTTCTCTAATCAAATATTAATTTCCTGTAGACAATATACTGGTAAGTGGTTGGTGATTGAGACAATCTACCATAAAACATTGCTGAAGCAAGAAGCCTCAAACTCTTTAAAATAAGACTCATGAATCATTTACAAAATTATAACTTACCACATAGATTTTTCCCTTTTTTTAATAATTTTAAACCTAATTTTCATTGTAATTTTATTTTTTCGGGAAGTTTTAATAGGGTTAATCTCCAAACTCCCTTTTCGAATTATGTACACTTTTGTATAATTTATTGTATGAATTTGTAATTATTAGTACAACTTATTGGATTTGGCTTGAAACAATCTCATAAAAGAGACTGAATGTTTGTCTTCACTGTGGGAACCATCCCATCAATTTACAAAAAAAAATGTAACATATGGCCAAATGTTACTCTAAGTTACAGAGTGAATGCACAAATAACATCACATTTACACATCATATGGCTAAATAACTGTAAGTTACAGAGTGGAAGTACAAAAAACATCACATTTACAAATCATATGGCCAAATAACTGTAAGTTACAGTTTTATGTCTGCATGTGACCACATAATATTCTTTATCTGATTATAAAACTTAATGAACAGCATTTTAGACAACTGGAGTGCCTTAACTGATACTCACTGAAATTCCCAATGCTGGAATACCATTCTCAAGAAACACTGTTGTGATCATGTGTTGCAGCTATCACAGAGGAATGATAAACAAGGTATAATAATTATTAACAGTTTAATATTGGACTTCGTTTATACATGTAGTTAATCCAGAATGATTCACCTTCTAATTCCTCTGCAGAATAACTCTTTTCAATTAAAAACAAATACAAAAAACAACAATGATAATAAACAATAATTGGATGAGGTTTTTGTGATATCCGGAATAATCAAGGTCGAGGCAAGTATAATCAGCCGAGGCCGGAGGTTGAGGCTGATTAAACTTGCCAAGACCTTGATTATTCCGGATATCACAAAAACCGAATACAATTACTGTTTTATTTGATCAATTGTTTTATGGAAAATATACAAATTAAAGCTATTATGTGAAATGCAAGTAGAATTTATTTGTGCTTCTAAAAATACAAGGACAAACGCACCAAGTGGCCACATCAATCGAAAACATTCAAGTGCTCATGCTCTTTAGCCAACGCAGTATTACACATGCGCTCTGCGCATGTTATAATTTGCAGATATAATTGAATAGCAGATTATACTATAATCATGCTTGTCCACAAAATCATGTGAGTTCTCAAACTAAGCAGCTTGCTGATAGTGAGCACAATGTATAATAATAACAATAATTATCATGATAAATTATAATCATATGGTTACAATGTTCTTAATGTACAAATGTACATATTTAGAATATATACTTTTATTTTTTTCTCAAGTATCTGAGCGGGCCGGAATCCTAAATCCTTGAATTTGATTGGCTAATCTCACACACGTGACCGATCCAGCTTTTTACGATATGGCCCACGGGCCGGATTTTTCCCACAGCCTAAATTTCACTCCTAATAGGTAGCGGTTAATCGTCAATCTTTTGCCTTTTTTACACATCCATCCACGATTAGTCAGCACAGGTTTATTTATGTTCTCTTTTAAATGGCAAGGAAATTAAAGTCACTGTAAGTAAATTCAGTTGAGTGGTTTGAAGTTGTGAGAGTTTGCTTGGTTGTTTGTAGCTTGGCGCTGTAATGGCGCTTAATCCTGTGTTTCCCTCCCCGTAAAATTTGAATTAATTTCAGTCAAGTTTACCTTAAGTTTCTGGTCGTGGCTGTATTTAGGACAATTTCTGTAGAATACACTTAACGAATTTCCTCGCTTTCTGCTATTCAATTTATGGTAGAAAGTCTTTTAATAGTTACTATTACATAAGAATGTACTAATCCATCACTTTTCAGTGAAATAATCATAATATATTGTACTACTTGACGTGGTATTATTAGATATAGATTACTTCATGGAATGTGCATGTATGGTATTTACACACATAAGTTGTTGACATATCAGAAAATGAACTAGTGACCTGCAATCCTCATGACTCAAATATAACCAAGGACTAAATAAATACAGAGATATTGTACCGTAATCAAAGTGGCTATGAGCCACTCAACTTGGAAAATGGATCGTTTCTAAACAGTGACAATTTTGATGTCACCACCTTAATCTGAAGGTTAAGTTTAAAGTTAAAGCCGAATGGGATTGGTTAAGATATAGTACAAAACTCAACGGTGAGATGTAACACTGTTGAAGACATTCACATTCACAAAGTTATCGGTCTGTGAGACCGAGTTATCTTCGTCCAAGAGACTGAGGCAATTAAAAATTATAACAAAAGTGCAGCTTGGGCGATCATCAAAGCAAGTAATAGTGTTCTCATTTTCATATTCCTGTAATTTTTCCCCTACTTTTCCAGCCATGCAGTATTAGAGATTTTTTTCTCTTTTTGATACCTTTTCTCATCTTAGAAAATATAATGTTAAAGATGTGTGCAGCATAGAGACACTATACCACAAGGAGAGAAACAAGTTTTGTCTGCTCAACAAAGTTAAGCCCTTGTGGGCTCAGCCAGTACTTGGATGGGAGGCCAAATACGAATACCCTGTGTTGTAAGAACTCTTTTTTTTTCCTCCCCCCCCCCCTTCTTTTTCCAAAGCGATATTATGGACTGCAGAACTGCCATCGTTGTATAATGTAATTTCTTCTATTTATGATCAACTTTTTGTTCCTATTTCACCATGGCTGTATTTACGTGTATTTATTTGCATTATCGTATAAACAAACAGCGGGACACATCATTCGAATTCTCCTCAATTCTCTTGCCTGTTGATATTTCAATCACATTTAATTATGGCTTGAATCATTCGAAAATTCATACAGCTCATCAATTTTGTGACTTTCAGTGGTCTTCTTTTTTCGGCAATCGAGTATGGTTAAACCTGTATGAGCAGGCACTTTCGGGAAATTTAAAGAGACTTCAATCTACAATTGCAGGTAGCTTCTATTTATAAAAACTTTCGTGCTGGAATCTATTCAATGTAGAGCATTTCTGCGACAAGATGTTGAGTACTTAGGTCAGAATTCAAAGAATGACTAACTTAACACGGTGCAACTGACCGTGAAACAGTGTTGATGACAAAACATCATATCATTTAGGGTGTACTCGAAGAAATAATAATTAAAAGAAAGGCTCTTATTTAATTTCTGTTTTCTGGCTTGATTTTGGCTGATCTCTTGATTACGCAAGTCAGGTCTACAAGTGCCCAAGGGATCCTCTCTTGAACGGTAGCTAGTAATCAAACCTGTTCCGTTTTGAGTGGTATCATTTAGGGGTATAATGAAGCTCAGGCAACGTCTACATAAGTCTCCCGTAGGAGTTAAATTCAAATTTTCCGACAAGCATTCCTTGCTTTTTCATATGGGAGCTCCCCCCGGGGTTCCAAATGTCTAACGAAACATCGTTTAGGGTGCACTCGAAGAAATAATAATTAAAAGAAAGGCTCTTATTTAATTTCTGTTTTCAGGCTTGATTTTGGATGATCTCTCGATTACGCAAGTCAGGTCTACAAGTTGCCCACAGGATCCTCTCTTGAACAATAGCTAGTAATCGAACCTGTTCCGTTTTGAGTGGTATCATTTAGAGGTATAATGAAGCTCAGGCAACGCCCACATGAGTCTCCCATAGGAGTTAAATTCAAATTTTCCATTAAGCATTCCTTGCTTTTGCATATGGGAGCTCCCCCCGGGTTTCCAAATGTCTAACAGGAAGTGATTGAGTGAAGGAGTGATGGAGTGATGGAGTGAATTCGCCCCACCACTACAACTTGGAAAATAATAAATACTTTCCAAGTTAAAAACCAGCATGTAAGAACCTATCAAGCTTCTGAAGTCTGGCAAAATAGACTCATTACATCTTGAGTGAATTACATGTATTGGCAAAATTTTAGGCTAATTAGGTTCTTCATTTCTGTGAAAGACATAAAGCTATTGATTACCAGAAAATATATACAACATGTAAACTTGGGTTTGGTTCTTGAATATAAGTACGTAGTAAGAATTTATTCACAACTGTATTGTATTTTCTTGTAAAATGAACTTGAAACTCAATGTCACACACCTAGGTGAAAATGTTTATCATAATTTATCTCTAACCTACATATAAGAATCTGCTTGACCTTGCTTGGCTAAACAGGTTCTTATATTTTTGGGTTTTAAAATGGTAGATTTCTGCCAACAGGTTCTTAAACCACTAGGTTCCTATATGCAGGTTTTTACTAATATTTATATACTTAATGACGAGTGGAAAAAAGACACAAAATAAGACAGCTTTCATCCCATACCTTTGTAACTGAAAGTCTGGTTTTAGCAAATCCAATCCTGCCCTTTAAAATGTCATTTGAGAAACCACTAGCTGTTCCATATTCATGGGCCTGAAAGTGTCCAAATGACCTGCAAGTTAGGTTAATAATATGTTCACAAGACATAGATAATGTTGGAAGAAAGATCAGGATATAGTGCTGTCTACTTTAATTTAATGTGGATTGCTTTGAGATTAGTTTTATTTTTAGCTCAGATCAATGGCTAAATAAATGAATGTCTTGTTTAGGGTTAAAGCATTTTCCACTTTCCACTGACTGATGGTAAATTGATATTTGCTTAATATATGGTTAATTTTAGTCTAACAATGTCATTCAAAGGAAAGGAACAGTTCATTTGTTCAAAGGTTGCCAAATGTTAACAACAAAAAAGCGGTAATATTGACAGATATTTTTCCACAGAAATCATTTGATTGGTCCTTTCTTGACCATGTTAGTTTATAACACACAGAAGTAGTTATTTCTGTCCCTGCTCATAATAAACCAGGTGCTCCGTGCAACACAATCTTCTTTGAGACAATTTCAGTCCAACTGTTGTTCACAGGGAATATATTATTGTGGTACCAAGGTTGAGGCTCTTTCTCTTTGCTTGGCTCGTCCTCGGTGTAAAAACCTGTGACACTCACCAGTGACGTAAACCAAAGAATACAAAGAAGTCAACATAATAGACCCTAATCCTAACAATAATCAATCAATCAATCACCTTTATTGGCATACAAATTATTTTACATTATTAAATTATTATACATTTTAGGTAAATTAATAAAAAAATAATTATTAATTAAGTTATTGTTAAAAAACGAGCCTAGAGGCTAAAGGAACCGTAAGGTCAGCTACAAAAGAAAGAAAAAGTTCACAAGTTTTTACACTGAGGTAAACCCCTTTGCTTACCCCGCGCCATGAACCACAATACATTTTCCCTTAATCTTTTTCACCAGCTTTGCTGCTGATGCAATTGCGTCCTGATTAATTTTCTCGAAGGCATTTTTATGCGTAACTGCTGATCCTCCAAGTTTAATGATCACTTCCAAGTCGAAATTACAGGCCATATTTGAGCCATATATTCAAACATTACAACGTTGAGACAAAATTAACCAGGCGTTCGAGGAATCCAGTCAGCTCCAGACCTCTTTAACACTCTCACTCACCCTTCCCCCCGGGGAGACTCCCATATGAAAAGATAACTTTATTTGACATGGTTTTTCCATCAGTCAATTAAATTACTGGACTATCATAACGAAACCCCACTAATTTTAGCCGTCAAAGTATCTTTTTGGGTCCACTGGAAGAGAGAGTGCTTATAAAAACGCACTTATTTCCCTTTCGTTTCGGGGTTTAAATCATTCTAAATTTAAATTATACTCAACATGCGGCCAATAGTGGCCAATGCCAACTTAAATGACCAACTCGAAAGCTCATTGGCCACTGTACACAACTAAATATTGTCTCCTCTAGCTAATTATATATTTGGATTTTTTTTATCACTTACATTGTACACCGTCTTATGTTAATTAAGTTATATTTTCTGTAAACTGTGTGCAATAATAAAATTCGAAATTCGAAACTTCAAATTTTCCGATCAATTCCTCTATCGTTGATGTGTGATGATGCGGGTGTCCCCCCCGGGGGTTGCTATTGCCCGCTACTGTAGAGGAAGACTTTTTAAACTTAATATATGTTATACTTTCCATGACATTATTCCCATTATTTCTGTTACTGTTTATGTATGTCACATTGATGGACGGGTAAGCCTGGTGACTATTTGGCTAAGAAGCCATGACGTAGCTGGGACATGTAGTGACTATCAGACATTTCGGCGCAAATTGATACGTTTATGTTTTCTTTTAAATTATCCTTTGTTCTCAAATGATGACTCTCAGCAAAACAGATGTGCCCAATGTAAGCTATTTGAGTGACCACATGCACATGACAGTTTCCGTGATTTGTTCAAAGATAATTAGAAACTACATTATATAAGTGACTGTGTGCTTTTAATATTTCATTTCACGTGTTCGATGATACGTCGAAAGCCATGGATTTGAAGCAAGCCAACATGTATCACACAGACGGCAGTAAAATTCTCCCTCGGCGCAAGTCTAGAAGGACAGGCTTGAGAGTGACTCACACAGCAGTGCGGCATATTAACAAAGAGCAACTGAAGCAGCTAAAGGAAGCTTTTGATTTCATTGATCAAGACCACGATGGCGTGATAAGCAAGGAGGACCTGCAGACAATTTTGATCTCTCTCGGACAAAAACCAACAGATAAACAGGTGAAAGATATGCTCAATGAGGTAACAGGCAGTGTGGATTTTGCCAGATTTCTGTCCATGTTTGCTTCTAAGATGGAAGCAGCTGATCCCGAAGAGTTGATTAGAAATGCTTTCACGTGTTTTGATGAAGATTGCGATGGATTAATAAATCTGGACGAGTTCAAAGAATTGTTGATGACAATGGGGCTCAGGCTTACGGAGCAACAGGTACAATTGTGCACACCACGCTTTAGCCTTAAATTTCGAAACTTTCTGTGTACCTATATCAGTGACTCGTTTATTCTTAGGCTTCAATAGATAATGAAAATAATTAATGGTAAAATTCTCGCGACTATGGTGTTGGGTGGTCTTTGCATTTTAAAGATCATAATTATTTTTAGCTTACGTTGAATTTATACGTCGATCAACAAAAAATTGGAACGTGTTTGAAATACTATATTTAAAGAGGGATGGTATACTTCGGAGGCCAGAGTTAACTTTTGAGTTTTGATACCTAGAAAAATTAATAAAGGATCCAAAATGCTAAACTTTTACTTAATTGAGTAGAAAGAGAGCTTTATGTATGCAAAACTCTCAGGCTTCAGACTAAAGAACTCCATGTCAATCAACTGGTAATTCGTAGTTGTATTTTTTCTTCGTTTCAATATCATTCAGGTAGATGAAGTTTTTCTTCATGGAACGCTGACTGATGACGATGGGCAATTTAAATGCGAAGAAGTCGTACAACTGTTGAAATACGGAGAAGGAAATAACGATAAGTAAAGACTTAAACGCGACAAATGTAATCTGTCAAGTAATTTCCAGTACCGTCTTGCAGTCATGCAAACTGAAACGCGTCTGAATAGTAAACTTGTAGTTTATGACTATCTTCTTTAATGTTTGGACGAAACTCTGATTTTTAAGACTTTTTTATTTTAGATTTTAGCTTTTTCTTTAACATTGATGGAAGTTAGTTTAATAACTTTTGAAGCATGTAAAATTTTAAAGCTGTTAAAATTTGTTAGTAATAACAACAATAGTAATACGGTCATAAATCTAAAATTTATAATAATAATATAGTAATAATAGTTATAATCATCATCAGTATGAAAATAATAGACTGATACAGCCCTTTTTCTCTACGATTCAATGCATGGAGCTCGAGCGATGCAGATTGTATATCCTAAAATGTATTATTACCATTGACATATTGAAAAATAATTGAATTGAGTTGACTTTTTTCCTATACTTTTTATATCAAGTGATTTTGCAGGCTAAATCATTTTGTATGTCATACTAATTACCTGATTAACTAAGGACCATTATAGGTCCATTAAGCGCATGTATCTCCAGTAGCTATCATGTTGTATGGGTGTTCCATGAGTGTTATGGAGGGGGATGTATTGGCCTATTAGAAACCCCAAAACCGGCCGCGCAAGAAATCGCCAAAAACCGCGAACCCGCAAGAAATCTCGTCCAAAACCGAAAACCGAAATAAAAGCCCTCATTGACAAATCTCAAGGTTATTTGTTATTTCTACGTCTAAACTTGTTTTACGTTCCAAAGTTCTTTCTGCGCATTCCCTCGTCCCTCTTAAGTGCAGCCTGACTCATTTTTTCCAAGCTAGAAATAAACTGCATAATAAAATGATTGTAGGTGATTTTTGTTTGATAGAAACACCGTATCCTGAAGCTGCTTTTTGATTGCCATTGTCAGAATTTTTATTTGTGTAGGCGCAATCGCAGCCACATTTTAAATCCAAACTAAATTTACCATCTGTATTCATTTGTTAAACTACTTTTTGCTACTTTTACAACCAGTCTCGTTTTGCTTTTATTCCACGTGAACAGAGCTAGTGAGCGCGATGTTATTCCCGCAACGAAAAGGCATCGAGCTCTAGCAACTCGGTGGTCCAGTCTAAGAGCAAAGTCCACAAGATATCCCAGCCGCGTGATTTTTGAGAAATAGTCTTTTGTTTTAATGTTATCTTGAGCTTTTCCGTTACGACCCAAAAAACGGCTGCTAAACAGACTAGGGTTGTCTTCCATTCCTCTAAAAGAAAGGGTAGAACGCTATACAAATGGTCCCTTGGAATTACGCCGGTTTTAGCCCGACTGTGGGGTGTAACTTCCTTGGAAAAACCAGAAAAACCGTAAAATGCACTGAACAAAACAAATCCGAAAAACCGCCACCATTGTTGACGAAAACCGAAAACCAAAGACTAAATTGGAGAAAACCCACAAACCGTGGAAGACATTAAAGCCGAAAAACCGCAGTTTTCGAGTTCAAAAACCGAAAAACCGAACCAAACATTGGCCAAATCTGCAAAACCGAATATCTCAAGGCCCCCTGGTTATGATAACATCTTTGATTTGAATACATTTTCCGTTCTCAAAGGCAGCTGATAAAACAAAAATATATATATATATATATATATATATATATATATATATATATATATATATATATATATATATATACTGATGAGAAATGACTGTGTTCAAGGAGGAAAATGCTTTGTTTTCTGAAGCAACTTTTGCAGCTTGACACTGTAAGCTATAAACAGGCGCTATCTTGTTCGCAAAGTAGAAATGTATTAGTTAATTAATGTTATGACTGTGTCAGTTAAGATAACAAAACGACAAACTAAATAGAACGCTTTGGTCTACAAAGGTGCAAACAAAGATGCGATCTTTGACATTATATCAATGACCAGCTATTTTAGTGCATGTATAAGATAGTAAGCAGCAATGTATATACCGCGTTCTTGGCTCAAATTGTTTATCTTCAGTTCAGCATTTGCCTTGGCTGGAATGTCAGTGCTGTGGCTTGTTCTCCAGGATCCAGAAGTTCTGTTTGATATATCACACCTGGGCATCAGATACGTGGCAGAAAATGGATTATTGAATGATACAAAAGACACGATTGTGACACAAGCGATAAGTGCTGAACACAACGTCGCTGAATTTGCCAACAAGTGGATTACAATAGATTTCATCGGCGACAGGAACAACATCGAAAATAAAAATCAAAATGGAAGAAATGATAAATCGCAGACACCTTGGAAGATTTTTACCAATAATATAAATCAAGACACAACAAAA
>CM042751.1:60495-65495 GCA_022496165.2 Catalaphyllia jardinei | reverse complement strand
GTTCAGGAAATCACAACTTAAACATTAATGACTTGCACAATAGTGCTGAACCCCTGGGTCCAGAACAAAGTCCAACAAATCATCCGTGCTACGGTATTTATTTTGCGGCTATTCTATCCTCCACTGAAGTTAACACAACCCGGAACACAACTTGGATCTTCTTTTGAATTAGCAAGCGTTTGATCGTAGATGAAAAGTAAAGTGTTCTACATTCAATTTAACAAACGTGTCAATTCATTTTCTATTAGGTAGAGGCATCAACAGAAAGTGACTAAGCTGGGATCGGGAAAAATTACATTTGCCCAAAAGTGACTAAGATGGGGTTTATAATTAGCCACAGAATAGACTATAATGGGGTAGGGGTTCTGAGTGGCCAGCGGCACATACCCAGCAAAAATTGACCCAAGTACCCCCCCCCCCCCGGGCTATTACTGAACAGACGCACGGCAACATGGAATCTATTTGTTAAATGTATGTATGTATGTATGTATGTATTTATGTATGTATGTATGTATGTATTTATGTATGTATGTATGTATGTATGTACGTACGTACGTACGTATGTATGTATATGCTATCCTCTTGCAATTCTGAAACGATGGAGCCCGACAGTGCCTCCAACACACTCAATTTCATATCCAGCGGTTAGACGCAGAGCACTAATGCAACTACTTGACGCCCGAAAAGAGTTTGAATATCAGAGAACCAGATTGTAGTACGAAGTAGCTCCGGAGCGCGCGCAATTAAAAATGCAGTTCAAAGTTTGGTTCTGAGAGGAGAAAAAGCGTTAAATAGTTGATTATAAACGTTATGAAGGAATAGCAACGCTGTACATTTTTTGCTCGTCATGAGTATTTTTAACCACCTGACGGAACTTTTTGGAAATATCGAGTTACGAGGAAGGAAGTTTTGCAGTGGGGGAACAAAAGTTCTCACCAAATGTCATGGAATTTATTCGCTCCTTTTGTTTTTTCTGAGAAAACATGTTTTTACTCGGAACTATCTGTTCGCAAGAGGTTACTTTTTACTTCGGCTAACATTACAAGAGGCGGAAATATGATTTACACCTGTGAGGGCCTGGCAGCTTAATCACACTGTGCCTCTTCTTTTATTTTTCTCAGGAGACAGCAGGTCTTGTCGATCAGTGTTCTTTTCAAGAGCCAATGGGAAGACTCTTCAAAGGAAACCTTCACATTGATATTTTCCATTTTTACGAAAGAGTACACTACGTAGAAGACCCAAGCGAAAGTAAACTTAAACAGTATCAGAAAAAAGATTTCTATCCATTCAGATCGTGCAGTTTTATGGGCCTTGAAGCGTCGTGTCCGAACAAGCCTTGGGAAATTTTACGACTCTACTTTGACACTGACAACTTTGAACCAATCTACAAATGTAAGAATGGAACTTGGGTTGGTAAGAATGGTTTAGCTGCTGATGAGATTTAGACAAAAAGCATCGGAAACATGACTGGTGAACAAGACTATAATTTATTTCTAATGCAATGCTATTTACTATAAAAAAGAGATTCAGTAGTGCTTTAAAACAGGTACAATAATGGTTATAAATTTTTACAGGAATAATGTAGAAATATATGCAAAGATAAGTAACTGCTAAATTAAAATGTATCCATAATGTAAAAAAAATAATTGCATAAAATGAAAAAGTGGGTAAACTAAATAGTATCTAGTTTACTAATATAAAGCCGAAAAGTGTACATTAAACTTAAATTTGACTTCAAGAGAACGCGATGCTGAAAAGAGGAGTTTCCAATTCACAGACGTCTTGAACTAAGATGAAATTGAACTCACACTAAGTGGGAGTGCATTTCACAGGTGTGGCGCTGCCCACTTGCATCAGGGGAGCCCACTGTAAAGAGCGACAACCAAGCGTAACCAGCATCTTTCCGGGTGGATATCGATGCTGTAGTAAAATGCCATATACATAGACCTAGCTTTTACTGATATCAAGTCCACGATATACTGAGGCGCAGGTCCATGGATAGCCTTTAAAAACTAAAAGTAAAATCGTGAAATGGCCGGATGTGCACGTGTACAGGCCGGCAGTGACGTGTAACTCATGCAATGCAGGCGTAGTGTGGGAGTATTTGCTTAAATCAAGAATAGACCCTTTGCAGGATCCAGTCACATGGTACAGAATAAATTACGCTGGGGCGCAACTTTCAAAACAAAGGAGAGTCACGCTGGACTGGTAAGAGTTCCTTTGTCTTGGAAGTCGCACTGCGTCATTTGCGTCCCAGTGTAATTTATTCTGTACCGTGTGACTGGATCCTGCAAAGAGCTTATTAGCTTAGCCGCCGCATTCTGAACTTGTCTTCTCGTCGTGGTGTTTTCTAAAAGAAGTAGAAAACATGTACTCAGGACGTTACATGTCGATCAAAGTCGATCATCGAAAACGTAGTCGATAAGTATGGGGTTTTTCTGCGGACAAAATTTCGAACGTGAATACATCGATGTTTTGTTCAATTACGTTATTGTTATGCGTTATAATTCAAGTTGTGAAATAAAATAAATCAATTTCGTCCGCGATAAATTGATGTTGGATGTCATACATCGATGTTGTGTAGCATACATCGCTTTCCTGACTCATTCATGCGCGACCTTATGTAACTAAAAGATGTGTAATAAAACTAAAAGATGAGGAAGCGGAAATAGAGTGAGGAAAGCGATGTATGCTACACAACATCGATGTATGACATCCAACATCAATTTATCCCGTACGAAATTGATTTATTTTATTTCACAACTTGAATTATAACGCATAACAATAACGTAATTGACAAAACATCGATGTATTCACGTTCGAAATTTTGTCCGCAAAAAAACCCATAGATAAGTCGATAACACTCGATATTTTGTCGATAATTGTCAATCGACAAGTTTAATTTGTCGATGAAAGTCGACAATCACAAGATTTTCAACTGATTATCGATTTTAAACATGTACAGCTTTAAGGTAAATCCGTATGGCAATAAAGTTGAATAAAAAAAAACTGAACAACCAAGGGGTCTGTCATTCATTACAGAATCGAATGTTTAAATTGCCTTGGGAAATGATCAATTAGTGTCAGCTGAGCTCTGCTGAGACTGCTGAGCTAAATAACTCGTGTCCTGTAGCATAACTCGTAACTCGAAACCAGCCTAGTCCCTAGGGCCCCTTCTTTCCGCGAGTCGGAAAGATGAGAGACCCTGGGAACTCTATGTGATCCTTCGGGAGACGGAGCGGACAAAATTTAGAATTCACAGCCAGCAAAGTTACTGACAATTTATTATCATCAGTGTTAACATAGACTTCACAAATACACGCTACTCATTCCCCTCTCCTTGGCTAAATTCGCCGGGTTTGTATACTCCTTATTTTTCTTTACGTCGGTGGTTGTTGTACCAGTCCGCAACCTACGCATGATAGATCAAAGTCGATCAAAGTCGATCAAAGTCGATAATCACAAAAAATTGTGTGATTGACTTTTATCGACATCCGATATTTGTCGATTGATTAGTATCGAATTTGATCGACAACGATCGACTTTTATCGACTATCGAAATTATCGACATGTAATGTCCTGATGTACTCCGTGTTTCCATCGAGTTATACAAACACTCGTGAAAGTCTGGGAGAACTCGATAAAGCTGTGGAAACACTCGCCTGCGACTCGTGTTACCACAGCATTTCTCGTTCTCCCAAACTTTCACTCGTGTTTGTAAAACTGGATAGAAACACGGTACATGTTTTCTATTTCTTAAATATTAATGAGACAGAGGGGATCTGGGAGAATGAGATCTTCTTCTCATTCCTCTTCCCCGTCCCTACCCAGGAGAATTTGACAGATTGGGGACTGGGTGGGGGTGAATTCTGCACCTTTCTTCGGGACGCTTTCTTCGATTCGTCCCATCCGGACACAGAAGTGACATACATAATTTCCCACTTGCTGTTTCATTAACCATCTGGTAGGTACGATTTAGTTTCATTATTTTCTCTTTCTGGGTTTACGTTGTTCTTATCGCACCATAACTCTAATTGCTCACATGCAGTATGCGAAAGCTTTATATGCTTAATTTCTTCAAAGCAAGCGAGTGTATACGTGTATGTTGTGTGATTTATCATCAAGCATATGTGCAAAGCCGTGCTTCAAAAAGTATAATTTATTGTCCTGAAATGGTACGGGGTCTTAGTTAATTGATTGATTGAGGGATTCGGCTATTAATCAAGACGTGTTTACATCGTTGTTGCGACAGGAATCCAAAACTAAAGAGCCACCGAAGTTTTTCTCCTCGTCAGGCAAAAGAAGGGGGTTATATTTATTTCCGTTAACAACTTTTCATCTCAGTAGCTTACTTATCTGGAAACCAGCGCATTTGAATTTCAGAGTTATGGCGGTGCGTGACCTAAAGCTGGAAGGCGTGTGGCGAAAAACATAAACTTAGGCTATTCAGAAGTTGAAGTATCAGGAAAAGTACTTATCTACATGCTTCTTTGTTTAGTACACTCAGTCACCTAGATAGCCAAAGTACGTTTTAGATATCCAGGTGATCTGGTGACGTAATGAAAAGGCCCGGCCAAAAAATTTTAATTCCGTATGATCCCACAACCATGTGCGGTCCTAGGTGTTGTTTTTTCCATTGCCAAAACATAACAGATCATTTCCTGTGTCTCCCAAATTTCCTGTTACTGAATGCAAAGAGTAAAAGTTGAAGTAGAACCGACAAGATCTGCCCTCGCGATGGCCATGTTAAATTAAAAAACAACACCTCAGGCCGCAAGCGGTTGTGGGATACAACATTAAAATTTTTGTGCCTAGCCCTCTTCATTACATCACCAGATCACCTGGATGTTTACACTATAGCAAAGATATCAGTGGCGTCATCTACTGTTATTAACATGCCAACCAGAGAACTATTGGCTGGTGGAACAAAGAGTTCTTTTGTTTAACGTTTTCAACATTTAAATAACAAAACTAAAGTTTGTAAACGCCATGTTGCCGCC
>CM042751.1:42995-57995 GCA_022496165.2 Catalaphyllia jardinei | reverse complement strand
AGTAAACCAGAAATGATGAAATGCAGTCCACAAATGTATACATTTATTTACTCTCTTTAAAGATGTAAATCAGTCAACTGCTGGAAGTGAAACATGGACATATTACTATTATTTTTATCCTGAGTCAAACAAATGACAAAAAATGCCTCTTAAAAGAGGTTGCAACCACCTTGATCTGCCTCTGTCATCCACTTAAAAGAAAAATTGATTGTTTGCTGACTATTCACTTCTGTCATTAATTAGTTTTGGAAAGTATCACACTGTAGATAAAATTAGTTCAGGTGATAATCGCCGCGTGAGCCAAATATAGTGCTCGACAGTTAAGGAGCTAATAGTACACTGTGTAATAGAACTACTCAGTTGATCATTACATATGGAATTTAATACAGGCCTGTTTCGTAGGCCAACACTGGTGCTGACCTACTCTTCAGTATACACGTATATGTGGAGGTAACTGAAGAGTGGGTGTATTAAATTCCATATGCAATGATCAACAGAGTGGTTCCTTTACACAGTGTAGATAAAATTATATATTTATTTTATTAGTTTCATAAACATATCAATTTTTGTGTTAGGTAGAGGTTGGATTAACTTCAGCTACATCTTGGTACATGTCACCATTAGGTGCCTTAACTGCATGGCTAACCTTTCTCCATTTACACGAGGAACTTTCAGTTGAAATCAGTTGTGTTTTCTTGTGGAACATCAAGGCTGCCAACCAATTGCAATGTGCAGTGCTTCACAGACTTTGAGATTATTTTTGGGTTCCCTGTTGACACTGGTAGGATTGCTTGGAGTGTGGTTTTATGTGGACCCAGATTTAGATGGATTTGGTGTCTACTTGGTGAAATACATACAAAAGAATGGAACAAATACAAGCTCTGTAAATATTACTAAGGAGTTATCAATTTGTGAAAGGAATACAGCAGTTGATGTCTACGGAGATCCAGGATGTCCTGATAATCCACGCCGTGAACATTTATGTGCATTATTTCAAGCCTGGACAAGTGCCTGTAAGGAGTATGGCATTCATTATACTTTAGCATTTGGAAGTCTTCTTGGAGCAATGCGGAGTAAAGATGTCATACCTTGGGATCATGACATCGACATCAATATCCATGTTAAATATTTTCCAATTTTGAAGAGGTGGTCAGAAGAACAAAAGTTTACAAAGGAAGATAAAACAATTCGTTTAGCAATTCAACCAGGGCCTGTGCAGAATATTCCTGAAGAAAAACGAACCCGCCACAACTGCCAAGGAGAGGTATTTATTATACATTTATTATTTAGTAAATTTGTATAAGAGTGAGTAAAGTAACTGTTAGCTGTGACTGTGAATCAAACAACTTTTTAGTAAGGGCAACTTAGCTTAGAGGAATTTAGTTAAGAAATATGCTGCAACTAGTCTTCAGAAATTTGCACTGCCACTGCTAGCGAATAATGCTTAACAAAACATTTTATTATTATGCTCTTTCTGTTTTACATGTACATGTACAAGTAATAATTTTAGATGTGCACTGTTTTCTGATGTACCCTTTTAGTTTACATTTAAATATATAAGGCTTAAGTAGCATTCTTGCAATGTTTGTTTGGCTTTGCTGTTACATGCAAGTCAAAATGATCAAAAAAGGGTCTAAATACAAATACATGAATAAATGCATGAATAGCATAAAATGTGCCTGTCAATTGCTGTCTAGTTTGCAGTTAATTGTAGTTCATACCATGTACCCTAATTGATGCATAGCCCTGAGCTAAAGGAACACTGATTTTTTTTACTGTTTGAGTTACTGTTTGATACAGGCAGGTCAATTACAATATTGTGATTGTACTGACCATGCAATCACAATAAAGTTCAGGGGATGCAAGCAACTCTCAAAACCACCAAATTAATTATAATTACCCATACTGATGTGTACTTTTCTTGTGCCTATTATTGGCTTTTTCTTTGCTACATAATAACTGTCCATAAATATTTTTAGTGTTCACAGTTTTCTGAGCTTTCACAGTACAATACAATTGTATTATTACTAAAATTAGAGCTTTAAAACTGGTAGATGCCATACTGTAATTATCAATAAAACAAGGAATGACCTAAAATGATTCAAAATGACCTGAAATGATCTCAAACAAATCTAAATGACACTAAAATGATCGAAAATAACCTTTACTGATGGAAAATGGGCTAACATGACGCTTGATCTACTCATTTTCTTTTTTATGGGAAAAATAAGAAAACCTCTGCTCGTCAAAAATCTTTTTTTTTGCACTAGAAATTCATCTCCAAACATATATAAATTTATATGTGTTTGAAAGATCAAGAAAATGACCTTTATATGCAGATGAGATATTGTTTGGCCACAAGAACATAAAATTCATATCTTTGAGCGCTGGGGTGTAATTATGTTCTTTTTGCTATTTAGAGATACTGATGACTGCATTTTTGCAAAAATTTCAGACCAATTTCTGAAGATTTTCCAACACCAATGATTTAAGTGCAATTTAAGAGACAAACTTATACTCAGTGAAATCATCGATATCTTCACTAGTGAGGATATGGAAAATATGCCACTCAAGTCCCAGATGTAGTTTTGTATGAATTTTGCTTGTGTCTCTATAACAAATAACTTTATTATATTGCAAGGGAAATCCGAGCATTGTGATTGGTTCTTTCTTGGTCAGGATTTTGCCATACGGACCGTTTCCAGGGAAACGGTCCAAGTCGTGTAGTTTTTTTTTTCTTTTCAAAAGCTGGCAAATTTATTTGTAGCTTAAACTACTAAAAGGAAACATGTAAAATTCCCTATTCCTTAGAATAGAAGAAGACGATGAATTAGCCAATAGTAAGACAAACGAAAGAATTGAGCGACAGCCTACCTACATCAGAGCTTGAACACCTTTGGTTCAACATGTTCAACTATTTTTGTAAATACCTTTGTGTGCATGCATTTAAGCAATGAGCTTAATGAAGAAGAGAACGAGATGGCAACAATTTCCAATTTCCTTCACCTCTTCACTTAACATGTAACGAGGACATTTTCATTAACATACTAACTGAAAATACAATTAAGTTTAAAAATCGAAAGGAAAACTAGTGTTTGAAGCATAAAGCGAAGGCCATGCACTAGTACACAAAACAAGTGAAAACCACTTCGGCGATTAACAAAAACGAATCCAAAAAAGATGCTAAGTGGGAGATTTTGGCAACTCCAATCCAGTTGCACTTGAAAAAACTATATGGTGAATGTTATCCCCATACTTTGGCTCCCAATCCTGTAAGTTACGCTGGTAAAACATTCGGAAGATATTCAATATTTTTTTTTTCAAGGTTGTTGTAGCTGGTAGCTTGTTCTTTCCGAGTTGCTCGCGTCATCACGGGCCAGAAGTCCTTTGAATTTAACTGACTGGAAGTGCGTTTGAAAGAAAAATATATAGCATGAGCCCAGTAGGTAGAGTCTGCATACTAGCCAACTGTGGCCCATCAGGCTGGAGCTCATCCCAGTTTCTGTGGCATGAAGTGACTAGGTCGGAGTAATTCTACTCCCCCCTGGATGGGATGCTAGTCCATCGCAGGGTTACCCCCAGCATAAAGTTTGCCAGTACCTATTTATACACCTGGGTGGAGAGAGGCACCATGAGAGTAAAGTATCTTGCCCAAGAACACACACACAATGTCCCTGGTCAGGGCTCGAACCCGGACCACTCGCTCTAGAGTCGAGCTCACCAACAATGAGGCCACTGCACCTCCTACTGCACGAGCTGAGTGCCATATAATAATTAAACTACTTACTAACCTAGCTAGCTCAAGCCGTAGTGGGAAATATTGGCCTTTGGTCATTTTTGTATGGACCTCGCTGCGCTCGGTCCGTACTGTCACGACCCCAGGCTAACATTCCCTGGTACGGCCCTCGCGCTCGGTTAGTAAGAGGTTATTATTTTATTTTTTTATGGTGATTGTAAAGCGCTATTGATCAGAATGTGTAAATGTGCACTATATTATAAATTGGTAAATTTATGGCTGACTTGGTTGATCATCATACATGTTTAGTTTCATTCAATAAGCCTTTTATTAGTGGCCATAATTAATGTAGTGCTGCAATCAAAGAATTTGTTGAAGACAATGATTGAACCTATTTCCCAAAGAAGATAAATGTACATACAGGTATTCTCTGCATCTACATTTACTTAAGGACATCTAGCAAATTCTTCATTTGGATATATAGATACATGTCTCAGTACACCATAGTGAGGTCATAGGAAATGCCTTTAGTTATTGACTTCAGTGTTAATATTATGTAAGTGTAAATATGTATATGTAAATGTGTAATTTGTTTACCCATGGAGCACCAATGAGTTCACAAGAACTCCTTCAGAAATGCCTATGCATTCCAGGATCGAATTAGAATTTCGAAATGTTGGTTTCTGAGGAGTGGGTGGGCTGGTAAATAAAATTCCCTTAAAATACAAAAATGTCCTGTAAAGCCATGTTGCCTATTTTGAAGTGTGTTTGCCAATGCCTAAGAAATTGTAGTCCAGGAAATTGGGCAATAGAGTGACCAGCTAACTGTACATAAGTATTCTTACTATTAAAGCTGATTGGTTGTGAAAATCTTGTGACCATCAGCCACATAATGTTGCTCTAACATCAGCTAACATCATTACACTTGAATGTTTACAAGTTGCTAGATGCTAGACCCTCCGAATGCTGCTGTAATATCCGCGTTAGAGAATTGCCCAGACTACAGTTAATTCCTTTTCACTTTCCATGCCCCGGCCTCTAAAAGAATTATGCTTGTTGCATATCAGTAGGGTATGTGTATAGTCCCTTGTTAAACTTCGAACTTTGCAAGTTGCTTAACTTGTAATAATAATTATTATATATATAGTAAAGTACACCCTTATTAACCTGGCATTTTGCTTTTCCTAAGGTGACATCATACATGTCAGACATGTGCTCTTTCCTGGAACCCATGGCAAGACTCATCAGAGGAAGTGTCTTTGTTGATATGTTCCATTTTTATGAAAAAGGTGACTTGATCGAGGATCCCAGTGAAGATAGGCTCAAACAGTACAATAAGCCAGACTTTTATCCATTTAGACCATGCATTTTTATGGGCTTTAATACCTTATGTCCAAACAGGCCTTGGGTAATTTTACAAAACTACTTCAAGACTGACAACTTTAAACCCTCTAAGATGTGCAAGAATGGATCTTGGGTTGACACTTGATCACATGGATATTGGAATCATGCATTTAGAGGTTAAGTAATGTATAATGATACTATTTTCAGAAACTTTATGAAATTTAATGATACCGCTTTTGTAGACTTAAAGAAAGTTGGAATGGACATAAGGCCTCTTTGCTCCATCCCTGGGTTGTATTTCTTTTCAATACTTGTGAAACAGGGTCTTCAAAGGTGTTGAAGCAAATTGAACAAGCCTTGAAGTGTTTGTTGTTATTAAATCAAGATTTCTCCAGAAACAGTGTTAAGATAAGTGGATGAATAGAAAGGTTAAAAGTTACCTGAAAAAAACTGTCTTGATCACAAATTATTGTGACTGACTATATAGAGACAAAGTTACATGTATTTTTGGTATTACTAAAATGAAAGTGAAATTAATGGGTGGGGCTATAAATTAGAAAGGGACATGGATGGTTATAATACAGCATTTATGGTATTTGACTTTTTTATGCTCTGTTGCATGTATTAGAAGATTTCATATTTTTATTACTTGCAATATTTGCAAATCTTTCACTGATTAAATAAAAACGTCAGCTGTGATTATTCAGAAAGAAAATATAGAAATGGATTACTTAGAACTGAGATTAACAAGGGAGACCCTGGTAACGAGGTTGCACGTCGCTCAGGCTCTTTCCTTTGTTTCACAGCAATCGCGTCCTGCTGTGAAAAGATCGTTTTCACGTGACGGCATCACTTTCTAAAATCCAGAGCTAAAGAGCCACCAAAGCTTTTATCCTCTTCAGGCATAAGATGCGGTATATTTATATCTGTTAACATTTTACAGCTCAATAGCGTACTTCGTTCAGGGCCGGGTTGTTCAAAGCCCGATTAAGCTAACCCAGGGTTAGCGAGAATTTTGTTTTCAGTTTTGTAACTTTTTGGTTAGGTAATCTGTTGATATTGTTTGCCCTTTAGTTTTGAGCTGTAGTAATCTCAAACTTCACCAAACGTTAGAGGCGAAAAACATTTTTAAACAAGATAAAATAATGCCTCAGTTAACGGTTAATCCTGCGACCCAGGGCCTTACTTATCTCCTGATTTTGAGCCTTTCAGAAGTTAGAACATTAGGAAAAGTGCTTATGCAAATGGTTGTTTGTTCAGTACTGATAATCAGTCGCCTGGATAGCTGAAGTATAACTTCCTTCGCCATTTTGGTGTACAATGGATGCACACCAACATCGCGTTTTCATACTGGGCTCTGAAACTTGGAGAACTGTATTCAGTTGTCTTCTAGAACATCACATTTCTTAACTTTTTCCACTGGATGGTTTTCGATTTATTCTTGTTTTTTTTTGCGTGACAGTGAATACGATCTGTATCGTAAACTTTTGTAAGCCCCCTCGGTTATGCTGAGGCCGATCCACCTGTAAACCAAACAACACATCTGGTTCTAAGCTTCCCCCTGTTCCGGTCAACATAGTCATAGTCCTAGTGACAGTAATTTTTCAAAGGGGAATGTGGCAATGAGCTTAGTTTTGTATTTGAATGATTTTTTTTTCTTTTGCTTGTTTTGTTTGTTTTTTGTACCTTTGGTGTTCTGCTATAATATTGGGTCCTTGACTCTCTTGCATTAATCCATGGGCTTCTGTTATAGTGTGCCATAAATTGTAATAAATAAACACTATATGAAGCCCCAACCCGTGAGACAAGGCCAGACCGGAACACCGGGAACTACGTGCCCTATTCTTTTCGATAACTACGTGGATTCTTTAACGTCCCCTACTAACCATGTAACACTGAAGATATAGTAGACGTGTGCAGCTATAGCTCGTTTCGAAACTGATTTTTTGGATTCCGGCTTTTAAGTCCCCTCGGATATAAGCCCAGCCGTTTATAAGCCCATGTAACCCCCCCCCCCCCCCCACGAAGCTGTGCAAGCTCAGCGGCAGTTTACAGTGGCCACACTACACTGATCATAATTTTGGAACCTGTCGACCGAAGAGTGATAGTTTGCAGAAAAGATAGCAGATCACATGAACTGCATGTTGTTCCGTTTACCGGCTTATTGAAGTTTCGTTTTAAGGCCCACTCTTAGTTTTCATTACTGAGCTTGTCTTTAAAATTGCGAATTTCAAAGCTGCCTTCCCAAACAAACGCACAGGGAAAAATGACTTTTACTATATGACTAGGTCCGTCAGCGAGCAAGATGAACCAAATCGAGCGCTGTGATTGGTTACCCGAGCGGGCAAGATGGAGCTATCTGGACACCTCGGGACTACCCACCGTGTCCCGCGAGAACCTCGCTATTATAAAGTTATCTTATATTATCTCGAAACCCATATAATAAATACTTTATTGACCAAGCTTGTTTCGTCAAGGTGGCTGGATATTGGTTTCGTTCTTTTTTTTTGCGAGTTTATGGACCTCGACTCCGTCTCGGTCCATAAACTCCAAAAAAAACTTGGCCAATATCCTGTCATCTTGACTTTACGCTTGGTCTGACGCCTCCAAAATAAAAACATGGCCCGATGAGACGCGGAAAACACTGAATTTGTTTATTGTGTTTCACAGCGGTAAGCAGCGCCTTTGAATCTTGCAGAAAGGGCGCTATACAAATGTATCATCATCATCATCACCACCGCCGCCGCCATCGTCATCTCTGGTGCCAATTTTCTCTTTTTATTGTGTATAGTTTGATGTATAATCAATGTTGTGTATAGTTTGATGTATAAACAACAAACACGTGTCTGAATTTTTTTGTTTCGAAATATCTTTCACCCGGAGGGATTCTTATTGTAGGGTCGGGTAGCAGCTCGCATGAATGGCCTGATACAAGAGGACAATAGAATGAGCAACAGAAGGACTGCCCCTACCCCTAAAACAATAACAGCTGCTAACGTAAGAAAACAATAGCAGCTTACGAGAACTGCTACAATAGGCCCTTTGCAGGATCTGGCTACATGGTAAGGAATAAATCATGCTAAAACGCAAATAACGCAGTGGAACTTCCAAAACAAAGAAACTCTTAACAGTCCAGTCCGACGTTCCTTTGTTTTGAAAGTCCCACTGCGTCAAAGCGCGACCGGAAAAATCATACAGCCATGGACAATTGGTGGTTAGGTGGAAAACGGTGAGTGTGGAGTGCGGAGTGTGAAAAGTGCGGACTGTGGAGAGTGCGCATTTTCCACACCCCGTATTTTTCACACTCCCACTTTCCGCACTCCGCACTCCACGTTTTCCACCTAACCCAAATTGCTTTATCGTAAGGGACCCGCTGATGGATACAATGGAATTAAAATATGTTTCGCTAACCTCTTTGATGCGCTCGTCTTATTGAAATTACATTTTATCATCATTATTTTACATCAAATTACTTTCTTGAGAGAACGCGAGCGGCAGATCTTATATAAATAGCGCTTATCGCATGGAAAACTTGCCGGCATGACGCGACAAAGTGACAGTTCCATTGTTTTCCCATGAAAGAAGACAGATCAAGTTTGTGCGTGAGCTACATTCGTGATAGTGTCCCTTAAAGTGGCAACTACCAGACTGATGAGTTGTTCCGAGACATAAACACTCCGGTCGTCTTTATTGTTCACCACTAAATTTTTCCGCATGCCAGTTCAAAACTGAAATTGAATTTTCAACTTTTTTAGATGAAAAGCGCGAAAACCAAATGTAAAATTTAGAACAGACAAAACCAGCTAAATAATTATTATTGTTTTAAGAATATATTTGCGAGAAGCAACTATATCAGCCGAGAGTCGCAGTTCCTATTGTTTAAACAGTGTCTCTGCTCCAATAAACACTATCGTGTTACGTGATCGATTTAAAGCAATAAGAATCGGAAAAAGATTAGTGATGAACTATAACACGTGATAGTTGAAGAGATCATAAAGAGAGAATAATCTTATTGCTTTGTCTCGGTTATGGAAAACAAATGGTAGCGACTGAGATCAAGAGATAATTTTAATGATATGCCACACAATGATGACAAAACCCAAGTGTAATTTTAAGAGTGTTTTTTTATTGTCTTCCAATGCAATGAGGGGTAGATAATAACTAATTTTAGCTGGGCGGCTTTAATACAGGAGTTCAGGCTCTAAGGGGCACTAAAAGTAATCAGAGCGAATTTACAAAGGCGCGAAGCCGTAAAACATGGTTTTGTTTTTCTTTATATTTCTGTTCTGTTGTCCATTTGGAGTCGAAATATATACTGTTTACCAGCGTTTTTGAGCCCATCGAGTGATTGTTATGGCGTAGAAATTTTTATCAGTGTTTAAAACCGAATGATTTGATAACAATTGATAACATTTTCGTTACTAGTCTGAGAAGTAGGCTAATTTCTCTATTCTCAATGAGAAATTATTTTTGAATATCAAAAACATTTCGAAAATCAAAACGGAAATATGGCGAAAAACGTATATTTTGCCGCCTTGTTTCTTTGCAATCTTGCCCTGATTACCCATAATGTCCCTTAAAGCCTACTGATATGAAGGATTTTTTTTTACAATAAGAGGCGGTTTCTATCAGAGCTTTTGGAACAAGAGCGAAAATTAGAAATTCACTTGAAATTCCAGAATATCGGAAATATAAGCCATGCATTCAAAACCTCCGCAAATTCTCTGCTCAAAATCGATCGGAACAAATTTCCGTGCAGAAATTTTCGAAAATGTTTCGTCCTTCGCGAGATTCGTTATCTCTTTTGGAATAGTTTTGCAAATTATGGGACAGAGTTTGAGCTTAAGATGCTTGCAGTTTTGATCCTCAAAGTCGGGTAGCTATGTGTCCTGTTTCTCGAAAGCCCCGGAAACCCCTTGTGCCCGTAAAACCATTTTTAATTTATCTGTATCGAAAAACAGAGAAGTGTATACGCCTGAAACTTTTTGAATGAAGGGAAACTCTGTTAATATTAAGAATATGTGAATAAAACAGCTCTGTTACCATAAGGTTTGAGATTTTTCTATGGCTTTCCGGGTCCGAAAACTCTTTGGGACCTTCGAGAAACGGGCCCCTGGTACTTGATAAATGAGCCGTGTCATTCAAGATATGATTATAAAGAGGTCTTTTTATGACCAAACAAATTAGTTATTACCGCTCTTACGAGCTTTGCAGTAGAATGTAACTTCGCAAGATAACTAATAATATAGCTATACAGTATATGTTTTGGGGTTTTCATTTGGTGTTTTGTGATAAATGATAACGCATATGAAAGGAATAAATCAAATTGCACCAAGGATAATATTGCACCACAATGCATATTGATAGAACGTGGCTTTGTCATACCTCTTTTTAATGACTGTTAAAACACTCGTGTAATCACAGCGGTTATTAGACTCTAGTCATATAATAAACAATTATTGGATGAGATTTTGTGATTTCCAGAATAATCAAAGTCGAAGTATTGGGCTTTCAGCTAATAACCCTTACCAAGACCTTGATTATTCTGGATATTACAAAACCGAATCTAATAATTGTTTTATTATACATCGAACGAAAAAAAAAATGGAAGTCATGTTTTTGCTTCTTCACTGATGTGAAGCAACACAAAGTGCGCGAACTTGACATGATTACCCGTGACCTTGAGTGTCCTTGACATGATAATTGTATAATCAGCAGTTAGACGTCACGGGGGTTGATTTCGAAAATTCACTGTACGCTTTCGGAAAATCAGAGAAGGGTTAGAGAGTTCAATGTATAATAACAATAAATATTGCTTTCTATTCCTGCTGCTCAGTAATCTTACACAATACATCCACACAAAAGCGTTATTTTAACAGCACAGCAAAAACGCACATCTGCTTTTTTAATAATGCCGGAAGATCATTTCTGGTGCGAATTGTTTAATAGCTAAACTACAGGAAAGAAAATGTAGCTAGACAGGATCTGACAGCAAATAACAGGCACCAAGAAGATTCATCATAAGGAATTCAACTGGACTAAATCTGGATAATCAATAGCATGAGTAAAATCAGGGATGCAATTTCAGCCACATCTTATCAAACGTCGTATAACTTTGACAAAATGAAAGTGAAATTATATCCTAATTTTCCAAGTACTCTTTTCATTACCTACGTTGCATTGAAAGACAAATACACTTAGCTAGAGACCTTTGATTACCATCGCACTTGTCATTCATTTTTTGTTAGGATTTGAAAGGTGGTAGCGTTAACGACATTTTTCATATTCCGCAAAGTAAGTTTAATAGTTACCTTTTCCATCTTATAAAGTATAATTAACATTTTCGCGGCGATTTGTCAATCTAGATCGATTCGACGTATAATTAAAAGTGGTGTGACCGAAATCTGAAAGTCGAAGAATGTTTGAGGCAAACATGAAATCACGACTGGAGTCCAAACTATTTTTGATTCAAGCTTAAGGCGTAATGGAAGCGCGACGCATGAAGGACAAGACCGCTACTGATTTATGAATAATTAAACGTCAACAAAACTGAACATCTGGTATACATGCATGGATACTTTGACTAGAATACAGACCATAAGACTTCAAGCAACCAAGCAGGGCACACAGTTCCGAAACTTCTTTTGAGTACATTAGCGCGTATATCTCAAGTGGAATAACAACTAGGAATGGAAGCAAAATAATAGAACCTCGCCTTGGTTAGAGTTTCCTGTAAACACCGAGTCACTTTGAAATAGAAAATTTATATCGCGCAAAGTGTTACATTCCATGAAATAAAAATAATATCAAATTAGTAATAACAATAACATTAATACAACATTATCAGGATAATAACAAGAACAAGATGTAGAAGAAGAGATTTCGCTCTACTTTAACGCTGTTTTCAGTAGTATTTCGGCTGTTGCCTGTAAAAATACTGGCTTGAAAAATAAGCTTGATATAATGACGACAGATATTTTTACGACCGGAATAGTTACTTAAGTTTCCTTAAACGATTTTTTTAAAATCATAGAATGACCAAAATCTCGTTATTTCACTCATCGCCTCCGGTTTATAAATTGTATATTAAATCATGATGTTACCCTGATAGACGTAGAGCCACATATTCCATATTACTGGCAGATCAGACTGTGAGAAATTTCTATTACACGAAAAGGCCTCAGTCAGTTCAATATTCATGAATTTCGCTATAATCATAACTTTGCAAACTTTTATATCAATAACTTTTAATTATCACAAAAATGAGGGAGTAAGTGATCACGTGACCAACAGAGTGACGTGTTTGGCGGAAATGTCGCCGACTGAACATCTCTTTGTATTTTCCGCAGTCTTCTGTATAAATGTGCCCAACACTTATTTCTTTTGCAACAAGAACTTTGCAGCCAGCTGACTGCCTCCTCGGTGGGACAAATCGGTGAGTTCAAGTTAGACTTGTTATTCAGTCTTACTTACGTGTATTTTTTTCCTCTGATCCTTATTGTTTTACTTAGAGGGTTAAGCCAATACGCAATTCTTCAAACATATAGATGACATTGAATGTGCAATCGAGGAAATTCAGTTTAAAACTGCAACAAAAATGAAAAAAAAAAAGAAAAACAAAAGAATACTGCGAGATCATAAATAGAGAACAAATGATCAAAGCGGTTAGGAAACTTAGTGCGTATTAACTGGCTTTGGTTGCACATGCAGTATGCAATGTTCGAATTCATCCACATGATTATGTTTGATTTATCCGCTGGATACAGTGTTCTTACAACAAACAGGCCGCCCTGATCCTCAACAAGACAATCATGAATTTTACGTTCAAGGCGTCAACAGATATAACGTTTGCTTATACGCTTTACAGTTTTATTGTATTTTTAAAAGCATGGTGCTGGCCATGCGGTTAAATGTTTAGGCTGGCCTTGTCCAACCACAGTTAAATTTTTGCTTTTCGAGACATCTATCGTGACACTTTGTCTCCTTGAGCAAGTGAGCTCAAAGTACGGAACTTGATATAGTGAACGGGTCATTTTGCAATTCATGTGCGTTGGCTCTTGTGCTGGTGTCATCATTATCTTCGCTACGCAGTGCTGACGAGTCCCAATAAGGACGAAACAGCTGTCCACTGTTGCAATCCTGCCTTATCGGTGCTTGTCGTTTTGGTGTCTCGAAAAGTCTTCCACGTAGTATCAGCGTTGTAGTCTATTGTTTTCTTTTTCTTTTATGGTTAGATTTAATTTTTTAATTTATGGTAAGCAGCTCTCAAGAGCGGCAAGGCTATGTCGGGTACGCCAAAGCATATTTGTTTTAATGTTTTTTTTCCTTACAGAAGGTGGCCTCCTCTCTTGAGAATGAAAACCTTGACTGTACTTCTGTGGTTGGCGTTTGTCAGTAAGTCCAAAACTCACCCTATCAAAGTTGAATAGTGATTCATAGGTACACAGATACCTGCATACTTAGCAGTGGGGGAACGGACCCTTACGTCCGACAAAAAAAATACAATGCCTGAATGGGTAAGTGTTGAATTCGGAATACAAACACTCAAACTGCAGTAAAGAGAACGTCCACAATTTTTACGTCCAATGAAACTTAGCTGTTCTCCTTGGTATCGGGAACCAGATAGGGAAACCACACTTGCAGCGACAGGGTTTTTCAGACTGCTAGAGGTTTCGGGATCTATCACAGAAACTACAACGGGACGAGAGAAAATACGCATTCTATTGGCTCCGACAGCAGACTTTAATCCAATAACCTAAAGCGTAATCTAAGAATATTTTACAAGGCCGGGTTATTTAAGCCAAAACATAATTCCAAGCGATCACGTAAGTCTACTAAAACAGTCATAACTAAGCATTATCTCATACATTTCAGAAGGCTCGATTAGCTATAACGGAATTTATCATTTTACAAGATTAAAACCCTAACTTTCAAAACAATACAGGTAGATAACAGTTTAACAAAAGACTATTGCAGGTAGCAATTACAGTTAAACTCCAACTACACTTATGATCTTACACAGCTATGATCTTACGGTCAATGAACTGGAACAATAACTTGTAACTGGAAAACTAAACAAAAAAACTTCTCTGATGGGTTTTCTATTTTTAACAGCGAAAGGAAATAAACAAATAAAACTTCGTCATCGTAATTTCTCTCCTCACACCACACAAACCAAAGTATCCTTTGGCTTTAATTCTGTTGTCATTGTTTTGTTGATGCCGGGAATTTGAAAATGGAAATAATATCCATATCGTGGATTATAACCTATTGGAGGCTTTCCGAAACAGAATGCCTGAGTCCGTGATGTTTGCTTTAATCCCGAAGGCAAACGTGGCAAACCTCAAGCATGAAAGTAGCCTACAAGTCCTGAAATATTTTAGAAGGTTTACTCCCAGGCACTGCTCTTCCACTTTTTGCCAGAAATAAGGTTAGGCTGTAGTCCCTCTCTCCTCTCCCCGGCCACTTACAGCTCGTAACTATCAATAATGATACATGATTTGTTTCTTGCAACACTAAAATATTTTACTCTACTGTTACTTTAGGTCTTACATCGTTGGACACCTAGACACGCCAAGAAATTAAACGAAAGGTTACTTTACTTACCTTCCAAACGAACCCGGGGCCAAATCTGTCCAGAGCTCTGTATTTAGCAAAGAAACATTTTACTGCTTTTGTGAAACGTTCTAATAATATCTGTAATTTTTCCCAAGGTTTCTGTACGAGAGCTCATGTTGCTGGAAATCTCTGTCGTGGGGTGAGGTGCGAGGTCGACTTCACAACAATAGGATGCTACAAAGATACGGTATAACACACATCAGGTTTAAGACAACGTATAACCCACACTAGGTTTGGGATTCGGTGTAATCCGCACTAGGTTTAAAATATGGAAAAACCCACATTAGGCTTAAGATACAGTA
>CM042751.1:25578-37995 GCA_022496165.2 Catalaphyllia jardinei | reverse complement strand
TCATAGCTCAGTTGGTAGAGCATCGCACCGGTATCGCGGAGGTCACGGGTTCGAATCCCGTTGAAGCCCTGATTTTTTTTTTCAGGCTTCTTCTTCCAATTGCTTAAATTGGAAAATTTACTGCGATGATCACTCTTCACTTTCAATACTTTCATAGCACGCGAAATGTCCTCTTCCGGTTGCCGTCCGCGTCTCAAAAACGAGCGTGGTCACCGCGCTACGCGGTGAATAGCGAGTTTACGAAATGACGACGGCGACACCGAGGACAACGTCGATTAAAAAATCAACTTATGTTTTATCTACGAATCTCGCGATACTCTTAAGTCATTTGCCTTGTTTATCACTGTCAAAACTATCGCAAAATTAAATTCGGAACATAGCGATAACTTTGAAATAAGAATTTCAAAAAATTAG
The DNA here is from genome assembly GCA_022496165.2 of Catalaphyllia jardinei. Taxonomy (NCBI): domain Eukaryota; kingdom Metazoa; phylum Cnidaria; class Anthozoa; order Scleractinia; family Caryophylliidae; genus Catalaphyllia; species Catalaphyllia jardinei. Next base: position 37,581 of record CM042751.1, on the reverse strand, counting down.
CCGCCGTGGCTCACGTTCTCCAGACATCGCAAGATTTCGCCATTTCACGTTGTCGTTTTGAAGAGGACGACAAAGAAATGTACTAAGAATTATAACGCACGTGCACAGCTATTGTTCTGGGCCGGGTTGTTCAAAGCCCGATTAAGCTAACCCAGGGTTAGCAAGAATTTTGATTTCAATTTTGCACATTTTTGGTGAAGTGCTCTGTTCATATTGTTTGCCCTTCGGTTTTGAGCTGTAGTAATCTCAAACTACACCAAACATTAGATGTGAAAAAAACTTTTAAGTAAGAAAGCAGAATGCTTCAGTTAACATTTAACCCTGGGTTAACGTTAACCAGCTTTCGAACAACCCGGCCCTGCTCATTAAACCTTTTGTTTAGCGAAGTTCCCGTTGCCGTTGCCGTCGTGGTTACGTTAACTCCCTAATATAACATTTTCGAGGCCTGGCTACTGAGCTCGCCACCTTCGCCATCTCGGCGAGTAACCATGGCGGACAGTTGTGAATGAATTTTTCTCTTATTTGGAAGAAGACATCACTGTAAGTCCAGGGTATTTGAAAGGATGGATAATTTACAAAATGACTGCTGTCACCCTTGGACCAAAAATACCTTTCAAGAACTCTTATTCAAGGCAGTTAAGAATCGTAAACGCCGTGGTTAGTTGATCGCCAGCTGGTCAGATCGATCATGGATCGATTGACCGAAATCTGTTTTTCTCCAAGATAAAGTTACTCTTTTTGAGACGACCATGACAACTATGAATGAAGTCAACAGAGATAAAACAAAAGTACCGGATTATTTTTTTTCGTAATGTTTCACTTGTCTGCTTTACTGCTGAACTCGATGATTAAACTGATTCAAAATCGATGTAGATGTAAGCTTATTATTAAAACAGTACGTCTACATACATGCATGCAAACGAACAATTTATTCCGTTACTCTCTGCTGTTCAATTCTGAAATTATACTAAAACAATTATTCCCCTCAGGCTCAGTGAATATTATCGAATATTATTCACTTCGCCTTCGGCGAATAATTGTTTATTATTATATGGCTAGTGTTTGTAGGCGATATAACGCGCGCTCTGATTGGCTAAGTGCAGCTTAACGCCAGGGCATCCGTAATGCCCACGGGCCGATTACGGATTATGCAAATTAGGAAAGAACACGAAAAGTATCCAAAGCTAGGCGACATTTGCTTAATTTACATTGAAAATCGTTGTGATATAAGACGACGAGTGACGATTAACATTCAGAGAGTGAAAATTGAAACATCTCAGCGATATTTGTCGTCAATAAACGGAAGAAGCACGGTAGACGTTTTGGACTTACCGGCTGGCTGTCCTTGACCACTTATTGGCAAAGTTTTTTATAGATATCGGTAAACGGATGGCGACGATTATGAACCTGATACCCTGTCGACTTTGCAGCGAAGTATACAGAGCTAGAGCCGGAGGTTCCTTTACGAAGGCACGTCTCCTTTCACTGTCATTTCACCATTCAAATTAACAATTGGTTCATGCTTTAGCGTGCTCTATCGAGTTATGGAGCACGCGGGAAGTTTGGAGAGCACGAAAGAAGCGTAAGAGTTGCCCGAGGCGTAGCCGAGGGCAACTCTAGCTTCTATAGCCGGTGGAATTGTGCATAAAATCCGAGGCGAATAACCGACAACAATATCAGAAGTGATTGTTCGCGGTAAGCGAAATAAACAAAATAGGAATTGGTTTTATTTCAATCTCTCTTTTGAAAGCTCGAGTTTCATATTTAACAATTTCAAAACGGAAAAATTTAACTTACCTTTGAAGGATGAAACAGACCAGTTTGTAACTTGTTTGGTTTTACCAGAGTGTCTTTCTGTCAAAATTGCATTTCACCCTCGAACAGTGAAGCGAATCGTGATGGCGCCGATGCCGAGTCTCCTGTTCCGTTGTTTTTCTCTTTTTCTGCCTCATTTAAGAACTCTAGCCCAAGAGAAAAGGTCGGAAATTGTCTTCGTTTTGGGACTGGTGGTTGGAGTCTCTGTTTCTACCCATTATTGTCGCGAAATATCTGAATATTTTTCCCCACGCTAACAATGGCCGCTAGCGCGAAAAAAAAAATTTCTGGCAAAGCGATTTGCTCACGCCATCAGCGCGAGAGTGCTCCATCGAGATTTGGAGCACGCGTACGTTACTGAATTTGATTGCGTGGCTCTGCCAGCTATGTTATATTGTTAATTGGTGACACCGAAGCAGTACAGCAGTCAACATCAACAAATTCTCTTGTTGTAACACAAGCTAGTTTAAACTTCTTCAAGGACCATCAGATTTGAACAGCCGAGCGGATTATTTTTTTCCGGTGAGGACATTCGCAACATCTCTGAGCGCCAGTTCAAGATCTTTAACGGGCCAGTAACTATAATCCAGGAACCATTGAGACTTTGGAATAACAGAAGTCTTTTAGAGTTTCACGTTGCTCACGTCAATGTGTCACGCAATGCCTTTTTAAGCTCGCACTCATTTTTTTTGACGTTGATATTGCGGTAAAAAACAAATCGTGGTTAATCGTGGTCTGTACTTTTACCGACAACGAGTACGTGTCATTACTCGTTTCCCAAACATTTTTTCGTATTGTTTCTGCATGTTAAAGGGAGTTTGTAAAAGGTCTAACGCGTACAGGCAGCTAATTTGCATAATGCAGCGCGTGCACTTTCAAGTCACCGAGTCGGTGTTTTCAGTTGTCAAGACAAATATTTATTTCGTTAACTTTGATATTGTGTTAAAAAAACAAATCTAATGTGGTTCAGCGTGATCTGTATCGACAACGATACGCGTCATCACAGTGGTCAAAATGTTGTAGACTCACGAGGCGCAGAGTGAGTCCGCGACAATGTCAAATTAGATCCAAAAAACCTCTCTCTTAGACTTCGTTTACCCTCGAAAATATTTTCTGGATTCATATGATCAGGAGCCCATCAGTCCTGGGCTCCTTTCGTATCTGTATCTCTAAAACACTCCATCGAGTCTTCTAAAAGTACCGTGTGAAAAAAGAACTTATAAATAACACAATTCCTGATACTCTATATGATTTTAGTAAACATATTTTTATGTTAATAGTTTTCCAGATTGTAAGACGAAAGAAGAGAAACTTGTGGGAGCTCACGCAACATGACGCCATCTTTTACCATTTCTCCCTTCTATTATAATTCAATAATCGTTTCACGTTTTTGGCAATTAGGTGAGTGTTGGGCTGGTAACAGTAATCAACACAGCTACAAGAAGCACGGGGCAGATATGAAAGGATGTATACAAGATGATTTTCAGGAATGCGATAAAGGGACACGCTTCTGTATGGGTAAACAATGGCGCAACATGGTGTATCGGATTGGTAAGTTTTATCATCTTTCATTGTAACCTGCTTGAATATCTTAGTAACTGTTCTTCTTACTCGGCTAGCTGTTAAATACATGAAAGTGGAAGAGATGGAGGGGGATCAGTTGAAATGGATAGCCCTCTCATAGCTCCTCCGTTATCACAGTGAACAGTGAATAGCGAACAGTGAAGGGTGAAGAGTGAATGGAGGAATGTGTATAAATGATAACTATAGTAATTACAGCTAACAATATTACGCTATTCTAGCTAATAATGTTATTCTATTTACTAAAACTACTTTTGAGCATCTCGCCTCGAGCTGTGAAGTTTAAAGTCAATATATTTGCACATACATAACTGACAGAGGCGTGGGTTATTGAGCGATGTTCACTTGAGCTTTACTACGCTACATTCATGTAACTTTTTCATGCAATCAGTAAAAGCAAAACCCAAACCAGTTGTGACTTATCCTCACAAGGCTTCCTGCGCGTCAGCTACAAAATTTACTTTTTTCATAGACATCTCTTCAAGTGTGAAAAATTCTTTGTCGTTACAGAGGACACGAGATGCTCTACTGTTGCTTTCGAGAAAGTTGGTTGTTTTAGAGATCTCCACCGCAAATTAGCCAGACCACTGCCAGAATATATTTCCAACGATCGGGACCCCACCGTTAAAACTGGATTCAATGGAAAGCGAATTGATTGGCGAAACTGGGATTTGTTTGTACCGGATTTTGCCTGTAGGTGTGCAGAAAAAGCCAAAGCCAAGAATTACACTTTCTTCGGCATGCAATTTTACGGTAAGGTAAATTATTTAAGCTTGCGAAGATTGCTCAATCACAGGTTATAAAAACAGTGATCTGCGTTATTACTATAACTTACAATTTTACACACAAACAAATACAAATGATCCTAACATGTAATGAAGTGAACTCGAACAAATTTTGAAAACCGCAAATATGTTAATTATGTAAATGAACACGTTGTTTCTAACACCTCTTATGATTATGATCTCAAACCAAGCTGGAGCTGCTGGGAATAGGTTATATAGACGTTCTGAATTAGACAAGTTGGAATGAATTAAAACACGACCAGCTTGGTACCACAAAAATTAAGTTCTATTCAGTCTAAAAGAGAAACAGATAATAATAATAATGCTGTAGACAAAAGTCTGGGAATATAAATTTATATAAATTTTGACTTTCACTAGTTTCGAAAACGCGAACGGAAATTAAGGCTAAGATATCATTACTATTGTGTTCCTGTGCCACTTGCTACTGCTAGATCCTATCTGTAAGTTTTTTGGATATTTTTTTTTATCATTGACTATATGGTTTTTTCTCTTGGTTACTTTATTAAGTTGCTTAAAGTGTACCAAGAAGCGATTAGAAGTGATTAAGAAACAAATTTACCTTACAGGAGAGTGCTGGAGTGGCCCAGACAGTCATCTGACATATTATACAGATGGAATAAGTCGAAGTCGGTGTGTTGACCAATGCTTCAAGCCCTGTAGCAAAAGCAGTCCGTTCTGCTCTGGGACAGGTTTTGCCAACTTCGTCTATAGGATAAGTAAGAAGAAACATTTGATACAAATCGATATTCACTTTCTCTTTCTATCGTGGAAATCATTTATTTGTAACTCAGGTGACTATCGTCACAGTTAGCGAGGTGGTCCGTCCGTGAAAAAGTACAGACGTTTTTTGTTAAACTATTTTTTATTTAGGGGATGGTTCGTGCGAAGTAAATATCAGTCCTGTGGGTTGTTACAAAGAAAACAAGGAGAACCTCGCTATGCAAGGAATCTTCCATAACGAAGCGGCGCCAGACAAACCGAACTTCGCTGGAAATATGCTTCCGTTTAGTGAGAAGTATGAAGTGGACTTCCCAGAATTCCTCTGCAGATGTGCACGCAAGGCGCAAATAAATGGATGGGAGTATTTCGGAGTAAGGGAACTGGGTGAGTAACGGTCTCAAAAAAAAAAAAAACGAAAAATAAACCGCTCCTCGTCAAATGAAAAGAGCTCTTTAGCTTTGAAGCTGATTTTTTTTCTTACTCATTCAGTAGAAAGGCAATGAATTATAGACTAATTTAGTACAGTAAAAAAGTACCTCATTGTGCTTGTTTAAGAGAAAATGTGCATTAATTTCGCGGTTGAGCTTAGCTTAAGGGAAATCTCTTACGTTGTGTACGTACACGCGCTCATTTGCGCGCGCAAATAACGCGAAAATCGTGTGCAGTAGGGATGCGTAATGCAATACCGAAGAATCGCCTTAATAGACCCTTCTCCAAAATGGCGGCCGAAAATTCAAATAAGTTAAAATTAGCTAAAATTAAAATCGTATACCAGCACTAGAAAGAACAACTTTACTTTAGTAACCCTGCAAAGTCTCAGCATTTCAGGTGAAATATCAGCTGAGAAAATGTAAGTTGAAAATTGAAAAATTTACAGACGTTTGTATGACTGGGGGTATAATGCATACTCCCAGTCATACAAACGTCTGTAAATTTTTCAATTTTCAGCTTACATTTTCTCAGATGATATTACACCTGAAATGCTGAAACTTTGCAGAGCTACTAAAGAGATGGTGGTCTTTCTAGTGCTGGTAGACGTTTTTAATTTTGACTTATTTGAATTTTCGACCGCCATTTTGGAGAAGACTGTATTCTTCAGTCTTGAGCAACAGCCAAGCAGACTTCTCTTCTTCAAAAAGTCAATAATATCATCAGTATGATCAAAGTTATCATTCGTCCGTAAGTCTTTCTTAATGGTCTGGATGTTAATATATGATAATGACGATGGCAGCATATTCAGTGTTATTTTTATCCCCCTTAAGGGCTGTGTGTGCGTAGTAGTCCTGACATAACGAATTACGACAAGTATGGTTTATCAGACAAATGTTTTGAGGGCAAAAGCTTAACTCAAACGTGTCCCAGTGGTTCAAAATTGTGTGGAGGCCGGGATACTGAGGCCAACTATGTGTACAGGATAAAATTTCCAGGTCAGTTACGATTTCTTAATTCATACTTTGCATCATATGTTGCATAAATTAAAGTCCTTACGTTAACTAAAGCCTTAATCCTGAGCCAATTCTGGTGTGCCGCAAGGTCTTAAATTCAATTACGAATTTGACGAATTCATCTAATAAGAAAATATTTGGCGTATTTGGGATGCAGCAAACACGGACTAACACCTATATTTTATGTTATATCTACCTGCTTCCTGCGTTGATTGGTTCAGCAAATTGAGGTTCGTATGTATGTCTACGAAAGCTGTCTTGGACTGGAAGCATTTTTACTGAGTTAGATTAGATTTGACTTATTGTTGTTGATCACACATCATGTTGGTATCTGAAATGAAATTTTCCGAGTTTCATTATCATTTCCTATGGTAAATACTCCTTGAGCTACGCAGCTGGGTCCTAAGAAAAACCAAATAAAACTCCAGGTCTGAATGGGGCCTGATGTTTATTTGTATGCACACTGGAATATAGGTTCGTGTTTATACAGGTAAATCAATTCACTTGAAGGATATCTGAGACTCCTGGCTCACGTTTTACTAAAACAGCATTAAAGATAAATATTACGATATTTTACGATTTGATCTTAAATAAATTAATGTTTAGCGTCTTTAGATGTAACATTTTGAGGCCATGATAGATTATTAAAGATGGCGAAGCTTTGGATTTCATGAACTAGCTACGCTAAACAAAATTTAATAGTGCTGTAGGGAGAATTCCGTTGTTGATTCAGTATTTCTTAACTTCATGACGTCCTGTCTATTTGACAGGAGCTGACATAAACTGGAGTGGCAGTGGCGCGGCTGAGGACGAAGCAGAAGAATATCGCAACCAACGCTACTCCTCGAAAATTAGTCAGCAAGACCACACTCATCCTTGAAACGTCCATTTAACCAAATACCAAATGTAATCGGTGGACAAATAGGAATCGAACCGGACGACGTAAAGGACCTAATCACTATTAAACTATTTAGAGACGTGATGCTATAGTACTAAAGAGATAATTGTAAGACAAAGGGATTTCAAAACGCTAAGGCATAGCCAAGAGCAATGTGCATGCTGTTTTCCGAAGCTCTTCAGACATTTCAAATGAAATCTGACATAGTGTTTGCATTGTAGACTGTATAGAAGAAAAAAATAACTGTAATTAAAATGAGGTCCTGAAAAACTATATTCTCAAACTCATGCAGTTATGTAGAAGTAAAATGAAACAAAACTGCATTGGACGATCCTGATCCGTGGACGATCCTGAATGACCCTAACCCTAACCTAACCCAGTTTTGGGAACAAACAAGTGAATTGGCGTATACAAACAACCGTATTAGAAAACTTGTTATTCAACAGTAAAGCATAAGCCGTCCATGAAGCATCGTTTATGTTTGTAAGCGCTTTCAGTACTGAGCTTCCAAGATAAACTTTTCGTTACACATGACATTTAAAAAAAGCCAAGAGCATTTCCGCAGATACCTTTGAGCTTGATATTTTCCAGAAAATTGTTATTCTATCCGGGTAAAAATTGTTCATTCAAACACACAAAACCACTCAAGCTAAAAGGTCTTTTAACCATTCCGCTCACACTTCTTGAGAGCGACTTTCCCATTATCACAGATTACCTCTCGCGAGGTTCGCCAAAGTTGCCATAAATTCATATGCACAGGTGGTGTGTCACATGGTCAGACCTGCAAATAAGACCCTACCACCAATCCCCTCACGCCATACCGAATACATAGAAAACTGAACGGAAAAGGAAGTCACTTGCAGTTAAATAATACTGGTAATAAATATAACAGCACTAAAAATAAAATCCATGCATAAATTAAAATGTCTCTTTAAAAAAGGAAGTCTAAGGAAGCGCCACATTCCTAGCACATTGATTGCAAACTGTTAGTTAGGGAAGAAAGCGATTACGATTTTCAAACTCCAGAAATCAATAGATCGCACTTTGTTGAGGCTGTTGTGCTTTTTCTTTCTCAGTCGTTTCTTGACCCATTAAATCTTTAGGATTTTGTGTCGCTAAATGTTCATAAATCGATATCGTTCTTGTTATTCGGAGTTGTAGGACATTCATTCACGAGAAAAATCATATTTTTGGTTGTTCAGGTGTCCTTCGATAAAAAAGTAAATTGCTTCTTTTCCAATGGAAAATTGGCAGTGAAAGTGAAACACAGTTACTTATTTAACAAATATACCAGACAGAAAGAAATGAGTAGTAAAAATTAAACTAGACCCAGAGGAAAAACAAAAACAGAAATGGTATGGATAGTGGTTTGCCAAAACATTTCGATGGAACAGAACTGGTTAATCGTGATCGAGCTCATTGCTTTATACCACGAAAATAAAACTTTGATCTTTTAGTTGTGTTTTTCCCTATAGTTTGGCAGAATGTATGTGATAGCCTTGCGGAGGTTAATGTGACAGTGCTCGCTTCATGGCTTCGCTATCCCTGCAGGGTGATTTTACTCCAGGAAGCCAGATGGTGGCTATTATCGCCCTGAACGTGCAATAATTAAACGTACACCAAACACTCACCAACAAATTAAATTTAAGACATGAGCTTAAAAACGACGGATTGGGGAAAATCTTGACATTTTAGAATGGGCCCAAACTTGGCGTGCAGACTCGCAGCAAGCCTGTCAGTCATTTTGTTACGAGTTTGATGTTTGAAGTGGTAGGTAGTTTGTAGTCTAATCAGAACCGAGGGATGTCGGAACAGCAACAAGGTTATTTATTCCACACGAACGTAGTAATTCCACTCAAGACTTCACAACAAGCACACGCTAGGCTTGTCAGTTAATCTTCGACCTCCGTCACTCTTGTATAAACACGGCCTCTTGCCAGATATCCACGTAACCTCTCTGTTACACTTCAACAAACTCGACCACACTGTCGACACTTTACACGCGACCTTCGTCACACTTAAATAAACACTTCGGACTCACGGGATAATTCTCTTTAAACACTCCTGGGCAAAAACCACGTAAGAGCTATACCGGTTCGCTTATGCACTTTACAGAAAAGATTCTATAACTTTCCAGCACTACTAAATAAAGTATCATTACAATATTAAACTATTTACAGCAACATACGTAAACAACCAAAAAGAATTGCTGAATCATGGTGATACGATACTAATTAAATATGCAAGAAGATTTCGAGATGAAATTAGCATATTCGCGAATCTTCTAAGTCACGCGACAATTTAACACAATCGTAACACATTTGCAAGCATTACAAAAGTAAATTCTCACAAAGTTCGAAATCGCCCAGATCCTTCATTTTGGCGTCCCTTCCAGAGTGGAAATAATCTTGACATTTTAGCATCAACTAACACTTGGCGTGCAGACTCACAGCAAGTCTGCGAGTCATTTGCAAGCGTTATCTCGCAAAGATTAATTGTCACAAAGTTCGTCGACGTTTATTACGGGAGGAATCGCCCGGGCTTCCCCTCCAGAGTGGGTGTAATCTTGACATTTTAAAATGGGCTAAAACTTGGCGTTCAGACTCGCTTTAAGCCTACGAGCCATTTCCAAGCATTATCTCGCAAAGTTCAATTGTCGCAAAAAGGGGATCTTCCGGGCGTCCCTTCACCAGTGGGGATAATCTTGACATTTTAGAATCGGCTACAACTTGGCGTGCAGATTCGCCGCAAGCGTAGGAGTCATTTGTAAGCGTTATCTCGCAAAGTCCAATTGTCACAAAGTTCGCCGACTTTGCAGGGAGATCGCCCGGGCGTCTCTTCCAGAGTGGGGATAATCTTGAAGTTTTAGAGTCGGCTAAAACTCGGCGTGCAGACTCGAGACAAGCCTGCGAGTCATTTGCAAGCATTATCTCGCAAAGTTCAATTGTCGCAGAGTTCGCCGACTTTGCGGGGTATCGCCAGGGCCAGAAGCCCATCACTTGGAGCCTGCAACTACCTCATATTCCTGTCACTGACCAATCTATTTTTAGTTTGAATTTATCTTGAATTCAGATCCCCACAGGAGCCTCAGTAACCAACTGCAATCCCAAGCACGGACTAATGTCGGCATTTCGAAATGATTTCGACATGTTCACGCGTGAGGCCTCACCGAAGCGTGGTCACGTAGACTGGAACTGGCCGATTTCGCGGAAAAAACATCTAAAAATAGACTGGTCTGTAAAAATGCCTTTGTATTGGCTTATTATGGAAGTTTCAGGCTCCTAGTAATGGGCTCCTGTCAGGGCCTTGCCATTATAGAATCGGCTACAACTTAGCGTGTTGACTCTGGGCAAGCCTGCGAGTCATTTGGAAGCGAGAAGTTAAATTGTCATTAAGTTTGCCGACTTTGCAAGGGGATCGTCCGGGTGGTCCCATGAGAGTGAAGATAATCTTGACATTTTAGAATCGGCTAAAACTGCACCGAGAGACTAATGGTCACCCATAATCCAGACTAAAGGCACTGTTATGTGCGACCCATCACCTAGACAAATGGCTTTGTTATATGCTACTGTACCAAAGACACCAAAATCGGCCATTTTCTGAGATTTTGCAGAGGGGGGATTAAGGAAAAGGTGCGCAAGAAGTGGGCCAACTTCATGGGCCCGAAAATCACCACGGCGCAAATCGGACTATCTCCTAATTAGCATGCGCGTAAAGTGCCAACATCGGAGAGTTTTTTGGCGCAAACGGCGGCTCCAAAGGTGCTGGCAGTGGCGAGCTAGGTCAAATTTGGCAAAGACACCAAAATCGGCCATTTTCTAAGATTTTGCAAAGGGGGGACCAAGAGAAAAGGTTGCAAAAAGTGGGCCAACTTCATGAGCCCAAAAATCACCACGGCGCAAATCAGGCTATCTCCTAATTAGTATGCGCGCAGAGTGCCAAAATCAAAGAGTTTTTTGGCGCAAACAGCGGCTCCAAAAGTGCCGGCAGTTGCGAGCTATATCAAATTTGGCAAAGATACCAAAATCGGCCATTTTCTGAGATTTTGCAAAGAGGGGACCAAGGAAAAAGTGCGCAAAAAGTGGGCCGAGTTCGTGGGCGCAAAAATCACCACGGCGCAAATCGGGCTATCTTCTAACTTAGTATGCGCGCAAAGTGCCAACATCGGAGAGTTCTTTGGTGCAAACGCCGACTCAAAAAGTGCCGGCAGTGGCGAGCAAGGTCAAATTTGGGAAAGACACCAAAATTGCCCATTTTCTGAGATTTTGCATAGGGGGAACCTAGGGAAAAGTCCGCAGAAACTGGGCCGACTTCATGGGCGTAAATAAAAAGGCGTAAATAAAAACCTTGTGGCAGAATTTTCCTCCTGGAAATGTTTTTCCTCTTTTGCATTAGACTTGTGGTGGGAAATGCATCCTTTTGATACCATTTGAAAAGCTTTTGCAATATTTTTGAAAACGCAAAAGTTTCGATCTGACTAGCCCACCCCCCTGCTCACGCCTAAGTAAAAACTTTGTTGCACACTTTTTCCTGGAAATGTTTTTCATTTTCTGCATTAGACTTGTGGTGGAAAATGCATCGTTATGACACCATTTTAAACGTTTTTGCAACACTTCTGAAAAGCCAAAGGTTTTGATCTGTCTAGCCCACCCCCTCCCCACGCATAAATAAACCTTGTGGCATACTTTTCCTCCTGGAAATGTTTTTCATCTTTTGCCTTAGACTTGTGGTAAGAAAT
>CM042751.1:8078-23078 GCA_022496165.2 Catalaphyllia jardinei | reverse complement strand
GTGATTTATGTCAAAGTCAAAACATATTAAAGGGTGTCGCTTAGATACTAGAGATTAGTTGAGATTCGACGACGTCTTATTAATTAGGTGATCATAAAATAGTTGACACGTATATGATTTAACAATGTCGGGAAGCTTGCTGAGATCAAGGTTCACATAATGGGGAGTAATGTAATCGCGAAGTGGTGCACTGTTGATAATTTTAACAACTTTGTTTTGTAGTCTCGGCAATTGTGATAATGTTGCCTCGTAATTATTACCCCATAGTACGCAACCATAGGTAAGATAGGGGTATACAAGTGCATAATAGATACTTAACAAAGATTGGGATGTCACATGTGGGTTTAATTTAGCGATAATATTGACACTTTTGCTGATTTTGCTTCTAATATGATAAATATGTTCATGCCATGACAGAAAACAATCAATGATGAGCCCTAAATATTTAACACTATAAGACTGTTCTAGGTTCTGATCTGCTAATTTGAGAGGAGGATATAGATTAGAATTAATTTTTTTTGTTGTGATTGAAAAGCAAGTATTTTGTCTTACTTACATTCAGGGATAATCTGTTTGAATATAACCATTCATGAATAGCTGGCAATTCAGAGTTAATGATTCTGATGTTCTCACCTTTATATCTTCCTTTTACGTATCCTATTGGATTCGGGCTAATTATCGTGTGTAACACTTTTTCCAGCCGTAAAGCTAAAGCCTTTCTAACAATTTTCCAGTCGTTGTTCAAAAGGGAGTTTGGTCTCCAATTTTTGAGGTATTTTTAATCTTTGTCTTTCTTTGGTATTAGGGACTGGTAAAAAAGTACAGGAGAGGGAAGGGGGGGGGGGGGGTGGGCCGGAGCATTTCAAAATGTGGCGGTCAGAAAACTCATGACCCACCCTTTCCATTTGGCACAAAACAGAGTGACCCACCCCTAAATGAAGGTTGAAAATCACGTGACCCACCCCCCTACATGACATGACATTTTTGTGGAAAGAGAAAACGAACAGCGGTTACAAACAGTAAAGTTTCGCATGGTATATTATACTTGACGTTTCGTATGCTACAACATACATCCTCAGAAGTGACGGTTACAAAATATGACTAAATTTAAAAAGACGAAAACAAAAGCGAGGTACTGGTAACTAGCTAGAAAACAATGGAAAAAGAAACTACATCCGGTGTGAATTAATACAGAAGAGGATTTTCACTACCGACGTTTTCATTAAGGGCGGGTTTCAAGTCCCGTATTAACAGTGTTTCTTTAATTTTACATTATACCAATTTGAGTGAGAGCTTTGAAGTGCTCAATCTTTCTATCATGTAATCTTCATTTAGTTTTGCCGATGTAAAAAGCATCACAATCCCAGCAACTTGCTTTGTAGACAATCTTCGATTCCTGCGACCGGTTGAGACGATCTTTGTAAGGAAAGAAAGACTTAATTCTGCGAGTGATCTGAAAAACAACCTTGAGGTTGACGAAACCATAAAACTTATTGACACAAGATTTTAATCGGCGTGTAATAGCATCGCTTATAAGGTAAAACAAGGATTGCGTAGAAAGAAAGACTGAGCACTTCAAAGCTCTCACTCAAATTGGTCACGCCTCCGCTGTTGCTGAGCACTCGATTTCTACCGGTCACAACATCAAATGGGACCATTTTGAGATCTTAGCAAGTGGTCCTTTTTCAAATACGGCACCAAAAGTTTTTGTCCTTTGTAACAAATAATAAAAGCAAGTGACATACTCAAACACCCACCCACGGTCTGCCAAGTGCCTTACGCATAGTGTGGAGCTGAGGCTTTAATGAAGGGGTGCTTTGCACCCGTCTTGGTAGTAAAGGGCAGACTACATAAGGCTCTTAGTCCTATTTCTGCCTGTCGGCTATGCCATACTGATGAGGTCTAACAAGGCAGAAGCAGCTGTCCATGGCTGCCACTGCCGGTGTGATATGGCTGTGCGCGTGCCAGACCGTGGATTGGTGTTTGAGTATGACACTTGCTTTAATTGTTTGAAAGGAGTTACCTTTGTTGTCGATCAGTATCAAATGTGTGCCAATTCCCCCCCCCCCCCCTCCAAAAAAAAAATAACAGGATGTCCCACCCCTAAAGGGGAGCTGAAAATTGATTAACCCGCCCCTTACCAAGGGTTCAAAAACTGATGACCCACCCCCTCTCTTCACTGGCCCACCCCCCCCATACTTATTGACCGGTCCCTTAGCGATATAATACCGCGTTTTGTGATATTAACATTTCACCATTTTCAAAGGCATAGTTAAAGCTATCAACCATAATTGGACCAGCGGCATCCAGAAGGAACGGTAAAATTCAATAGTAAAGCCATCAGAGCCAGGTGTTATTGTTCATAAATTGTTTCAGTGATTTGGTACATTCCTTGAAGGCCTGGGAGAAAGCCGTACAGGAATAAGGCAAGCAAACATAGAGCATGGTGGTTGCTGGCCGTTATTGTAAGGCCGTATAACTGGAAAGGCAGTGAGAAATTTGGCCGAGGAAAGATGGTGAGTCCAGGGGTCTCCCCAATTTCCGCGCAACCAGACTTCGACGCCATGCGCCATCGCCTTAACCTGGAACATGTGAACGCTTGTCGAACGCTTGGAAAACATTTCAATATTTGGACCTACCCCTGGACTTTGCTGCCTATAAACAACAGCAACAAGTTATGAAGGTATTTCCATAGCAATACATGGTCTTACATCCAAATTTACAAAGCAACGAAAAGGCGCGTTTGCTTTTATTAGGTCAGCCGTTTGCTTGGGTTTTAATACCTCAGTGTATAAAAAACCTGTGAAGTTTTTCTTTGTTTTGTAGCTATTGTTTAGGGTTAGGGTCTATTATGTTGACTTCTTTGTATTTGCTTTACATCACAGGTGAGTGTCACAGGTTTTAACACCAAGGATGAGCCGTTTGCTTGTGGTTAGCATTGATTTACTGCTCATTTATTGTGGTTATCATTTATTTACTGCTCATTTATTGTGATTAGCATTTATTTACTGCTCATTTGTTGTGATTAGCATTTATTTACTGCTCATTTATCGTGATTAGCATTTATTTACTGCTCGTTTATTGTGGTTAGCGTTTATTTACTGCTCATTTATTGTGGTTAGCATTTATTTACTGCTCATTTATTGTGGTTAGCATTTATTTACTGCAAATTTATTGTGGTTAACATTTATTTACTGCAAATTTATTGTGGTTAACATTTATTTACTGCTGTTTGCTGAAGGGGAAATGCGACTAAATGTGTCCTGTCTTCAGTTGAATTATATGCCCAAAATTATTGCTTGGAAAATAAAAGCATCAGTTGATCGACATGCACTCAGAAATTCTAAGTGTTCTGATTGTAACCTCCTAACGGAATCATATATTCTATTAAGAGGAACAATGCATTTGCAAATCGATATCTAAGTAAAGGCATTGAAGAATTTTAAACGTAACCTGTCATTGCATGGGAAGAGCTGGAGAAAATGAAGTATCTCAAATTTACAGCCTGAGATTTGCAGAATTGGCTGAAAATGTTCGTAGGCTTGCTCTCGATATAATTTGTGTCTACTGGCCTGTTTCAATAGGCAGTGATTCCCAATATGATTTCAGTTTGTTGCTGATTCCTGAATCAAAATTTATTACAGTGTAATGAACTCAACCGGGGCCACCCAACGTTTTTCTGCCAATCACAAGACGAGTTCAGAACAAAAGAATCTGAGTTTGTTTATTTCAGACCAATCACAAATGAGGGACTTGGGGTGAAAAGTTCTTTATTTCCATTAATGAAAAGACAACTAAATATTCACTGTTAGGAACCACAAATTTTCAAAACTAAACCGGACCAAACACAATGATGGCTTGACTGGAGATAAAACAGACTCAATGCAAACTTTACTCACACATATATTTACAAATTTACAAATATGTTTACTGAATGACTCGACGGTCGCTCTATGGTTATGGATGTTGACAGACTTACATTGTAATGTATGTTATGTTCGGAATGACTGCAATGTTGAAGACAAAACGGACTATATTTCAGTATAGGACTCAACAATATTGAAACAATGAGGGGCTAAATAAAATATTTTCAAGTTCCCTGTTATAACGGATCACCAGCAGTCGACCAAACAGAGTTTCATGACCAGCTACAATTTTGAAAACCGATAAATTTTTACAACCTGTAACATTAATTCCGGGAAACAGAATTATTCTCATCCTTACTACATATTAGAGGACATTATGTGTAGGTAATCATACGGTTTCAAGTTTAATTTCTAATCAATTTACGTGAGTGAGTTTTTCAAAAAGCTGAAATTCTCATGAGCCCCTTTGGCATGTGCAATTTCAGCGTTATGAAAAATTCACAAGTGCAACACATCGTTTTTATTCCGTGAATAAAATTGTGTTTGGTAGTACATTTCATGGCGTTTTGTCTTCAAAATTCCTGCTGTCATCCGGTAAATACATTTGTGTTTCCTCTCCGCCGTTTTACTGTACGTTCTTGGTATTCATTACGTGAGTGAAATTGTGTTTAGTAATGCCATTTCGTCTTCAAAATTCCTGGCCGTCATTCGGTACATATGATTGTGTTTAGTACATTTCAGACATCTCCATAATTCCTGGTCCATGGGTTTACGGTGAACAAGTATTTGTTGAACTCTTCCAGGCTGCCATTCGGTGAACATATTTGCGTTGACTTCGTCTTTAGCATTTGAGGCCACATTTGGTTTGTAAATATGTTTATTTTTTTCAAAAGTTTTGGACCGCCATTCAGAAAATACTTATTTGCCTTTTCAGTGATGAAAATGAACAACATTTCGCCGCAAATAGAAGCGTTGCAATCCACTTTCACATTGCCTTTTGCATCAATTCCCAGTCAGATTTGACCACATTTGTATTTGGTCCGAAATGAACAAACTCCAATTCTTATGTTCTGAACTGATCTTGTGATTGGCAGAAAAACGTTGGGTGGCCCTGATTGAGTTTGTTACACTGTAATAGCAGTATTGTGTGGAATTGTTTATTATGTGTAGGAAACCAGATTTTTTGGTACTGGTTCTATAAGAAGCGGAGAAGTTTAATTTTCTGTTTGTGTCGATTTATTAACTTTAACTGATGAGCTATTAACGTCTTTCTAATGTTTTGTTTATTGTTGTAAAGCGTTGTTAATTTTCATTTAGTGTGATAGAACTTGAATTGTACTTGATGCAAAGTTGAACAATTTTTGGCCAATTTTGTGGGTAGTCTACTGAGTTCATTTCTGGTTGCAATATTTGGGCTTTGTTTTTTGATACATACAGTACCGCTCAAATGTAAGTTACCACCGTCTCACGAGACACGTCTTGTTTCTCTAGAGACGAGTCTCGTTTCTCTCGAGACGAGTCTCGTTTTCTCTTGAGAAGTTTCTTGTTTCTCTTGAGTGCACTGTAAGTACCAACGCTTTGCCTTCAGGCGCCAGCACTGTCCAGTTAGAGCACCAGCTTTGGATATTTGTTAAATGTACAGTTGCTGGATCATATGTACCACGTGCAGGGCTTTCATTAAGCACTGAAGGCCGACGAAACTCGTTGCCTACTTTGTCCAAAAAAGTCAGCTCTTTTCACCCAAATTTAAAGTAATATACAACTGTAAGAGAAATGCATTTAAAACTAAGATAATTTGGTTTTATCAACTGAGTTGATAATGTGAATTAGTCACCGTAAAGAGGTTCAGAAGCTAACGTTTCGAGTGCTAGCCCTTCGTGGGAGCGAATCGAGGAATTGTGGGTTGTGTGTGGTTTATATACAGAAATATGGAGCTACGCTATTGGTTGGCGCCTGGCAACGTGAAAAACAGAATAAATTAGTTGAATGAAAAGCGTTCATTGATACCGTGAGGATTAAGAGTGCCGATTTGAAAAATAAATTTTTGTTCTAGAGTTTTGCGGCTTTCTGTGCTTCCTTGATGTAGGGAGAGGCCGCAGACTGTCATATGTTGCGTAGAATGATTCGGCAGATTAAAGTGTCTAGCGACCGGTTTAGATGCGTTTTTGTCGTCTTTCTACGTCACGAAGATGTTCTCGAAATCGGTCGCCTAGTCATCTACCTGTTTCGCCGATATATAACTTTTTGTAAAGGGTGCAAGTTATACAGTAGATGACATTGGCTGAGGTACAGGTAAAATGATCAGTGATCTTAATGGATCGCTTGGGTCCCGACAATTTTTCAACGTTGCAAAGGAAAGGACATGTTTTGCATCGTGCGCGTGCACATTTAAAAGTACCGGGTTGTTCACTCGTTTTAAAAGCACTTCTGACTAAAAAGTTACCTATGTTTTTGTTGCGTTTGAATGAAATTAATGGCGGTTGCGAAAAGATTCTGCCAGTATCGGGATCATTTTGAAGTAATTTAAAGTTTTTTAGAATGATGGATTTAACTGCGTGGTTGTGAGGGTAAAATGTGAGAGTGAATGGAATTCTTTTGTTATTCTCCTTCAGAGACGTTTGTAGTGCTGACTGCCGATCAATTTGTTGGGCGCGATGATGGCCTGCTTCAACAACAGAGGCAGGATAGCCACGTTTGTCGAAAAACTCGCACATTTCTTCTGATTTTAAGGAAAAATCAGAGTCTTCACTACAAAGGCGAATATAATACAACAAATAACTATGAGAATCTGTGGGTTTGTAGTGCACACTGGTGCATAAACCGTTGCCTTCGACATAACCTTAATATCTAGAAATGCTAAAGAAGTATCGGAAATTTCCCAGGTATATTTGAGAGCCGGATGAAACGAATTAACAGAATTGACTGAGTTCCTCTCTGGTGGAGGAAGTGGCGCCGACACAGTCGTCAATGTAGCGATGGTAGAGGTCAGGTTTGGGGCCGTTGTATTGATTGAAAAATTGGTGTTCAATGTAGCCTACGAAAAGATTGGCGTAGCTGGGTCCCATTTTGGTACCCATGGCCACACCACTGATTTGTTTCTAATAACTGTCGGCGAATGAAAAAGAGTTTAGTGTTAAAAGTAGTTCAGCCAAGCAGAGCAGTGTTTCCATCACATGTCAAAAATTCCATTCCTTATTCTCAATTTCTTAGACTTTGTCGCCTTTGTAGTGAAGACTCTGATTTTTCCTTAAAATCAGAAGAAATGTGCGAGTTTTTCGACAAACGTGGCTATCCTGCCTCTGTTGTTGAAGCAGGCCATCATCGCGCCCAACAAATTGATCGGCAGTCAGCACTACAAACGTCTCTGAAGGAGAATAACAATAGAATTCCATTCACTCTCACATTTCACCCTCACAACCACACAGTTAAATCCATCATTCTAAAAAACTTTAAATTACTTCAAAATGATCCCGATACTGGCAGAATCTTTTCGCAACCGCCATTAATTTCATTCAAACGCAACAAAAACATAGGTAACTTTTTAGTCAGAAGTGCTTTTAAAACGAGTGAACAACCCGGTACTTTTAAATGTGCACGCGCACGATGCAAAACATGTCCTTTCCTTTGCAACGTTGAAAAATTGTCGGGACCCAAGCGATCCATTAAGATCACTGATCATTTTACCTGTACCTCAGCCAATGTCATCTACTGTATAACTTGCACCCTTTACAAAAAGTTATATATCGGCGAAACAGGTAGATGACTAGGCGACCGATTTCGAGAACATCTTCGTGACGTAGAAAGACGACAAAAACGCATCTAAACCGGTCGCTAGACACTTTAATCTGCCGAATCATTCTACGCAACATATGACAGTCTGCGGCCTCTCCCTACATCAAGGAAGCACAGAAAGCCGCAAAACTCTAGAACAAAAATTTATTTTTCAAATCGGCACTCTTAATCCTCACGGTATCAATGAACGCTTTTCATTCAACTAATTTATTCTGTTTTTCACATTGCCAGGCGCCAACCAATAGCGTAGCTCCATATTTCTGTATATAAACCACACACAACCCACAATTCCTCGATTCGCTCTGACGAAGGGCTAGCGCTTGAAACGTCAGCTTCTGAATCTCTTTACGGTGGCTAATTCACATTATCAACCCAGTTGATAAAACCAAATTATCTTGTATTGCTCCCACCGACGCAGCACCACAGTTTCTTTAGAAACTTACCCCCTTTGCATTTAAAACTGGTTGATACAGTTGGTTACTCTACTCAAACCAGCTGCCTACTTCAAATGTTATTGAAAGCACTGCACGTGGCTATAATTAAAGGGTTGAGTGCAACACCAAGTGATGATCTTAAGTGTTTTTCTTTTTCTTGCAAAAGTACCTGAAATTTTGCATGTCATCTTCAATTAAACAGAAAAACATCACCACGTGGCTGTAGGCCGGCACAGTTCTTGCTCTGCAAGGAGGGTTTTTTTAGTTTTGTCAGTGACCAGTACCAAGCTTCTGCTCGGCCAGACATTGAATCACACAACCTTTGATGTTTATAAGCAAAGAACTTCTGAAACATTAATACACGGAAAATGTTATGGATGTTGTTTTCTTCATAGTGTGTGAAATATATTTTCTTTTTTTTTTATCAAAGCGTTGGATTCGAAGGGAATAAGATCAAGTTTACTGTTGGTTGCCAGAGGCAGACCACCGCTTGGCCAAGTCCTGATCAGGACTTTGAATTGCACAACTTGTACTGTTCACTTTCACTATGTGACAAACAAGAGCAATCGTGCAACTTTGTGTTGATGAAGTGATGTGGTGTCTATAGTAATCCATGAATCATCCAGGACTGCTTGGGAATGTGCGTTTCATCTCGGAACATATGTAAATTTATATTTATATTTGTTGAAAGGTCAATGAAAAGACCTTTTCCTTTGAGGTAAAAAAAAACCTCTGATTACAAATCATGCTAAACCCATGCTATGGAAATTATGTGAAATAAAATCTCTTACAATCCATGCACTCGGCCAACCACGAATCATGCAATCTGTAATGTTTACTCCCCGAACGTTGTTGAAACATTAATACACGGGCAATGTTAGCGATGTTGTTTTCTTTATTGTGTGTAAAATATATTTTCTTTTGGTTTTAATTTTTTTGTGGGCAATGAGACCCAAACTTCCACTTGACCAAACTTTGAATCACGCAACCTGTGATGTTTATTCGCCAAAAGCTGTTGCAACATTAATACACAGACAATGTTATGGGTATTTATTTCTTTATTGTGTGTAAAATATAATTATCTTCTTTTGGTTTTATTGTGAGTATTTCTTGTGGGTTTAGGCAATTGAAGTGAATTCCTTGATTGCTTTATCGAAGCGAGTTTAGAGATTTTAAGGAAAATTAAATATTTTCTGAAGTCAGTAAACAGGAGAATGTAAGAACTAGCAGCGTTTATGTCGAGTTAGGGAAAAAACGCAAACCGTTCTGAAAATAGCTGTGGATAGCGTTAACCTCAGATTGTGTGACTCACCTGACTACTAAATGCTAAATGTTAAGGACGTTTGTGCCCAAAACTTCCCACGTACAGATTTTTTTATCACATTGACTGCAGGAAGAAAATGATGAGATTAGATCATGTGTATTTTGTGCACCCCTTGACCGATATCTCGGCCGACATATCGACCGACACTCGGACGATGTATCAGCCAGACGAGTGTCAGCCAATATGAAGGGCGACATATCGGTCAAGAGTCAGTCAATATCTCGGCCGAGATGTGTCGGCCGACATATCGGTCGAGCATTGGCCCCGGCCAATATGTTGACCGATGCTCGTCTGATATGTTGGTTGTTATGTCGGTTGTCCAATTGTCGGCCGACATGTCGATCAGTAGTCTACTGACATTCCGCCGATACCTGACTGCTACTTGCGTTTTGGTGACTGTAGCTTGGCAGTATTTCACTTGAGTGTCTTGCTTGATAATGACTGAATTTGAACATGAACATGAAGCATGAAGCCTTCAGAATTTTTGAGGTTGACCAAAAAAAGGATGAAATGCGTATAACTTATACACGTGACGCTGACAGTCTAAGCTTTTGACCGATATACCATCGACAGTCAACTGATATTCTGCCTACAATCAATGGTCAGCGTATCGGCCGAGTGTCAGCTGCTATATCGACTGAGGTATCTGCCGATAGTCAGCTGATATGTCAACCATCACTCGGCCGATATCTCGGTTGATACATCGGTCAATACGTCGACCAACATATCTCGGTTGTTATATCGGCTGAGAGTCACTCGATATGTTGACCGACATATCGGTCAAGTGTCGGTCGATTTGTCGACCAATACATCGGTTGAGTGTCACTCGATATGTTGACCGATGTATTGGTCGATAAAATGAGGCAATCAAATTTTCTGTGGCACTTCTTGAGAACACAAAACTGGCCCTCATTGAGAAGATTTATGTCACCGTGCACTTCTAAAAGGTGTTTACTGATAGATGAATACTTATGTTCGGCAATGTGTTGATGAAGGTGTCGGGCTGTAAAACCAACATGATCTGCATCATACAGATCACATGCAAATTTATAAACAACACATGGCCCATTTACAGTACTCAGCTTGATTTCTTTCGGCTTAAGTTCTTGTTCCAATTTTCTGCTCACAAAAATCGGCTTTAAAGTGACTCAAATCTTTCTGCTGAGATCAAGTAATTGCCTACGGACTGCATTAGCAGCTATCTTAATGAATTTAAATGCAGGCGACTCAAAATGTACTGACAGTTGTGCATAACACTCTGCACAATCTGTTGTATTATGCAAATGAGGAAATTGATGACATCATAGGTGGTTCCACTAAAACAGTACAACACTCAATCAAGAAAATCTCCAGAAATATTGGAGCAGTTTTCTTCGAACTTGGCACTAGAAATGTACATCACAAAAAAAAACCAGAATGAAACCTACTATGTTGTTGCCATGGCAACACTCTTGGCTCCAGTCTCTTTCTGTGAAAAACCAAATATCCCATTTGCATAACTCTCCCCATTAGATTGTTGAGAGTGGATCATCCTTGTTTAAGATCAAATCCGGGAATTTTAATCTCAATTAAAACAGAACCAGCAGCACGACTGTTGTCATGGCAATAGCACGACAGGCGTTATGGTACTTCTTTTGTGATGTACTGTTCTGGTGCCAAGTTTAAAGAACACTGCTTTAATATTTGATTGATTGAGTGTTGTACTATTTTAGTGAAACCACCTATCTTGTCATCACTTTCCTTGCAAAAATGTAAATATCTCAAAAACAAAAAAAGATAGTCTAATTCTTCTATACTTTGAAAGTCCTTTCAAATAAGTACCAATTTTTTTTACTTCATAGGCACTTTAACCTACTTTGACCTTAAATCAACCTTTTTGAGCTTACGCATTGCATGAAGTTAACATTTTGCTCTTTTTTAAGTGAAATCAATATCCTTGCCATTACTGGTTAATGTCAAATCAAGATTTTAACCTTTTTTGACCTAAAATCGACATTTTTGAGCTTACGCACTCCTTGAATTAACATGTTGCTCATTTCTAAGTGGAATCAATACCCTTGCTGTGATGAGGTAACTTGAAATCAACATTTAAACCTATTTTGACCTGAAAACGACATTTTTGAGCTTACGCGCTATGTGAAATGAACATTTTGCGTGTTTCTAAGCGAACTCAACATCCTTGCCATCACGGGTTAATGTGAAATCAACATTTTAACCTATTTAGACCTTAAATCAATATTTTTGAGCTTACGCGTTGCATGGTCTGATGGAATTAACATTTTGCTCGTTTCTAAGTGAAATCA
Organism: Catalaphyllia jardinei; assembly: GCA_022496165.2. Classification (NCBI taxonomy): domain Eukaryota; kingdom Metazoa; phylum Cnidaria; class Anthozoa; order Scleractinia; family Caryophylliidae; genus Catalaphyllia; species Catalaphyllia jardinei. Next base: position 11,359 of record CM042751.1, on the reverse strand, counting down.
ACAACCTTGCTGTCATGAGGTAACCTGAAGTCAACATTTAAACCTATTTAGACCTGAAAATCGACATTTTTGCGCTTACGCTCTGCATTAAATACCCATCTTTCCCGTCACATGTTAATGTGAAATCAACATTTTAAGCACTTTAGACCTGAAATCAACAAAATTGGGGTCTTTCTGGCAGGTACCGGAAAGCTTTGTAGTTTTGGTAACTTGGGATTAGTCTTTATTTGGAGTTGTTTTGTTGCCTGTCTTTTAATTCTTTTGCTTTATGTAAGCTTATGTAATCTGTGATCTGGTACTTACTGAAGGAACCCAAAATTGAGCTTACACGTAGCGTGAAATGAACTTTTCACTTTTCTTTAGGTGAAATCAAAGTCCTTGAGGTGCGTTAATGCGGAATCAAATTTGTTATTGTCTGTAAATGACCTGAAATCAACATTGTCTAAACTTGTCCTTTGCGTAAATTAACATTTGGCTGTAATTTGAGTGAAATTAATGTCTTTGCGGTCGCACATAATATGATTGAAATTAACATCTTCACGGTCACAGGTTAATGTGAAATCCAAATTTTAACAGTTTTTATCTGAAATCAACATTTCTTAAGGTTGCACATAACAAAAGATCAATATTTTGCTAGATTTTAAGTGAAATTACTGTCTTTGCGGTCATGTGCTGACGTGACAACAAATACAAGTCTTTTGCATACATAATATCTCAAAACAAACCAGCGGAAAAAATACAGGGTGATGTTTTTCTATTCAATTGAAAGTGGCATGCAAAATTTCAGGCACTTTTGCAAAAAAGGAAATCACTACAAGATCATCACTTGGCGTGGTTTTGCACTCACCCCTTCAATTAACATTTAATGACAGTCATGATGGGGACATTGACATTTTTGAGCTTATGCGCGGCATCGAATTAACATTTTACTTGTTTCTATGTGAAATCAACATTCTTGCTGTCATGAGTTAACGTGAAATCAACATTTTAACCTATTTAGACCTGAAATCGACATTTTTGAGCTTATGCGCTGTATAAAATGAACAGTTTGCTTAATTCAAAGTGAAATTTAACCTATTAAGACCTGAAAGCAATACTTTTGAGCTGCATGAAATTAACATTTTACTCTTTTCTAAGTGAAATCAACGTCCTTGACGTCATGGGTTAATTTGAAACCAACATTTGAAACCAACCTTTTTTGACATGAAAATCAACATTTTTGAACTTACATACTGCGTGAATTAAAATGTTGCTCATTTCTAAGTGGAATCAACATCTTCGCCATCATGGATGGATGACCTTTATTTAGACACGATAAAATTAAAGCTACAAGCTTGTGGGGTCATGTATAAATAATTAACAACTTAAAATAAATCATAATTTTGTAAGATATTACAATATTAAGTGATGTTAAAAATATTGTCGACTAATAAATTGCGATATCAACAACTAATAAGTGTCGACTAATAGATTATCAACTGTATATGAAATCGGCATTTGAGGTAACATGAAATCAACATTTTGACCTACAGTACCGCTCAAATGTAAGTTACCACCGTCTCGCAACACGCGTCTCGTTTCTCTCGAGACAAGTCTCGTTTCTCTCGAGACGAGTCTCGTTTCTCTCAAGAAGTTTCTCGTTTCTCTCGAGTGCACTGCAAGTACCAACGCTTTGTGTTCAGGTGAATGTACAAACGGCATTATTGAGATATGATTTTGCACACATCTACAGTGTATGCATGAAGGAATTGCATTCGTTTTGTTGTGAAACGAACGGCTTGCAATCACGAACCGCACGCTCGTCTTGATTTATATTTGCTGCGCAGCGAGCGTAGCGAGCGAGCAGCAACATAAACAGGATTTAAGAAGAAATATAAAAGGGAGTACGAATTCTCGAATTCATCACTTTTTACCAGAATGCATTGCCTCTTTTTACCAGAATGCATTTCGGCTTTTACCAGAATGCATTGCGCCTTCTACCAGAATGCATTGCGCCACGACTGCTCCTGCCCACGAACAACACGAGGTTGTGACACCGTTGTGCTGGCGTCCTTTTTCGTGTGGATTGCAGTTGAGAAAGGTTAGTGGTTATGGTTTGCTTTAATTTACCTGTAAAGACTGTAAAGCGATGTGAGCGATATCGTGCTTGGCTTTCACAACCCTTGCTGTTGTCGTTAATGCAGAATTATCTGGACGATTCGATTAATTGTCACACAATAATTTAAAACTTAGTGCGTCAATAGCGCTTTGCACTATTACTAAAAATAGATTTCGCCACATGAGACCCCCCGCACAGAGTCAGACAAACATTGCGACCCGCTACAAAGAAATGTATGAGCGTGAAGTGCGGTATCGAAGGAAAAGAGCGAAAAACTTCATCTAATTGAAGAGTTAGCTTCAAGAAAGACAAGGAATGGTTGGTACCAAACACTGTTGTTGGGGTGAGTGTAAAACCGACTTGAGATATCCCGACAGATGGCCAAAATCCCTCAAAGAGTTGAACGAATCGGGAGAGAAAGTGTTTATACCGTTCCCGAAACCAACCGGCTAGAACTTTGAGAAGTGTAAGCGTTGGATAGTGGCTTGTTCAAGAGAACATTTTACCGATAAATGTATCACAAGAAACACATATATCTGTGCGCTTCACTGGCCCGGAGGAAAAGGTCCCACGGCCGAATTTCCTGATCCGCTCAAAGCAAATTTGACAACAGCACAAACAAGTCGAGCGTGTGCTCCGAAGAGAAAGGCCCCGAAACAAAGAGTCGCGCCGGCAGTCGCGCCAGTGGCAAAGCGATTGAAGTTAATCGAGGAAACCACTGTGGAACAATCTTTAAACGTCCCTGAAGATCCGGAACCGTTGGAATCCATTTCCCAGGTCGAAGCTATCGATGAAGAGCGTGATGAATCGACCAAAGCAAATGTCCTCGTGTATGAGAACCTGTCAGGGAAGCTTGTTTCTGACCAAAGTTCTCAGACTGTTTATTCCAAATACGAGTTATCCGCCAAGGTCGAGACAATGATTTTAAAGAACGAGGTTTCTACGTGAAAGTGCAGGCTCCCAAAGTAATTAGTACTCTTTCCTACGAGTACACTGTGCGAGATTCAAGACTTCGAGGTTTTGCATAATTTCCTCAACGACGTTTGTCCTCTCGAGACCATCAATTACTGGACCGGTAAAGATTGCCCTGCAACGGAAAATGCCAGGACTGGCCCAAAGAGTGAGTTCTCGACAAAGGAAAAACTGTATATTTGCTTATTGAGGTTAAAGAGAGGATTTACTC
>CM042750.1:34350199-34354999 GCA_022496165.2 Catalaphyllia jardinei | reverse complement strand
CCCCCACAAAAAAACCTTGTGACACACTTTTCCTTCTGTAAATGTTTTTCATTACTTGCATTAGACTGGATGTGGGAATGCATCGTTTCGATACCATTTTAAAAGTTTTTGGAATACTTTTTAAAACCCAAAGAGTTTGACCTGACCCCTTCCCCCCACCAAAAACCTCGTAACACACTTTTTCTCCTGGATATAATTTCCATTACTTGCTTTAGACTGGAGGTGGGAAATGCATCCTTTCGATGCCATTTTAAAAGTTTTTGGAACACTTTTCAAAACTTAAAGGTTTTGACCTGACCCCCTCTTCCCCCCACAAAAAATTTTGTGACACACGTTTCCTCCTGGAATGTTTTTCATTACTCGCATTAGGCTGGAGGTCGGAAATTCATCGTTTCTATGCCATTTTAAAAGTATTTGAAACTCTTTTCAAAACCCAAAGGTTTTGACCTGAACCCCATCCCCCACAAAAAGCCTTCTGACACATTTTTCCTCCTGGAATTTTTTTTCATTACTTGCATTAGAGTGGAGGTGGGAAATGCATCGTTTTGATACCATTCTAAAAGTTTTTGGAACACTTTTGAAAACCGACCCCCTTCCCCCATAGAAACCTTTTGAATCACTTTTCCTGCTAGAAATGTTCTTTATTACTTGCATTAGACTGAAGGTGGGAAATGCAGAATCGGCAAAATTTGGAGTTGACATGAAATTCCAATTCCAGTAGATGCTCTCTTTGAAGTATTTTGCGACTACCGAACACTTACCTAACACTTAGTGAACACTTGCATTGGTGGGGATGTTTGGCAGGCAGGAAAAGTGGTTGATGCAATTGAAGGTGGTACTGAAGTATTTCATTATCGTGTTGACATTCTTTGGTGGTATATTGCACACATGAAACAGCCTGGTTCCTCAGGAAAGAGATTCCAGCACCTGACCATAATTGCTGAAGCAGTCCTTGTGATCCCACACAGTTATGCAGAGAAAGAGCGCCTTTTCAGCATTGTTCGTAATATATAGATTTAGGCCAGCCTAAAAGCGTAGCGTAACGTTATAATTCGGATAAATTTTAATCCTAGGCTAGCGTTAGCTGGTTCCTGAACAATCCGGAACTGTTTTGAACAAGTTAACCTGACATAAGCTCGCGATCCAATCGAAAACCAGCATTTCGTCAGCGGTCAACTTCAAAAAACTTGTGACCTCGATGGGTTGTAGATGTGAGCCCGCGATATGGTCAAGTGATACTGGTCAGCAGACACCTTGTTTTGACAGGTGTCAATTGTTCATAACATGGATGTCCAATATCAAAGAGGTACACGGTAAACTAAGGCTGCATGTCTCTATCAACCTATTATTTGGAGTGTGGCCGCCATGATGCGCGACTCCGTCGCCGCTGTCGTTGTCGTCGTCGTTGTACGCGCCCACGAGCAATACCGCTGCCCATGATAACCATAAGAAAATCACTACATGGTTTTTTTTCTGTATGGTTATGGGGCTCCGCTTCCCGGCCCTTCGGGCCGCCGGAGCTCCGCTAAAAATAAAACTTGACAGTCGTTCTTGGTTAGGCCTTAAAGGCACCTTGTTTAACATTTTGGCGATGAAGTTGGCTTATCCAGAAGAACTGACACCTTCCTATAAGTTTCGTCGTAGTGATGACCTATTGGAATCATTAAAAGCTGCATCTTCTTACAACAGGGAACACTAGGGAAGGGAAGATGCAGCTTTCAAATAAAACAAGGTAATATTTAAACTGAGAATTAACTCTGAAGTGTAAATTTTAGTGCTAATTTAACCCATGAATAACCCACTGAGCGTTAGCCCTAGTAAAGGGAATCAGGGAACCACACGAGCCAAAGGAAAAATCTTTTGACCTCGGTGGGAATCGATTTTTTCATTACCTCGTGTGGTTCCCTGATTCCCTTTACTAGGGCTAACGCCCAGTGGGTTATTCATGGGTTAAATTAGCACTAAAATTTACACTTCAGAGTTAATTCTCTGTTACATCATTTGTGTTCATAGTGCTACGCGGCACAACATTCATATGTACCCTTACGTTCTCTTCGTCGCGAGTCACCATCTAAATCGACGCCGACTTTCTCTGTCCGACCTCGTAGCTCAGTCGGCAGAGTAACGGTAGCTCTAACCCGGAGGTCGTGGGTTCGATTCCCACCGAGGTCAAAAGATTTTTTTTCTTTACCTCGCGTGGTTCCCTGATTCCCTTTACTAGGGCTAGGGCTGGGTTATTTACGGGTTAAATTAGCACTAAAATTTACACTTCAGAGTTATTGTTACATCATTTGTGTTCATAGTGCTACGCGGCACAACATTAAAATTTAAACTGTTAATGACTTCCCTCGATGGAAAAAGGGTTTGATCGGGAAAAAAATGGAATCTCACTATTTTTTGTAAAATCTCCTGATTTTTTTTCATGAGTCTCCAGATTTTCCTTTACTAGGGGTTTGCAGGTCTGACAATATGACAAGTGGTTTAGTCACAAACGATAAACTTTCATGCAAAGATTAATTGCCTGTTGATGAAATTTCAGGTCCAAATCATATTAAGATCACAGCACTAGAGAAAGTCTTTAATCACATGAAGTAAGTCTTTTAATTCCAGAAACAGGACCACAGCTCACGTGCACAGCTGATCAGTGACCGGAGCAAAAAAACCTGAAGGGGCAGTAGATTTGAGTTGGCATGCTGTAGTGACAGGGTCGTTAGATTTGATTTCGGTGTAGGTTATATATCAGGTTAAGGGAGAGGGGAGCGTTTGTTTTTCTCGCTTACGCTTAGCAATTTTGTTTTGCCTCAAAATCAGTGATATAAAGTGCATAAAGCATTCAGAAACGCCTTGGTGGTCGAATGTTCTTTATTCGTTTAAACTCGACGTTACAAGAGTAAATAGATACTGAGAAAATAGTACAGGATAAACACCAGTTTACTCGTCGAAAAACTGAAACAAAAGCAATTAGAGGCTTCTCATCAAAGCAAAATGTTTATACTTCATGTAACCTGTCTGATAGCAAAATTAAAATTGCTCTCTGTTTTGCAGGATTCTTTCGGCCAGCTTGACTGGCCTTCAGGAATTGAGTAAACAAAATATGGCGTTAATAGGGCGGACGGATGTTTTTGGCAAAAAGAATCCCGAAAAACAGAGACCTACTTTAGGTTTTAAAGATGAGAGGTGAAAGTCTCAGAGTAGCCAGTTAACTCCGAAATTACAGGCAGCTCGAGGTCTGTAGTTGGTAGACTCTGGGTCCCTTCTTCAATAGAAAACCTTGATTGTTCAGAGAATAAACGAAGTCATCGAAGCTGCGAATCTGCAGTCGCAGGTCCTAAAAAGAAAAACAAAACTGGTTTAATGAAAGCTACTGTTCATGTAGTATTACTTATTGTGCTGTACAAGGAAGGTGGTTTTAATTTTCGTGTCTGTGGATAAAACCCTGGTGTGTGGCCATTCAATTGAAATCTATTGCGTAGTACTTTCATGTGGTACTGTTTAATGTGCTGTACAAGGTGGTTTTAATTGTTGAGGCTGTGAACTAAACCCTAGTGAGTGACCATTCAATTGAAAGCTATTGGGTAATACTTTCATGTGGTACTGTTTGTTATGCTGTACAAGGTGGTTCTAACTTTTAAGTCTGTGGATAAAACCCTCCAAAAAAAGCAATTGGAACAATATCTTTCTCCGAACCACAATCCCGTTCTGAGCCACTGTTCAAATCCCTCAATCAACCCAGGCTCAATGATGTTATTGAATTACAGATTGTCTCTTGTTTATCAGTATCACATGGACTGTTAACCCCCTGTTTCAGTGAATATTTCAAATTTGCATCCTCTGTTTATGTAGCCTCGGTTAATACTACCCAATATGGCCTACGTTCCCTAAAATTCATTGGTCCTCGCCTTGCCTACAAGTATAACTAATTCTTAATATTTCGTAAAATATTTCATAATATTTCGTAAAACCCTGAAGAACTCTATGCTTAATTGTTATTCTATTTAATTTTCAACCTTAGTGCATGAAGAAATACTTTTTATAAAAAATATATTCTTACTTCTATCTGTAACTGTATTTTATTGCAGGGGTCACCCACTAGATTAGTCGTTGCTATTTGGATGATCCCAACTCGCTACCTATTTTATTGTTACATTTTTTTTCTTTTATTCCTTAGCTGTACTGTGTTTAGTTACCCAAGTAAATCTAACCTATATGTCTTGTAAAACTGAGCTGAGTTAAATAAAATCATCTTGTCTTGTCAAATCATCTACTGTGTGACCATTTAAATGAAAGATATCGAGCAGTACTTTCATGTGGTGCTGTTTTCTATTGCTCTGACATACCTTCGCTATTCTTCTCATTTGTTCAATAGTGAAAAGAGAATTGTATTCTCTTTCTGATACGCGACTCAGCTCAGCAACAAAGCGTTTGGACTGGAAGAAAAAATAACAGAAAGAAATCACTTAAACTGCAGCTTTATAACTAAAATGACCTCACCTTTTCAGAGAAAGTACATAAAATTGCGTCACTTTTCAAATTTCCAACAACAACAAATTTTATTAATATTTAACAATTAAAAGAAGAACATGGACAACTCGCATATAGCGTAAGCCAGTCGAGGCGAGTTGTTCAGGGAGAAAAAAGAAAAAGAAGAAAATAAACCAATTTGTAAACTTCAAATAGCAGACTATGAATAATGACAGGGAAAAACTATAAATAAAATACGATCATTAGCATCCGAAGATAAATTTGGTTACACAATTCATTGGTAATAGGTAGCTTAATAAACTAAACAAACTAAACAGG
>CM042750.1:34335199-34347699 GCA_022496165.2 Catalaphyllia jardinei | reverse complement strand
GTGTGGCAGCAAAGTCACCTCTCTTTACGTATTCAGTTCTTTCCCAGTTCTTTCTCAGCTCATGGAACTGAGATTCAACGCGAAAAAGTCCACTGAGCATGGAAATTCAAAAGAAATACCTGGCGGGACTACCTTATTCTAGAGTCTTGACGTCTCTTGGGCGAAAAAAAGTACCACACGAAGAGCAACAACGACAGCATCTGGGGATGCAGGGATGACGCAGTGGTGAGAGCACTTGCCTGCCACCGCTGTGGCCCGGCGTCATATGTGGGTTGAGTTTGTTCTTGGTTCTCATCCGTGCTCCGAGGGTTTTTCGCCGGGTTCTCTGGTTTTCCTCCCTTCACAAAAGCCAACACTTCAAATTCCAATTCGATCGGGAAATAATGGCCACAGGTTTGTCAGCTTTGCTGTTAAGGTGGTATGTACCTCACAATATATGGCGATATTCAGGGAAAATTCCATTTTTTAGAAAATACAAGATTTAAGACCCTTGAACTCTTGTGAAAAACATTTTGAAACAACCTTGCCGAAATTACCTTTAGGTGAGAGTGAAATTTAAGGGAAGTACACAGTGGTACAAGTTTTTTTACGTAGCAACGGCCATAGCAACGGCTGTTTACAGTAAGAACATGACCAAAAGAATAGATTAGTTTCAACACATGTTAATGATACTTTGTAATAAAGCTGTAAAGAGATGCACAACTCGATTGGTATGATTACTTGGAAAAACTTTGCCTTATTTACCATCATAGGCTCATTTTCTTTCCCATCTTATAAGGAACATTTCCTACAATTGCGGAAACTTTCTACAAAATAAAACAACCATTACATCCCCTCCCGGGGGATCCAATCTGCACCCCCCTCCCCCAATGTTTGGCTTGTTAAATGCTTAATCCATCATGTAAGAAACTTTGAGAGAATTTTTCTCAAAGGTCTACTTTTGTACCAGCTGACTTCACTGTAACATTTCTACTTAGGACAGTATTAAAGAGAAACACTGAAATTGGGGTAATCAAAGACCAATAGTTTCCTTGTACAAAAAAATCTTACAATTTTAACCTCTCTCACGTGACAATAGATAATTTGTTGACTGGGTTTGGTGCAAAGTAAGGTTATTTCCAAAACAAGAGCTAGCTGTCAAAACTTAAGTTTATTGTATAAAACGACACAGAAACATGCAAGATATGCTTGTTTGAAAATCAAATCTTGTTTTGTAAAAGAGCAGGAATTGTTACAGTTAATGCTTTCAAATAAAACCTCCAAAGGCTGTGGCTGGTTGCCATAGCAACCATTTTTTTCAGGAAAATCTTCAAAATTTATTTTCAATTTATGATTGCAATCGCTCGCAATTGATCTCACTAAATAAGGTTGTTGTTGATGATGATGATGATGATTACAGAAGGCAGTCATGTATAGACGAGTCAGGTGAAAGAGTCTGTCGTTTGCCTCGCACAGAACTCACTGCGCTCGGTCCGCATGTGATTGACTTTAATCCAGATATTCCAGCTTCACGACCAAGTCAATAAGCACGTGTTTTACTAGTAACGAGGTAATATCTCACCTGCAATACTTCTGCTGCCGCGGGTGTAAGCTTGGGATTGACGTAAGTCCTGGCGTAGCCAACGTACTACAAAGCAATCCACCGTCAAAGAGAATTTTATTTTTGCATAATTAGTATTAGAAAACAGTCCTAAGAAAGCACGCGCGCTGATTGGTTAAAAATCCTGTTTGTATAACTCGATGTAGACACAGAACTAGCGCGCGCTGTTGACGTAGTGATGGCGCGAGCAAAGAGAATTTACATTTTGATAATCGAAGTTAACAAGTTGTTTTCCTTTTTCTCGTCATGGTGTTTTCTAAAAGAAATAGAAAACATGTACTCCGTGTTTGTATCGAGTTATACAAACACTCGTGAAAGTGTGGGAGAACTCGAAAAAGCTGTGGAAACACTAGCCTGCGGCTCGTGTTCCCACAGCATTTCTCGTTCTCCCAAACTTCCACTCGTGTTTGTATAACTCGATACAAACACGGTACATGTTTTCTATTTCTTAACTAGTAATTAGACCGAGTGGAGTACAATTCAGGGAGTATTAAATTGCTCGAGTACTTTCCACCACGTCTTCGTGACAAATAGAATGAAAGGAACAAAGGAGAACCAATCACGATCGAGAATTTTGTTATAGACAAGATTAGTATAGGTAATCATAGGGTTTCGAGTTCAATTTGAAATTAATTTGCACTTGTGAGTTTTCAAAAAGCTGAAATTGCACGAGCCGCTTCGGCGAGTGCAATTTGCTTTTTGAAAACTCACAAGTGCAAATTAATTCCAAATTGAACGAGAAAAACCGTATGATTACTTATAAACATGAAAAAAATTTGCGTGGAGGATGTCTTTAAACTTTACGAACTCTGAACTCACCTCTCAGTTTTGTGCGCGCGCTTAATCTCAGGTGATTTTAATTAGCCAATCATGGCCCAGAATGTGCTCACGCGTGCATTTGAACTTCGCTGTCGTAACTTTTCAGATTTTCATCTTTGTTGTATTTACTTGGCGGGTTTCAGAATTTAGGTCAGCCTTTCTGTAGTTTTTGGAGATTTGAGTCTAGTTTCTTCACCGTTTTTAGGCATTATGATTCGCCGTTTACTGTATGTTCCGGATTACGTGGTTAGTTCATTAAAGAGTTCGTAAATCTGGAGTCTGAGCCGACCTGAGCCTACAACTCGCTGAATGCAATTCCCAACAGAGGAAGTGCCGGAAGATCTTTCTTGAAGCCATTTTTTGTCAATCGTAGCTTCTGCACAAACTTTTCATCATAATTCTACGTGATATCATTGTCTTAGAAAATTTCCTTTTGTCTTTCAGTCAATCATAATCCAGAATTACGATGTGTAATTTGCACTGGTGTTACACTTTTTGCACTGGTGTTACACTTGAACTGCACTGCTCTCAGCCAATCAGAATCGAGTAATTTTTTTATGCATATTATTAATTCCGTTAGTGGCTTTCAGAAGGCTCGGGGAATAAACTAGAGATCGACCTGTTCCTTGGTGGCATAACTCCCCTCGTTTTTCATTTTTGCCCTCTTTCTCACCCCAACTGAAAGTCTACTTGCAAACTGAATCCAATTCTCGCCGCAACCCACTGGTTAAGCGTTGTGTTGAATTTAAAGTGCCCACGAAGTAAAAAGTAATTGCTGCTTTTTTGAAAGGCCTTTCACAAAGTATAGAAGAAAGGCATTTTCCATTTTGAAATATCTTTTTTCGTTTTAGAGATACTTGCGTCGGTGATGACGCCGTAGGTAGCTCCACTAAAACAGTAAAACACCCAATCAAGAATATCTCTAGAAATATTAAAGCAGTGTTCTTTAAACTAGGGACCAAAACTGTACAACACAAAAGAAACAAAATGATGCCCATCGTGCCGTTGCCAAGACAACAATTATGCCGCTAGTCCTGTTTAAATTAAGATCAAAATTCCCAGATTCTATCTTAAACAAGCACCTGCCTTTTACAAAAAGTTAATGGGGAGAGTTAAGCCAATGTGGGAACCATGTGTGTTCCAAGCAAGACCTTCTGTCCCGCTTTAATAGGTTGCAAATAAGGACATTTGGTTTTTCACAGAAAGAGACTGGAAACAACATAGCAGGTGTCATTCTGTTTCTTTTGGAATGTACATTTTTGGTGACAAGTTTGAAGAACTCTGCCCGAATATTTGTGGAGATATTCTTCATTCAGTATTTTACTGTTTACGCAGGACTGTTTATGACGTCATTACTTTCCTCATTTGCATAATACAAAAACGTGAATATCTCTAAAACAAAAAACGTACTCCAAAAAGGAAAACGCCGTTCTTCTTTACTTTGAAAGCCTTTCAAATAAGCAGCCATTATTTTTTACTTCTAGTTTAACGGGACATTTTTTACTCTTTCTCTTATTTCGTTCCTTTTCTTTGGCAAGGTCTGGCATCGTATCACCTGCCTGTATACTATTGGTATGACCCAGAAGTAAGATATACCTGAGGAGGAATTAATATTAACAGTCCAAATTAGTCGGCGTATTTGGCATCTTGAGCTCTCTCCGTTTTTCAGTTTTGTGCAGAATACACTATATTGATGGTTTAGTCAGCTAGGGGCTAAAGCGTTATAACATGTAAAGCTCTTGCAAGGAATCAACTTATTTTCTATCCGCCTACTGACAAGGAAGAAAGCGGAAGTGGCGTATTGACCGAAGGTTACAGCATTTGTCATTCTCAAGGAAAAAGGAACCTTTCTGAATCTTTTTAATCAAAACTTTGTAAATTACAATAAAAGGTTTGCGTAGCATTTTGAATAAAAGGTTTAGCCTGAAAAATCTAGCATTTTTTTTACCTTGCGTAGAAGTGGCCCGGGAATAGCATCAAATTCTTCATTTCGACCTATCTATAAACAAAAAAAGTGTTATTTCACATAGTCGGTGAAATTATTTTAAGTTCAGTTCTGGGCGCATCCAAAGTGTTTTCTGAAGTTTTCTATGTTCTTTTTACCAGAATGAAAGTAGTGTTCCATGTTCTCTAGACAGCAATATACACTTGGGGCCTACATAAACTGCTAGTGGACCCACGAGCGGAACGCGAGTGCATTCAGCAGGTTTTCTTGACCTTAATTACAAATCTTTCTTTTAGTTTTGCGCAAACCCAACATGGAAAAAAAAGATAACAACAACAACAGCAACAAACAACAGAAAAACAAACCAAAGCAAATACGTCAATTTTAGTAAGATGACGCAGAATTGTTGGAAAAGGAGCGAAACAATGCATTACAACAAATTGCCGTATATAGATGCAAATTGACGTGATTTGTTTGCGGCTGTATAACTTTGTTTTAAAATCTCTAGGCGGTTTTAGAGCTGAGAAGAAAGCTTTAAAAAGATAGCTTGCCGTCGCATGAGCTTGTAGCGAAAATGTGATATTTAGCGAGGAGGAGTGACATTTAGTGCCTGCTTGTTTTTGATGTTATATCCATAGAGAACGACGCATTCCGTCAAAGTGATAACTTGTTTAAATTTCAGGAGCCACCAGCTGGTGAATTCTTGCCAAAAAAAGCTAGATTCAGTACAGTGGAAAAGCAAGTAGTGGATTGTTTGTTTTTCAGTTTCACATAATGAGCAAGTCTCGCTTTCAGCAACTCCAGCTCGGAAAAGGCTTGAGTTAGTTGGTAAAATATGGTGAGTGATGTTGTACTAAAAGGCAATTAGTTTAGAATCCTTGGCTATAACCCCTATTCTAAAGAACCTGCATTGGCTGCCAGTCGAAGCAAGAATTAATTTTAAAATTTTACTTATAACGTATACGATTTTAAATGGACAATCCACCAGTTATTTAGAACCTATTATACAAGAATACCACTCACTAAGAACACTGAGATCATCAACTCGTTCACTACTATGCACCCCATCTATCAAATCCAACTTTTATGGTGGCCGCGCTTTTTCAGCAACTGCGCCGAAGTTATGGAACTCAATTCCCGAGTGTATTAAAAGAGCAGAGACAGTAGAAACATTTAAAACTAGGCTTAAAACATTCTTGTTTCAAAAACATTACTGTTAACTAATTATTTTATTTGAATTATTTCTTGTTAGGCGCATTGAGGTTAGAAATGCGCCCTATAAGCACCTATTTATTATTATTATTATTATATCAAGAATGGGAATGTATACACTTTGTGAATATTTTCTTTGGTGAGACCCTGATTTAAGATTCTGTTCTCTGATGTAGGTGGACTAATTGCTTTGTTTAGAAGAAAAGAATAGGCGGTTCGTGTTGAAGGAGGGTCGTAGAGTGGAACAAAGGTTGAAATTACCGTTTGAGAATAGTTGTTTTGATATCTTAATAGCTTTTTCCATTTTGTTGGAATGGAGGTGATGAGGCCGTGGTAAAGTGTGAAAGGAATATTAATGTTCACTTTTTGTTTGAGTGCGTCAAAAGAGAGAAACGTTGTTCCCATTGAAGAGGTGATTAATCGCAATGATCTGAGCCTGCACCTCAAACGTGCATTATGTCCTTAGAAATCACCATCTTCTGTTTGGTTAGAAAAAGCATGAAAAAGCGAAATTATTACATCTGAGAAGGGGCGGTGATCGCCCTAGCAGCACAACAACTCGGACATAAAAATCTCGGCTCAACTCTTAAGGCTGGTTTTCACTGGTGACGGAGTCGTAGTCGGAGTCGTAATCAGAAGCGTAGAGTGATACGATCTAGTGAAAATCAAACTGACGGAGTCGGGAGCAGAACAACCATTTTGCTTATGACTCTGTCGCTTATGATCCAGTGAAAACTGTATTGTAGGAATCGCAAGTGGAAACGGAAAGATAAACCAATCACATTGTTTGAATCCGGGCCTTGCTATTGGTTGGTTCTTCCACTTCTGCTTCCGACTCCGACAACCTAGTTTTCACAGGATCATAAGCGACGGAGTCGTAAACGGAATCGGAAGAAATGGAAACGTTCTGATTCTTCCGACTCCAATTCCGTCGAGCTTGACTCCGCGTATGACTCCGAAGTGAAAATCAGCCTTAATAGTAATAATAATAATAATATAATAATATAATAATAATAATAATAATAATAATAATAATAATAATAATAATAATAAGGCATACAGAAGCTATAGTATATTCTAAACCTTAATAAAACAATGATATTGCATGATAAAAAATAATCACTGAAACAACGGTGAGTTCACCTTTAGGCGTTCAGAGAGAGGTTTGTCAGCTTCCCACTGTCTTCTCATCTCATCCTCGTCACTGTTACTCTTCTGCATCGGTACGAAGACAACAAAGATAAACACAGAATTAACCGTGTCAGCCTCAAGAAAGAACACACGTTGTAAACTCACCTAGCGAACTAGAAATCTTGTAAGATAATCTGGTTTTATCCACTGGGTTGATAATGTGAATTGGCCAATTCACATTATCAACCCAGTTGATAAAACCAAATTATCTTGTAATACTCCCACCAACGCAGCACCAGACTTTCTCTAGAAACTTACCCCCTTTAGAAATCTTGTAGTCCAGCCCGTTATTTTCAAAGATTTTGAGTTGGTCTTTTCAAGTGAATAACGATATTTGATTTAAGCATAGATAATAGAAGAGACTAGTCTCCTCTATTGTCTATGATTTTAGTATTTTGTCTAGTCTTGAAAAGGACTGTTCATGATGACTAATGTTTCAACAACCGTACTGGAAGTCGTCTCCAGATTCGAGATAAAAACTGATGGGCAGTCAATGCCGAGTGTTCGCAACTAGCCTTTGGGCCTTGAAACTGATTGGTCAGTTTGACCTTCATGCTATTGGCTGAATGACTAGTCAAAGTCTATTTGTCCACAGTGATTGGTCATTTGTTGTCAACTTTGATTATTGCTGAGGTTGAGTTCACTAAGTTTCTGTTGTGTTTTGCTGCGAACATTTTCACATTCGCTTTGTGAATTAGATTACCAATCTCACAAACTTGGCAGCCTGGCTGGTAAAAGACAGCACTTTGGTGATGAAAAGCCTGGGACCCGGTCGCTGGAAACACGATGGCGCCAATGCAGGAATAAACGAGAATTTTGACATGAAATTTCTCAGTGAGGTGTCATGTTTCTATTTTCTGTCCTCCAGGCTGGAAATAATACTTGGAAATAATTTTATACGAGAGCCTTGAACTTAAAAGCTCAATGACGTATCATGCTATGTTATTTATAACGTTCAGAAATCATCCTTCTCTTAATATGTGGTCGCAATGTTGCCAATAAAAGACCGCTGTTCAGACACAATGGGCCCTTTGCATGATCCAGTCACATGGTACAAAAGTTGCACAGTGGGACTTTCAACACAAAGCAACTCGTCCCAGTCCACCTTGACCTGCCTTTCTTTTGCCAGTCCCACTGTGCAACTTGCGTCCCTAGCATATGAGATTTTGTTCCATGTGACCAGATCGTGCAAAGTGCCTGTTACTTAAAATAGTATCTCCTTCACATTAGGTGTGTCAGAATGATATTCCTACCTCTGTTGAGCACCGTCTTGCAGTGGCTATCCCAAATGCACTGGAAATAGAGATATATTGAGAAACATTAGAACTGTAATCTCTTTCTCAAAACAACACAAACAGGATGAATGAGAACGATATTTCCTTTCGCACCACTGGTACAAAAGTGGCCTACGTAACAGGTGTAAAATGGATGACGGGGGAGACTGACAAGGAGAGCGGGGATGGGGGAGGGGGCGTGGGAGAGAAGAGGAACGCGCTCTTTCTCTTCTATCTCGAGTTTTTCGCCCCCCCCCCCCCCCACCCCTTCCCCGTTTACACCTGCAATGCAGGCTGGTACAGGGGGGGACCTTCTGAACTCTGCTGCTATGTTGATAATCTCAGCAGACGTGATGTATTTGAATTCACCTGAAGTCCTGGTTTCACAGAAATTAAGGAGACGCTTTATTAAAGGCACCGAAATTCGCAAAAGTTAGAGACTCGCGTTAATTTTAATAGAGATTGTAATTGCTTATCAAAGTTGCGATTAACACCAAAGGATGGTACAGATGGTATACCTCCTTGCCTTTAGCTGGCTCCCTTCAAATTCAATTTAATTCAATTTTAAACACTCACGTGACAGACATTAATTTCTCAGGTGTCAGATCGACAATCAGGTGTCAAACCAATAACTTAGGAAACTGGTAGATAATACTTCGGTACATTTTCACGACTGAATTTTATTGACTTACTTCTTGCCTTAACTCAAGTTGAAATATCAACGTAATTATTATATGGCGACGACGGCGAAATTATGAAAGGCACATTCGCGTATGAAGCAATATCAAATCAATGGTACATTTTTATTTTAATGATAGGCACCTGACAATAAATGGGCCAGAGCCGTATTGATTGGTACGGTCAAAAGCTTACCTCTTTTTCCCAGAGTGTAAGGCCATGACATGCGCAGACAACATACAATCCATTTCCTGTGATAAAAAGAAGTACATCACAACATTATGACACTGAAAGAAATACCTTTTAGAAGATCTATGTTGTGTTAAAACACATGTTTGAAACTTTAGTTACCTCGTCTGGCTTGTCCAACAAAATAAAAACCTAAAAATGTTAAACAAAATGTCAGCTGTAAAGTTTGAGTCCATGTTATTGAAGCCTTAAGGTTCCATTAGCCCGGTCAGATATTCCACTTTAAAATACATTTCCTACAAACTAGTAGTAATCGTAGATTGAAGAGTGCGTTCAAGATTTGATAACTTTGGTATGTTAAAAAAGCAAAAATTCTAGGAACAGCATTTGTACCTGAGCTGTTTGGTAGACGTGAAATTGGCCTCCCCCAGTCCGTGTTTTATACCTGTAGTCCGCAGTCCGTAGTCCGTAGTCCGCAGTCCATATTTTATACTGACCGTTTAAATCGATAAGAAAACTGAACCTTGCCCACATTTTAACTAACAACAGCAATTGCCGTTATCTTTGTAGCCAGTAGCATTATTTTAATTTCTATTTATAATTTTATTTTGTATATTAGCTAACATAGGATCATTCTCTGTAAATTTCCAAATTTTATTAGTACCGTGTGTCTGATAGTGTTACATTTTAATTAGTGTCCCCAACTAGTCTTTCTAGGCTAAATACATTGACACTCAAATAAACGTTAATTACTTTAATTTACACAGACAATACCTATTCCGTTGATATGCGAGACGACATGCTGTTATTGCCAAAACTGAGACAATTATTCTGTTTACATTTACAAAAACGACTTTGAATCACCTTGGCTTTGGGGTTACTGCTACAGGGCATTTTCACTTCCGAAACAATGAAACAGAGGACATGTTTGTGTACAAAAGCAATCCTGTGGGAGTCGAACTCTTTTCCTTAATTTTGTAAACACTTTTGTTGGGTTTAGAAATCTAGGCCAGCAAAATGAAACTACACATTTCCTCTTTTGAGTTGATTTACTCAGCAGAAAGCATCGATAATTTTGATACGAGGGTACACAACACGCAGCCAAACTACAGCTTTATGTTCCTAAGAAAAGTCGTAAAGGTTTCGTGTCTGCAAGGTTTTTAAATACCATAGACGGGTTCACGCTTGAAGAGGCATTATGGGTAATGAGGGCAAGATTTCAAGGAAACAAGGCAGCAAAATGTACGTTTTTCTTCATATTCCTGTTCTGATTTCAAATTTGGTAACGAAACACATACAGTATGCGCAGTAACCTCTTTTCAAGGTTTACCAGCGTTTTTGAGTCGATCGAGTGAATGTTGTGGGTGCACGAATTTTTTTTACGGTTAAAATCAAATGTTATGATCAAGTCTTAGCCGCTCAAGCCACAAAAAAGCATCTCCGTTACTCTGACAAGAAGGCTAATACCTAGCTCAATCGACTCAGAAATGCTAGTAAATACAGAAAAGGGGTTTCTCCGCTTACAGTAAAAGTTTCTTCTCGAAAATGAAACTCAGAACGGAAATATGAAGAAAAACGTAAAATTTGCTGCCTTGTTTCCTTGAAGTCTTGCCCTGATTACCCATAATACCCCTTTAAGCGTGAGCCCATCTATTAACACTGACTTCTAAATAAACAACTTACAGTCCACAATAAGCTGCCTCGACACTAGAAAGTCAGTAGTAGGCCTTCAGCAGAATTATCCCCGTTACTGCCTTCCGCTGCCTTCCTCCATACTAATGAGGTGTCTTCCTCCATCCATACTGAGGTGCCTTCCTCCATACTCTAGTACAATAAAAACAATACGGTTACCCAGACTTGCTCGCTAATAGTGAACCCTGATTGCAAAAATCTGTTAAGTCATATTGTTGTTACTGGATCATGCCCGCATTAAAAGAACAAACTGTAGTACTTGACAAGTTAGAGCTCAGAGAGTTGTAAACACTGAGTTAAAGATGAATGGATTGCTATAAACGTCTTTGAAAAGCACTTGTTCAAGTTCTCTCGGTCTTGAATATATGTATGGAAAACTCTATTTGAACAAACAGAGTTGTTTTGTGTTGTCTATTAGGTTCATAGACCAAATAGAAATCAATTTAATTCGCAATCGTAGATTTTTATAATGACTGAGATGTATATTGCGTAGTTTTTGGAGCTTTCGTTGTCAATAAATGTATTTTTATTCATTTCAAATCTGTGTATTTGAATCATTTCGCTATTAACAAGTAATACTCAAGAAGCGTGTCATTCGAAAAAAATGTTATTGTCGCGTGTTGACAATTAATTAGCGCTCTGAACTTCTATTGTTGTCATTTCAATGGTAGAGCTAGTTCCATGGGTTTCTCTGTTGGAGTTTGTATGCAATTCTAGAGCTGAAAATAGAGTTTAGTGCATGACTAACGGAGCGGAAAACAAGAAAAGATAGCTAAGTATTAATTCTCTCTCTCTCTTTTTTTCGTCAGCAAAGTTGAGAGTTCATATAAAAATTTAACAGATTTTTCCAATCAGGGTTCACCATTAGCGGGCAAGTTTAGGCAACCTTATTGTTTGTATTGTACTAGAGCGATGCTTATTAGTATGGAGGAAGGCACCTCATTAGTATAGAGGAAGCCAGCGGAAGGCAGTAAGTCTTGCGGGCGATACTCGAAAGAAAGCACATGGACGAACATGGAGATGAACTTATTCGCCCTGAAGAATTTATTTGGGGGCTAGGCGGGGGGGATAAATATGGTATCAGTCAGTCAATCAGTTGATCAATCCCGAATGATGTAAGAAGAGAGTGTCATGTAAGTTAAGTCCTGTACAAACATTTTGTCTTTAAATAAGTGTTTATTTATAGTTACCAACAATTGATCAATCACTTCTTTGCCTGTGTATTGTCTTTTAGCTAAGATGTTCATTCAATATTGTTAAAATGTTATTACAAAATACGCCTTTAAATCTAAAAAAGGAGATAAAACTAGAAAAGGCCACAGAAAAATTGAACTTTTAAATCTCTAAATATCGTAGGAGCGAAAAGAACCAAACTACACATTTATTTCCACTAAGCCTGAAGAAATGAATAGAATGTAAATATGGCAGATCAGAATGGTGAAGCGTTAAAGATTAACTAAACTTACAAGGTCAAAGCGTGATAATAAAGCACTGCCCATCCTAAAGAGATTTGGAAAAAAACAGTTCAAAGTATTACAAGTTTAAGGTTAGTTTCTGGCCAGTTCCACGACCAGCTCAGCATCACTGGGGGCGCTCCCATTTGAAAAAGGTCTGAAATGCTAGTCGTCTCGCTTAGAGATGTAAACCAAGAATTGAATGGCTTGGTGCAAGAGGGTCGTAAGTGACTTTTTCGGGTAAAAATTTTCCTTTAAAAGTGCCTGAATTTTTGCGCGTGCTTTTCAATAAAGTAGAAAAACATTCTCCTGTATCTTTTTTTGGCTGAAATGCTCTACTTTTTCCGCTTTGTTGCGGTCATTATGCACGCTTCGATATTTTGACTTCGTTTTTCTCAGAAGCAAAGTGCAAACCAGCCAAAAAAATTACATGGGAATGTTTTACT
>CM042750.1:34307178-34327662 GCA_022496165.2 Catalaphyllia jardinei | reverse complement strand
AAATGTGTTTACTGAAAATAATATTCTGATCTTGCATAATTGGAACCATGTTGTTCAAAGGAAAATGACACTTCACTTCCCTGAGCTGCCAGGAAGTGATCAAAGTTATGAAAACAAACTTGGTGATCGAATGATAAAACAACAATTATTGAACTTGCTTATCACAAAATACTGTGATTTGTCAGTGTCTTGCAGATCAATTATTTGCCTCAGCCTCCAGATTCGGCAAATACAATCAGTGCTCCAAGCTCACTTTTTCAAATGGTCGCCTTTTGGCGACCTTTAACTGTAAAATGGTTGCCATCACCCGACTTTTGCCAGAATTTTGGTTCCCAAAAATTTTTTCCACTCACCATGGCAACCAAAATGGTCGCAGCTTGGAGCGCTGACAATTGATCTGCTCACCACTGACAAATCACATTATTTTGCTCCACCTCATCCAATAATTGTTAATTGTTTGCTACTTTTCATTAGTGATAGGTTTGTTTGTGTTATTATTCTTAATGGAGAGATCACAGTAACAGGTCAGATTCATTCATTATTAAATCAAGAGAAGTAGTTATAGCACCTTGATCAGCTGTTAGCTCACACTCCACAGTTCTTGGAATTCTTCCAGATTCTCTCTGATCGTCATCCATGATTTCCTGAACTCTATCAACAGAACAAACAAAACAAGCAATGAAAATCTCGCACTGACAGGACAGCAGACAATACATTAAAGGTAAATACTTTCAAGCTAATAAAAAGAGATGTTAAATATGAAGAAATGTGTATCTACTAGCATGCAACATACATGTACCACAAAAAGCCAGTTTGATTTATAAAGAACAGTCACTAACCTGACAGTTTGCCAATCAATAGTCTCTGTCATTGGTGAACTTCTTTCAGGAATAAAGGATCTGCCACGGCAATCCACAGAGGAACACTACAGTGAGAAGCCAAATTGAAAGGAAGTTAAAAAAAGAGGTTAAAGATAAAAGTGCAAGATGCAGTTCCATCAGAAGGTAATGTTCTTGACATCAGAAAGTGTAACAATAATAATTGTGAGTTTGTGCGGTACATACACCTTTACTATATTCAATCACTCAAAATCCCTGCAAAAATGGGTGAAATACATTCAAAAAATTGTGCAATTATTATTGTTAATATACTTTCTGATGTCAAACATATCACCTACATTCACACCTCCCAAGATCAGAATCAAAGCTGTATTAAGCCAGTCGACAACCCTGTATTATTAACCTTGCCTTTCAAAGATCAGAAATCTGCTGACTCAGTGCGCAGGCAAATTGATCGTGTGTTACATTCAACCAGTTTTCACGAGTAGGAAAATCTCTGAAGATTTGAAAGTTGCGGAAACAAAGCCCTCACTTGTAAACCAACATTGTGTTGTGTATGAATTTCAATGTAATTTGTGTGATTCGAATTATATAGGCTACACGAGCCATCATCTCCACCTGCGCAATGAGAAGGATAAAAATTCCGTCATCGGTAAACACCAAAAGGATAAACACAATCAGAGACCTACAAATATTCATGAGCGGTTTACCAACTTAAAGAAATGCCGCCAAAAGTTTGAGTGCTTTATTTATGAGATGCTTTGTAATTTTTAAAAAATGAGCAGGAGTGTTTTATCGGGTTTAAAACCACAAGGCATAGCCAAGTGGTTTTAGACCCGATAAAACACATGCTGCGAGTTTTTTGAACGGCTTCAAAAACATTCCTGAAAAAGTGGGTGTCTTGGGAGTACGAACAAAGGTTCAAATTGTGAGGGGAAGATATTAGCATACAAGAAAAACAAGCTATGCCTTATCAGTATTCTTTATATAAAGAATACTAATGAGGAGTATTTTATCGGATATAAAGCTCATGCATGTGATACTTTCTCAGTGTTTTGATTGGCTGTGAGGCTCATGAATTATATTATGAGTTTTTGAATATTAAGGGAAAGAGACGAACTCTGAACACTCAAAATGACTCCAATTCAGCAAAACTGTTTATTTAAATTTTTTCCCATTCTTTTGTTTATTCCTGCCTCATTTATTCTAATTTATTTTCTCACTCACTATTTACTCTATAATGTTCACTAACTTATAATCACTTGCATTTGATAATGGTGACATGTCGTCACCAAAACATCATGTTATTATATCAGTACTTTTTATTCTAAAAAATTCATTTTATCATCCAAAAATACAAAACAAACCACAATAGTCAAGACAGCTGTAAAACTAGGCTCGATTTCCGCCGCTCTCTCGTGTCTGGTCTGCCCTCCCCGAGAAGAACGGCTGGACGCATGAGCCTCAAACCATGTCTGTGACGTCAATTCATAATTAAATCCATGCGGCGCTCCTGGTCGCCGGAAATGTTATCTGATTACAACCTATGGCTCTTAAACATTTGTACATTTGCCATTCTATTTTTTTAAAATTTGCTTTTCCAACCTATTTTGTTTCACATTATTCCTGCGGAAGAGCGCTGTATGCATAAATGCTGTATGCTATGGAAGAGTTCGTTTTTTGAGTAGAGCAGCGCCGTTGGGCTGTGGTTTAGCAAACTGGTCATGCATATCAAGATCTGTCAAAGGTGACATGTTGGCTTGCATGGTTAAATTGATGCTCTACAATTTGTCACGTACGTTTTGCTAGTCGGTTTGCTTTACCCACGATTTAGCTCACTTAAAAAGATAATTTTTCCTGGCTTCGCCAGAGACTGGTGTTGCTATCCTTATAAAACGCAATACTTTTATGTGCCTGACTGTTTTGTGTCTTGAGCTCAACGTTTAGCTTGATCTGACTCTTTGTTGACTTTGTTATCTGACGTTCTGGAACCCAAAGATTCATACATATTGTTGGCTGAAAAATGAATGCATCTTGGCCATTTACAAACCTTTCTAGCGTTTCTTGTTGTGAATTTTAAACTTTCGATCTTAATTGTCTCTGAAGTTCTCTCGTACACTGTTTATCAATTCCACATCATCTGCCATCACGGGCCGCAATCCAAACTGGCGAGATAATTTATGCCCGACAAAAATCTGCGGGCGGTTATCTGATTGGTTAAAACTAACAAAAGAATCCTCACGAGTCCAGCCGTGCGTTCGGGGGAGGAGCGCGGGCTCATTTCCCGAACAGGGGCTGGTAATCGAGCCTACTGTAAAACAGGTCTAACCAAATCTAACATTGATAGTGAAATGAATACTGCAGGTACATTAGTAAATTTATTTATGTATACCTTAGATGGGATTGAGTATTTGCCATCAGTGAGATGGATTACCTAAAAAGAAGCAGATGCTCATCACAAAATGAAACATACCATGTACCAGTACAGAGAGCAGGAAGGAGGGAGGAAGTGAAGGACAGAGAAAACCTGTAAAGGAGCAGTGGAGAGGAAGGCAGGGAGCAACCTCATTCCCAGGGTCATATCTTACTACCCCAGACTTGCCCCAGGGGGAAGTAAGATAAGAGGCCCTGGGAATGAGGTTGGGTAGGAGGCAGAAAGGAAGGGAAGAAGGAAGGGAGGCAGGTAGACGATTCAGGTTGAGGTAGGGAGGAGGGAGTGAACAAGGTAATAAGGAAGGGAGAAAAAGCAGAAAAGCAGTGGAAACTTGGATGACGAAAGGTAGAGAATGAAGCAGAGAGAGGAGGAGAGAAAAGGGGGTTGAAAGAAGAAAAGCAGGCAGGCAACAGGCAAACACAACACTTATGCTTACCTGTGTTTCACTGCACAGGTTACATGAGAAGGCCATCTTTTTTACCAAAGGTTTCACATTACTCACTCTAATCACTGTCCCATGGATTGCCACAAATTTACCTGCAGGCAATATATAAATACATATAACAGTTCTTGGAGATAATGAGCAATAAGATCCATGCTGCAAATAAGACAGTAGAACCCCATCTTTTGTCCACCTCATTCATCATTACTCTCAAATGGATTAATGAGGTACATATTTATTGCCCCACTGTAATCACTCCCAGACACCACGCAGTGTATTTAAACTATTACAGCCGCATAAGAGGGGCAGCATGTTATTGTTGTCTGTCAATATTCATGTTATAGAGCTGCCTTCTATGCTAGCACGCTACATGTACATGGTTGAAATAATAACGACTAAAGCAGTGATGTTCCATAACTCCACATGGGAAATATGTGGCAGTCTAAAACTACAGTCAATGCTTTTTTACCCACCAAAATAGTTGGACTTGAGGCTTTTAAGTGGAGTGACGGGCTCAAAGTTTGTTATTCTGGGAACAAATTGCAATTAATGCTGGTTAGTATCCTACAATTAAAATCATCGGAAATACAGGAATATGTCAAAATACATTACATGTAAGTGACGTACACCGTCCACTTGTTTACCAAATATATTACGTAGTTCATGAGGAATGTAATAATATTTATAGAGGGGGCGTTCTCACATTAAGTGGTTTTCGGAACGGCCCTGTGAAAAATATTATAAAAACGTAAAAGCTACATAAGGAAATACTGCATAATCTTAAAAAAGTACGATATCAAAAATAGTAAAAACTAAGAAATGCGTTCCAATTTCTTTTTAAATTTCTTTTTCTTTTTAAATTTCTGACGATTGAGGAATGAATAAGTCAGAAATTATTTTTATTCTGACAGCAAAATAGAGAGGCTTGAAGGGTGTCATGGGACTATTTAGGCATTTGGCAAGGGATTGAGGTCATTCTAGGTTAGTCAGTCTTTGTATCTGTCCTCTTTTTAAGGTTTGTTAAAACAGCTTGTATGTACTATATAATTGTAAATGTTCTACGTTTCTTATTGACTTTTACCCTTCGTGCAGGGTCTCGTGCTGCTGCATTAGATGAAGAATACGTTTCCACAATTTTTTGGCTACGTCTTAAGG
The DNA here is from genome assembly GCA_022496165.2 of Catalaphyllia jardinei. Lineage (NCBI taxonomy): Eukaryota > Metazoa > Cnidaria > Anthozoa > Scleractinia > Caryophylliidae > Catalaphyllia > Catalaphyllia jardinei. Next base: position 34,322,792 of record CM042750.1, on the reverse strand, counting down.
GTGGTTTTTCGTGTCACGCATTCCATTTGCTAGAACCAATAGAGTATTTGCAAGGACACAGAATGCATCTATATCAGATGACTGACTGACATATCCTCAAAAACCATTCATACTGAACATCCCATTTTGGTGTAGTCAGAATCACACTCTTATGGACCAGATCCACAATAGGTTCATTTGGCCAAGCATGGTGAAGCCAGGGGATGAAGGTGTTGGGAGGAGGGGTGATGGGTGATGGGTAATGGGTGAGAGCATCTGTGGGGGTTTAAAATACCTTCAGACTTTTAGACCTTAGATCCCAACCACTCTTTGAGAAAGCAAATGACTGCTAAAACAGTTCCCATTAAAGAACATCATTAATATTATTGGATCATTTCTCAGCACCCTAACAATATTGACCTTTTTAGTCCCCCCCCCCCCAAACTTACAATGTACACTCTGTTACCCCTGAGAAGTGTCCAGTTACAAAACGATTACAGTGTAACTACGACACAAAAGTACTATACAATATAGATCATTGTATGAAGGCGAGGGTATTGAGAAAGAGGCTGTCTTCTCCTGAGTACTCATATTATGTGTCATAAGCTATCCTCTATCATCAAAACCTCATATACAGGGAAAAAATAGCAGGTTTCATGTATATGTTGTGGTTTGTTTGTTTTTTTTTTTTTGGGGGGGGGGTTTAATTTTTTTTGAAACCAGTCTAAATTTTTCAAACTGGGTTGAATTTTTTAAACCAGATAAAAAATTTTCAAACCAGTTATTTTTTTTTTTGGTTAACTATCTTTAAAAAAGGGAAAATATCTCATTACATTCCTTTATCCTATTCTCTCCTATTCTCGCTGAGTTCCTCCTGATTTATTCTATCCCCCAGCTACTCTAACCCTTCCCCCAAATCTCCATTAAGGGTGAATACTAATTAACAGCAGGTTTCCTTTTTTTTCTTTTTATCTCATACTCACCGGGATTTGAACTGCCAACCTCTGGATCTGCTTCCCATGTCATTACCGATTGACCATGAAAACAATGGATGCAAGAGCTCTCATACTTGTTTTAATTGTCACTTCATCACCCCAAGTCGCTCTCATAAAAATTTTAATTTATTCATAAATACATATAAATTTTAATTTATTCATACATGAACTTTGTCTTAATTACTAAGAAGCTAACCAATTCCAAATAAGTGGTTAGGCCTTAATCAATAACCTGAGAGCTCAACCCAAACTACTAAGTCATAACCATTCTAAATAAGTGCTTAGGCCTAATCACTAACTTGAGTGCTTAACCCAAATTACTGAGACACATGCTCACATTCTGCTCAAAATTGAAAATTAAACTAGTTCAAAAATTTCAACCCAGTTCGAAAAATTAACAAAAATTTAACCAAAAATAAATTCAAACCATAACATATACATGCACTCTGTCAAGCCATAGTTGCTGAGTCCTATTTACCATGATTCAAAACATGAAACCTGTGTGAACGTACCTGGCTTGTATGTATGGTAAATCAATAACAGGTGCTTGTTGGCTGTCTAGTGTCTCTGCAGTTAACAGAACCTTTTGAATAATGAATCACAAATCATAAACATAATAATTTTTTTCACTCATTTCTTATCAACTTGAAGTTTCCTGATCAACATGATACAAGTGTGGGACAAAAAAAAAGAGTCCCAGACAGAAATTAAACCCATGCTCTCCTGAATACCAGGCAGTGTTCAGGAGGTCATGGGTTTAATTTCTGTCATGGACTCAGATTCTTTCTTTGTCTCACACCCGTGTCATGTTGATCAGTTCACTTTTTACATTTCATTACCAAGCCTAAAATTCACCATGATCTTTATTCCTTTGGAAATTTTCTTGCCACTGCTGGGCTAAATTAGGACATTGAACTTGCAAAACATTTCCATGTGATACATGTCAGATGATCAAAGATGATTCATTCATGACAGCTAGGCTAAAAAATAATAATCTTAAATACAAAATACCTGGGATACTGCTAGACCAATACTTTGCAGAACAACTGTTGGCTGATCTTTTAAATCTCCAGCCAGTGATGGGAAATCCTCAGCAAGCACTACATGTACAGTTCAAATAACAACCATGTTAAACTAAATCCACTTGCTGAACTCAGGCATACTGTAAGCACATGTGAAATACCTTATTGAGGGCAAGTCCAAAATTAATAATTTACAGCACACTTCTAAATAACGCCAAATAGAACTACACATATTGGAATTTGTGATCATGATATTTATGACAAATGCAGATACCTGGATCAGAAACAAGGTCCACATAATCAAACACCACAGCTCCTTTGTTTTCAATCTCATCCTTGAAATAGACAATTATCAATTAAATTAAACTGAGAGAGAAGGCCTGTAACCGGCATAACAAATCAGAGCACGCATAAGATCGGCTACAAACACAAGCTATGTTTATTTAATACTTAAATTTAAAATTAAAATTTTCTTCAGCCTTTTTATGCTCTCTAGGATTCAGTTGTAAATATATCAACAGAGATGTTTCCTGAAACAAACATCCTGAACACATCTTGGAACGCTGCATGACTGTTACCTTAGAGAGTTGGGCTGCATGTGATTCCACAAAGTTTGTAATAGCCTGAACTTTAGTCCCAAGAGAAGACTCTGGGTTATAAACTGCACATGAAAATAAATAAAATACTGCATCAGCGCATAGCGAATCCTTACCTGATATAATGTATGAGAATATTGGCGGAAATGGAGTTAGTACTTACTTCACTCGAGACCAGAACTGTCTTCCTGTACCAAGGTTCGAGTCAAGATACATGTAACACTCTTCCTCACATAGAGGAGCATCATTATGAAACTTTGTTAACTACAATGACAAGGAAGCATCGGCGACCCTGAATTTTAATCAGCTCAGGAAGCGAGTCAACTCTGAAGATTATTTTATAGATTTTAAGTTCGAATGTATGTCTGCATCTGCTATAAGATGCAGACAACATAATGTTTAAGAAATAGAAAACATGTACCGTGTTTGTATCGAGTTATACAAACACGAGTGGAAGTTTGGGAGAACGAGAAATGCTGTGGGAACACGAGCCGCAAGCAAGTGTTTCCACAGCTTTTTCGAGTTCTCCCAAACTTTCACGAGTGTTTGTATAACTCGATACAAATACGGAGTACATGTTTTCTATTTCTTTTAGAAAACACTGCGACGAGAAAAAGGAAAACAACTTGTAAATTTTGATTATCAAAATGTAAATTCTCTTTGCTCGCGCCATCACTACGTCAACAGCGCGCGCTTAGTTCTGTGTCTCCATCGAGTTATACAAACAGGCTTTTTAACCAATCAGTGTGCGTGCTTTCTTAGGACTGTTTTCTAATATATATTATTGATCATTGTGTCCATTTAACATTTAAAATTTGTACATAATTATGTTTTGATAGGATTAAGCTAGTTTAATTCTTAAACACACGACACGACAAGCTTTATTGCTTTAAAAATCATGGTGTATAAATAAAAATCATGTATGTATGTATCAGTAAAGCTGTTTTGGGAGCGACAGTCTGGCCTGATGGTTAGCTTGCTTAACTCCAGATCCAGTGGTTGGGTTTGAGCCCTGGCTGGGACCACTGTGTTGAGTACCTGTGTAGCTGAAGTAGCCGTGTCAGGAGTATAAGTTCCTTTTGTCACTTCATACTAGTTAGAGATGGGCAGCAGACTGATGTGCAAGTGCCATAATCACCTGTGTATCCATTTTATACTGTCACAACTTCCTGTTTGACTAACAATGTCAATTCTACATCTACATCCACACTTGTAGTGGTAGTTAAGTCAACAAAAATCGTGAGATGTCACACCAAGATAAACTGCCACCATTTCAGCTGCAATAAGCCCGTAGTCTATGACATGCTCTTTATCTATCAATTGGATTCAGATTATAAGTTAGGGCAGTTAGACAAAGTTAACTTACCACTGTCAGGAAAGTATAAATTCCATTTCTGGTAAGGGCAAGGCGTCAAGCTTGTCTGCACCTGCCGAGGTCTCTGATGTTGTACTTGTGGTCTTGAACTGCTTTGGTTCGATCCCCTTTGACCTAAAATATGTATGTTATTAAGGTGTTATGTCACATCTTTTCTATCTAAGCCATTTTAAAACATAAACAATAAGTCTGAGAATGACAAGTTTGTAATATATTTCTTCTGTATGAGAAGGAAAATGCTGTTAACTATTTTCAAATATCACTTTTCATTCCAGAGATATTCAATTTTTTTAAACAACAACAACAAACAACAATTTATTTACCCCATAAACTTACTTACATGCAGATACATTATTCAAATAGATAGAGATAGATATAGGGGGTCTGGCTGCCTGAAATAAATAAAAAGTTAAAAGAGGCAGGCCGCCAGGGAGAAATATTTATTTGGTCAAACTTGGGTTAAAATCCCTCACAGATAGACGTCAGGACATATGCAAAGATAAAGAATGTAATTTGGGACCAGTTGCTGACTACTAAGGCTGAAATTATCCAGAATAAAGCTGTATTTTCGTTTTGCATGCAAAACCCAGGAGGTGATTATTTTTGTTTCTGTTCACGCACTGAAAAAGGCATTATGTCTGGCATCAGCCATGGAATGCGTTGACGGTGAGAAATAAGATCGTGTTTACTTCGCCAGAAGCAATGATGGAATTTTCTCGGGAAAAAATTAAAATCTCAGCATTTGTCAAAATCTCTTTTAACATATGAAAATTTATATTCGTTTGAAAGGTCAAGGTATTTTTCCCTTAGACGTAAACAAAACTCTTGGATTACATATCACAACATGCAAAGAATGTGATCATTGAATCATGCAACTTGCACTGTTCACTTATTGTGGAATCGATCACGCAACTTATGATCTGTTGACCCGTCAATATACTAAAAATCCAGAGTTTTATAGCGTGCGCTGTGGAGATGAATTTGGCTTGGAATTTAACTGGAATGGAGCGCTTAACCCTGTACTATGATTCTGTAATCAGCCATAAGGGATTTAGTGTATAGTTATTTGTGTAAGCAGGTCGTATTACATGTAATGTAGTGTATCGTACTGTTATGTTGAGTAAAATAAAATATTAAAGTAAAAAAGAAAATGATTCTGTGGAGGAATTGGGGCGGCTGGCATGCTTTAAGTGTGTCTTTTTTTGCTTCGAGCAGGAGTGACTTCAGAATCGAATATGTAGCTTTTACTCTTCTTGCGAAATAATAAAGTCTTTATTAAGAATCAATTGTGCAAACAGACGTGCAACAATTTACAAATATTAGTTACTACTGAAAAGACATCTATTAATAAAAACTGATTTAAAACGACTTGTCCGATCATTAGGTAGACTATAATTATGCAGCCTAGTTTTCAACTGCCGTGTTCTCTTGGGAGGTAAACTTAAAAGAAACTCAAAAAAAATCTTTCCAAACGAGTGGAAAATTGCCAAAGTTACACCGCTGTTTAAGAAAGGATCCAAGCGTGAACTAGGGAACCAATATCAGTATTGCAACTCGTCTCAAAGATTTTCGAAAAAATTATTTATCCCAAGAGAAAATGATGTCCCATCATTTTCTCTTGTTTATCCTCAACTTTATGATTACCTTCAGGATAATACTCTTAAATACGTAGCAATCTGGCTTTCGATCAATGCACAGCACGCTAACAGCGCTGCTTGAGACAATGAACAACTGGTCAATTAATATTGACAACGGTCTCTTTAATGGCGTGCTATTTGTTGATCTTGAAAGGGTCTTTGATACAATTGATCATGAAATAATTTTGCAGAAACTTGCTAACTATGGGGTTGATCAAAGTGCTGTACGATTTTTTGCGTCCTATTTACATAATAGATCCCAAAAATGCAGTGTCAATGGAGCATTATCCAGTGCAAGTAAATTAACCTGCGGGGTTCCCCAAGGAAGTATACTGGGACCTGCTCTTTTTAATTATATAAATGATCTTCCAAATTGCCTTGATATATCCTGCGCTAAAATGTTTGCAGACAATACTAACATCACCGTCCCTGGCTGCACTTTTTCCGAACTCGAACAAGCAACCAATTCTGAACTTGACAATCTTTACAGCTGGCTAAAAGCAAATAGGCTTAGTCTAAATATCGCGAAAACTGAGTTTATGGTGATTAGTACTCGTCAAAAGTTTCTTGCAGAAAATTGTAGTGAGATTAATATCCAATTAGATGGCCATCCAATTTGCAGGGTTGAGTATGCCAAATCATTAGGTTTAATTATTGATGACCGACTTTCATGGTCTAATCACATTAATTGAATGGCTTGGTGCAAGACGGTCGTAAGTGACTTTTTCGGGTAAAAATTTTTTTCCTTCAAAAGTGCCTGAATTTTTGCATGTGCTTTTCAATTAAGTAGTAAAAGATTCCCATGAAATTTTTTTGGGTGGTTTGCACTTTGCTTCTGAGAAAAACGAAGTCAAAATATCGAAGTGTGCACAAAGAACGCAACAAAGTGGAAAAAGTAGAGAATTTTAGCCAAAAAAAGATACAGGAGAATGTTTTTCTGCTTTATTGAAAAGCACATGCAAAAATTCAGGCACTTTTGAAGGAAAAAAATTTTTACCCGAAAAAGTCACTTACGACCGTCTTGCACCAAGCCATTCAATTAAAGAACTATGCAGAAAGATATCCTCGGCAATAGGTGCTTTGAGGTGCATTAGGTCCTTCATTTCTCAGTCCACTGCAATACAAATACACATCGCCTTAATCCAACCTCATTTCGCTTACCGTGTCCCGTTTGGAATGGATTGAGTTCTTATCTATGTGAAAAACTACAAAAAACACAAAACCGAGCAGCTAGGGTTATTCTGCAAGCCAACTGTGAGCTAAACTCAAGCCTGCTTCTTGAAACTTTGAAGTGAGACAAGCTATCATTAAGAAGTCTAACACAGAAAGCTATGATGCTGTTTAAATCCCTGAACAGGTTAGCCCCAGTCTACTTGCAAGATTTATTCAGTGAGCGACACACAGACTATGACATGCGTGACACTTTCCGCAAGTTAAACTTACCCAAACCGCGTACCGGCTAATTGAAACGTAGCTTTGGCTATAGTGGTGCCTCACTATGGAATTCTCTTCCTGAAAATATTAGGGCGATTAGATCAATTGGGCAGTTTAAGAAGAAAATCAACCGCGCACTTAAAACATCGGATTCCCACTCGGCAATCTTGTAAATCAGTTTTTATAGTTCTTATAATTTTTAAAAATAATTGTAATTAAAATACTATTAGTATAACTGACGATTTTTAACCAAGTTTAAATAAGGATTTTACTTACTTACTAAAACGCGATAAGTCGCTTAAAAGGTTTTGGATCGCGTTGAAACGTAAGATGACTATAGAAAAGTCAACAAGGCATTACAGTCAGTTATTTTTATTACAAAGTTTACTAAAATTTAGGCTAAAATGTATATTGACATTTTTCTCAATACAAAACCTTTGTAACAAAACACCTCCATATGCTAAAAGGCAAGAGTCACGTCTCGCATAATGAAAGTCGGTTGTTATGTAACAGTAGATGACGGCAGTATCTATGTCACAAAACTCTTGGATTACAAATCACGCTATGCAAAAAACGCCCAACTTGTACTGTTCACTTACATCTCACCTGATTGGAGACCACCCTTAAGGTTTAATAAAAGAACAAACAAAAGAAACAATGGACCCTAGCCCTAAAACAAAAGGGCTGCGGCTCTATCCTCGCCAATGAAATTTAGAGCTTGTAGGAGCTGCGAGGCTACCCCCGTGTTCACTTTCATTACGTAACAAATGAGAGCGGTCGCAATGTAGAATCAATCACACAACTTATTATCTCAAGTGTTGACTTGTCAATATACGAAAAATCCAGAGCTTTATAGCGTGCGCTGTGGAGATGAATTTGGCTTGGAATTTAACTGGAACGGAGTGCTTAACCCTGTACTATGATTCTGTGGAGGAATTGGGGCGGCTGGCATGCTTTAAGTGTGTCTTTTTTTGCTTCGAGCAGGAGTGACTTCAGAATCGAATATGTAGCTTTTACTCTTCTTGCGAAATAATAAAGTCTTTATTAAGAATCAATTGTGCAAACAGACGTGCAACAATTTAGAAATATTAGTTACTACTGAAAAGACATCTATTAATAAAAACTGATTTAAAATGACTAACGACTAGTCCGGACATTAGGTAGAATATAATAGTGTCTAGATACCCGGCAGCTGGGAAGTGTTTTCAAAATACTCCATACCGGCAGTCTGAAATTATTCTAGAATTTCCACGGAAAAACTCATCCAAACCTTCTTTACACTGTAGATCTTTGTTTAGAAATGTCAAGCGATTTCAATTATAACTTTGGCTTTGTAGTTGAGGAAATTTTAACGCTTGGGTATACTATAAAATCTTGATGTTTCGACACTTGGAAAAAATCGTAGTCTGACCCTGGTGTCAACTCTCAGAGAATAATTTCTACAGAAATTGAAGTGTGAACCCTGTGAGAGTATTCGATATTTGTTTAGAAATGCAAAGCGATTCTAAATAGCGTTTCGGTTTTGTTGTGGAAGAATTCTCTTGGCTTCGGGCATACTATAAGAACCTTGACTCACAGGCAAGGTTCTTCAAAAACCTAGATACCCAGCAGTCAAAAATTCATGAATAATCAATACATTCAATATCCACTAAAATGATCAGTGAAACCTCCAGAGACTATTTCAGCACTTCGAGCCTTGGTCGCATAACACGAAGCAAATGAAGAGGAATACTCTATCCTGCGTATCCTGTATTGCTACAGTCTCCAACAACACATATTCCTTGCATTCTGCAAAGATTTTGACACACACTATCGCATGCTCGCCCCGGTCCCAGGATGCTTGCATATATTCTTCTCAGAAACAAAATATTGTTATTCTCGAGATGACGTCATAAGCCAACTCTAAATCTAAATCTACATTTATTAATTGACAACGCTTTCGCATCAAGTCAATATAACTAAAAATAATAATAATAATAAAAAACTTGCAAAATTATGTACAACAATATATTAGAATTTCAAATGATAAAATTATTTCTGACTCGTCCCATTCTCCGCTATTCCTCGGTCGTGAACATGGAAATGTGCAAAATTATAAACTTTGAAAATTCGTAGAAAAGTAACAAAAATAGCTACAACGATCATTTTTTTGCAGTGCTGATCAGGGGAAAAAGGAAATTTTTATTAGCAAAAAACATTTTTGGGGTTAGTGTAGTTTAGCCAAGATTAAAAATAAAAAAAATCTCTTACAACCCAGGCACTGAGCAACTTTGAATCATGCAATCTCTGTTGTTTCCAATCTTTTAGGTAAAGACATATCTCAAACTGCCCTCTCCCTATTCACTTACACTCACATGAAATTTCTAAATTTTTTGAAACAGAGACTTAGTTTCTGATATGACGAGGTAAATTTGAACTCGGCAGTCTTCTACCTTAACCATGGCCACTAGACCACCAAGGATTCGCTGTCAGTGCATGGTTTGATTTGAACGCTATAAAGAAGCTAACCATTAACCCTAACGCTAATCAGTATTTCAGTGCTTAGGCCTATAATCAGTATTTACTTTGAGTACCAATCTCGAGCCCAGAGTTCTCTGGCTCCTTAGACAGCGGTGGGTGACCGAGGAGCCAGAGAACTCTGGGCTCGAGATTGTTTGTGTACGCATCACAACATATCCAAGGGCTGTTTGAGATATGGAAACAAGTCCTAGCCATTCAAGTGAAGTATGATCCTCGCAGTAAATTTTCCAGTTTAAGCAATTGGAAAGAAGAAGCCTGAAAAAAAAATCAGGGCTTCAACGGGATTCGAACCCATGACCTCCGCGATACCGGTGCGATGATCTTCTTCTTTCCAATTGCTTAAATTGGAAAATTTACTGCGAGGATCATACTTCACTTGAATCTACAACCGCAGTTCAAATATGAATTATTTCATATACACTTTGCATCATTTCACTCCTTACGGGAGAGATGAACTCAATAAATTGACCTTGCTCCCAATGTGTGGCTTCATAGCACAGTTGGTAGAGCATCGCACCGGTATCGCGGAGGTCATGGGTTCGAATCCCGTTGAAGCCCTGATTTTTTTTTATTTCAGGCTTCTTCTTTCCAATTGCTTAAATTGGAAAATTTACTGCGAGGATCATACTTCACTTGAATCTACAACCGCAGTTCAAATATGAATTATTTCATATACACTTTGCATCAAGTCCTAGCCATCTTTTAAATTGTTTCCGGGTAATGTTTTCTTGCTAAACGTTGTTGCTAAATATTACGTAACGGTTTTGTGAGTGCAAAAGAGTTAAAAAAGCGCAGGTTTAAGTTTTTTTAAACTTCTTGTTTATAATAATGTACATACATACATACAGACATATACTTTTTGGTAAGGCAGGTCAGTTTGTGGCAACCTAAAGGTTGGTGTGGGCCTGCCAGCAATAAAAAAATATAAAAAATCTGAAGTTTTCTTACCAGAATATTGTGAATTTGCAGTATTCCTTCCTTGACCTGTGAAATGATAAAACATTTGTTGAAGTCGCAAATGACGTCAGATAAGCTTTAAAGTAAGCTTACATAAAGTTTATAATTAACTGTCCTTAGTAGGAAGGAAGGCATATCACGAAAAACTTTATCGTACAAACACTTGACAGAAGCCTTTCTTAATTTGTATGACGACAGTACTTGTTTTCCACAAAGAAGTCGATAGTCCATCGCCAAGTCAAAACTAAAAAGCTTCTTCGTTCATACCTCTTCCAGCCTGACTGTTACCTCTCCTCTGTCCGCGGAATCGTTGTCCTCTCCCTCTCCAAAAATTACCTCTTGCTCTCCCAGAACTCATCTTGCTCCAAGAAGAAACATTTTCTCATGCATCTACCCAATACATGGAATTTTAAATGAATAATAATGTGTAAATTTTCGCAATTTTTTCCGTCGACAAACACTTCAAATCTGCCGCCATTTTCCTCTGAGGGCAAGCAAGGCGCAATTCTAAAACCACGTTTGATTGGTTTAATTCATTTAGAGGCAGAGCCAATCAATTGGTGTTGATCTGACTCGTCAAATTTTCAATATGGCGGCCGAGCGAGGGGCAAAGCGAAGCCGAAGACAAGTCAGTGAAAGCAATTTTCCTAAAACTCAAATTGATGAGAATTCTCCAATCATAAAGTCATTCAGGAGGCACCAAAAAGAGCTCGACTCACGACACGATAAGCACGAGCGTTTGGTCAAATGTAGCAGGGATGTGACCATAGCAAGCAAGAGGATTATCTTCCTTCTCCAAAGAGCAGGTGGCGCTGATAACCAAGAACCGATCTTAAAAGAAGCTGACGAAAAGTTCGTAGAGGTCAAAGGACTCTTGAAGATGATAGCCTTGGAGCTGGATGGAGAAGATTCATATTTATTCTCTAGAGCGTATTCTCCCGGTTTACAAGAGTACATCGAAGCATTGTCTTTTTCCCATTTCCTGAGGAACAAGACTCTCATTTCATACGACCAAGTTAAAGAGACGTTTGAATTTTCAAAGGAGGGAGGAAAAGATCTAGAGTTAAACCCGTTCGACTATATCCTCGGAATCGCAGATTTAACAGGCGAGCTGATGCGTTTGTGCATAAACAGTGCTGCAAACGGAGACAAAGAAACCCCATTTGAAGTTTGTCGCTTTCTCCGTGATATTCACGATGCTTTCTTGTCGTTTGGTAACGTTTCCAGGGACATATCGTCAAAACTGAGAGTGCTAAAAGCGAGCATGAACAAGGTGGAAGTTGCCTGTTACACGTTGAAAGTTCGGGGATCGGAAATTCCTCAATTTGCGCTGGCTGAAGCGTTAAACACTGATATTATCAGTACTGAAGACAGGGATCATTAACTTTTAGAGGCTGGTCGATACGCGACTAATTTGGTGTTATGCTGTTCAGCAAGGATAAATGGAAAATTTATACCTTTGTGTTATTTATTTTTGTGTTACCTTTTTGTTTATTTGTGACAAGAGTAGATGACAGGAGTTTTTAATCACCCCCCCCCCCTCCCTGCCTGCCCCCTTAATCCCTCCCATGTCATTTTTGGATCAATCACGGCTTCAAGAATCCCTGGTTGAAGAAGGGTGAAGAAATAGACAATCTTGCGTTTGAATGGGGATTGAGGGGACGTATCGACTCATCAAAAGTAACTCGGTTTCAAGAGATCGACAACTTTTCGCCCGGAATTAATGTAAAGAAATTGCCGGAAATCGTTGAGCTCGAAAAATTTCCAGTGAAATACACATAAATGATATATCCATTTCAATGTAAGTTGCAAATAATTTAATTTCAAAACTTTGGGTTATACCTTGCCTACCTCTGTTGAGGACAGTTGTTTTCTTTTTCTTCAATTTTATCTGGGTTTTTTTCATACTTAAATAAGGCATTGTCATATCATTCTTTAAGCAATGGACCATAAGTTTCTACGGTTTACAGGCTGATAAACCACACGGGATGTTAATAGAACACGAGACGAATTCGTAAATCACGAGCGGCAGGCAAATGATTTACGAATTCTTCGAATGCTTTTATATTAGGGAGTTTAAAGTGCATATGAAGTGAAAAATAATTTCTGCTTATTTGAAGGACCCTTCAAAATACAGAAGAATGGTGATTTTCTTTTTGAAATATCTTTTCTCGTTACAGAGATATTGACGTTTTTCTATTATGCAAATTAGATCAGTGATGATGTCATTGTTTGCAACTAAAAATTGTAAAATGCTGAATAAACAATGTCTCTAGCACTAAGGGCATCATTTTGTTTCTTTTGTGATGGACAATTATGGTGCCAAGTTTCAAGAACATTGCTTTAATATTTCTAGAGATATTGGATTTTTTTAGCATTTTACAATTTTTAGTTGCAAACAATATATTTCAAAAAGAAAAACGCCATTCTTCTGTATTTTGAAGGGTCTTTCAAATAAGCAGAAATTATTTTTCACTTCATATGCACTTTAAACTCCCTAATATAAAAGCATTCGAAGAATTCGTAAATCATTTGCCTGCCGCTCGTGATTTACGAATTCGTCTCGTGTTCTATTAACATCCCGTGTGTATTTTGAAAGGCCTTTCAAATAAGCAGAATTTATTTTTCACTTCATATGCACTTTAAGAAAACCATGACGGCAACGGCAACAGGGACGTCGCTATCTTGAACAAAAGCTTTAATGAACAGAACAATGGCTGTCCAATGGCTTGTGCCGATTTTAGAGCCATTCTGACGCCGTTTAGTGAAGTTATTTGAAACCGTTACTCTTCCTTCTAAAAGAATGGAAAGGCAGACCACTCGATCCATCGCTGGCCATCGATCCATCGCTGGTCTCCTTTTGAGGAGAAAGCGATTTGTGGAGTGACGTCTGGCCAGCGATGGATCGAGTGGTCTGCCTTTCCATTCTTTTAGAAGGAAGAGTAACGGTTTCAAATAACTTCACTAAACGGCGTCAGAATGGATCTAAAATCGGCACAAGAGACTAGTTCGCCACACATTTGAGGTAAGAAAACTTTATTTCAAATGAGATAGTCATTAACACATTTTTTTTACGATTGGTGATTTTCCCATATAATTCTCTATTAAATTCTAAACCTCGAATAACGCAATTCTAGCTTTCTGATTGGTTCACTGTATCTCGGTTACCAGCGATTATACCTACGTTTGACCTTATATGGAAATTAATGCTCGACCTCAGAAAAACAGGCAACATTGCCGGCCTAATAGAGCCCATAAGAAACGGTCAGAAACTAATTTCCAATAAACAGATGAAGAAACTGTTCGACAGCCGTGAGCTCGGACGGACAGAGAGCAAAAATGCCGCAAAACTACAGAGGGCGACCTAGTTTTACCTCAGTCTCCTTTTTGGCTGACCACGAAGAGATTCAACGCCAACTAACGCCACCAATTCTGTGCTTGCGAAAAATCCATCAAGGAGTTGAGTATTTTGATGAGCTGAACCGAAGCGTCGGCTCGAATCTTTACCAGCCACAAAAAACCATCAGGACCGATCTCGGAGATTCTGAAGATGAATCCGATGCTAAAATAGTTTCTGTCCCTGACTCTAAAACTGGCCAGCAACAATCTCCACATATACAGCTCGAACTGATGCAAGGGCAGCCACAGTAAGGGAACGCTGATAGAGTTCTTGTCGAGAATAATTTTGACACAACGTCTGTCACATAGCAATCAAAGTTTTCCGCAGTACTTTTACAACTGTTATGTGCAAGTGCACAATTAAAACTCTTCTCGATGACTCAAACTTGAACGCTTTTCAAACTTCCTGATCAAGGTTGAATATCCTTCGTTTGCCAGACGTTCCTTAAATTATAGATGATGGTAATTTTTGTCCAGCAGACTCGCCGGCTTCGCTTTCAAATTTTCATTCAACGAAAGTTTACAAACGGCGCGCATGCCATGTGACTTCCCACTTGCTGTTGTTTTTGCCACATCAACTTCCGGTCGTTTTGTAAAATTAAAAACTAGTAAAATTTAGCTCTAATTCCCAAGCATACAACCGCACAGAATTTAATATAACAATTATTCCATTCGCGCTTGTTGGATATAAGCTTTTATGAGATGGTTATAGCCAACTCAGCCCTACGGGCCTCGTTGACTATTTACCATCTCATATCCAACGCGCGCTCATGGAATAATTGTTAAATATACACAAGTTGCCGCATACACCACGTATTTTGAGCTTGGGAAGCCTGTGATCACGTGTGCAAAAATGAGGCAAGTGGCCCTAAGAAGAAACGAAAGCAACTTCAGCGTTTAAAGGGCGTTAAATTACTTCGGTATACATAGCAATAGTTTGAAACTCTATTCAAACATGTGCTTAAGCCCAAGGCCAGAAAACTATGGCAAAAATGCGCTATTAAAAACAGGCAAAAGAGCTCTAATTTACTCTTGCTTTCTGGCGCGCGATACATGGCGTCAAATGGGCGCGCGCTAAATAAATAACCACGCGCGCCCCACGCGTGTTTTTCTGATTTTTGTGACGTCAGCGTAAATAAATAAATGCTGGTAATCTCACCTTCGGTTGCAGGAGCCCATGACCTCCTCCTTCAGTGAATTTTTTTTAAATTTGGCTCAGTTGTAACCACATACAAATCCTATAAAATACCCTATTTTTGTTAAAATCTGTCAGAGCTAATCTAATATATTTAGAAAAATGACAAATTACAGAATATTGAAAAAGCCGTCTGAACAACCCTGACTTTCTAACATTTCAAAATGTCAGGCAATATCATTTCCATGATGTGGCAAAATATGAAAAAAAATTAACCGAAGGATAGTTAAAATATTGAGGAGGCCAAAATGAGGAAAATATGTGCCTGTCATTACATGAGATGTTGCCATGGTAACGGCTTTATTCCAAAAATTGACAATCAGAACATAAGCCATGCTGGTAAACCTCTACGAGGGGAAACTTTAAGGGAAATTAACTAAGTTTCGTTTTCTAACTCGCGTTCTATAAGGACGATGTCCGTCATAACTCTAGGGAGCCACCTTAAGAGTAACGCGAGATTCGTGGGAAAAATTTATGTCGACCTTGTTCTCTGCGTCGCCGTCGT
>CM042750.1:34292483-34306778 GCA_022496165.2 Catalaphyllia jardinei | reverse complement strand
GAGGTCAAAAGATTTTTTCTTTACCTCGTGTGGTTCCCTGATTCCCTTTACTAGGGCTAACGCCCAGTGGGTTATTCATGGGTTAAATTAGCACTAAAATTTACACTTCAGAGTTAATTCTCTGTTACTTCATTTGCATTCCTTAATTGACCAATCAGAGGACGCGCATTGATTTGTTTATTATATAAAAGTCCATATAAGTTCACAAACACAGCAGGGGTGGAAATCTTGCACAGGCTTGTTTCCTATCAAAGTGACATGTAAGAATAAAAACCATTGGTTTCATTTGTTGTTTTATTTTTCTCAGTTCAGCTTTACACAAATGCATTTCAATATAATAATTTGTACCGGCAAAGAAAAGTTGCTTAATGCTGTCATCTTCCTGTATAGGAGCTCGAGCAGGAGCCCATCACTACGAGCCAGCAACTACCCCATATTCTTGTCACGTCGTTTTCACAGACCGATCTATTTTTAGTTTGAGTTGATCTCGAATTCAGACCCCACAGGAACCTCAGTGACCAATTGCAATCTCAAGCACGGACTAAAATATCTAAAAATAGACTGGTCTGTAAAAATGCCGTTTCATTGCCTTATCAAGTGGGAGTTGCAGGCTCCTAGTAATGGGCTCCTGACAGGAGCAGTGAGGGTCGACTATAACTTATACTAAAGTGTTCGTTGGTTGTTAGACAGTCCGTAGTTGTATGTTCAGTTCTTTATGCCAGCTGTTGTTTTTCCAAAAACGGCATCTTCCATTTTCGTTTTAGGTTTCCTACTCTAGCTTCCATCGAGCTAAACTCTCTCTGTTTGTCGTCTTGTTTGGCTGTTTCGAACCCAGTTCTCAGAAATGACTCAAAATCTCTCTTCCTTCTGCACATACGAGAAGTAATGCATTCTTGGAAATGTTTAGCGCAACCCAAACAATCTTCATATTCTTCACAGCTCCTAATACACGCTTCGCCTTGACCTTGGCAATCACAAGGGTTGTGTTCGGCATGAGGGTTCTCAATCAGGGACCCCAGGAGAACAACACCTAAGAGTAGTACTGGGACCGAATGCATCTGAAAAGTGAAAGTAGAAAAATTACGCTGACTGCAAATGTGGGAAGGGATCAGACTCGTACCCAGTAGCTATTAACGTGTTTTTGGAGAGGGAAGATTGGATACTAGGGTGGATTAAGGCACGCAGAGTTATCGCCCAGTTGCCATGCAGTTGCCGGCAGTCTCTTAAACCCGCAAAAAATGATGCAAAGCTGATACTACGTAGAAAGCTTAACGGGAAAACGACATGATAGAACCCAAACTGAAAGCAAAGAATTGCAATCGTGGACAGCTGTTTCCACCTTTTTGGGATCGTCAGCACGGTGTAGTAAGTAATGAAGTAATCAGTTGATCGACCGGATCATCCATTAAATGCAGATGGTGATGACCTCAGATGAACTCAAATCTAAATTTTTGCAGATTGGCCAATGTCACATCCAAAACGCGAGACAAAGGGCAGCAGAAAAAATCCAGAATGTCGCTGCCGCGATAAGGAACTAGATAAACTGCAAAGCCGTGAACGAAGATCCTGCTTGATTAAGCGTTGGATCTCAATAGAGATCTAATCAGCCAAACTTGAAAAATAAAAACCATGAGAAGTCAAAGACTACTGCAAGGCTGACACACCGTGATATATTAAAAACAATATTTCGGCTGGCCAAACCAGCCTTCTTCAGGTTTAGATGTTACTAACTTACAAAAATGAGATTACAATATAATATAGTGGTGAATGTCGTAATACATATTTCGAAATCAAGAGGAGTGACGGAAATGACGAACAAAACAAATAAAATAAAGTAAAGATAAAAAAGGCTTTCTAATGTTACAAGTTTTACGATTCATCACGTCTATTCATACTGTGAGGTTCCAGTCTCGCTGCGGACAGACAAAAACTGTCCCTCATAAAGTCATGGCCAAACCATGTTAAAAATGAGCAGCATATCGGACGGGGGACTCCCACTTGAAAAGGTCGGGATGCTTATCAAAAATTTGAATTAAACCTGTAAACGAGACACGTTTAGGCGTGGCTCGATTTATTTGATATCACTTAAAACGTCATATGCTTGATCACCAACTGCTGTAAGGGAAAGAAGCCCGCGAGCAGACCGAGCTTGAAACAGCGGCGGGAATCGAACCTAAAAACGAAAATTAGAGCGCTTTATCTCTTTGGGTGCACCATAAAAGACAGCGTATTTACAGAATAGCTGCGATTCCTCAGAGTCCGAAATCTTTGATTTATATCCCTAAGCGTGACGTCGGGCTTTCCCGCCTTTTTCATATGGAAGTTCCCCTTTGGGGGTGGGGGGTTAAATTAGGATGCGGTCTCGAGGGCAAAGAATTCTTTGCCGGCTCTACTGACTGAATAAAATTCTGAAGCAAGCAACTGGAAGAATGATCCTGCTAGTATACGTTCGACCAATGGTGATCTAATCGGTTTCACATATAAAATGAGAAAAAAAAAACAAAACCGACACAACGTAGAATGAATGTTGTGTCGCGTAGCACTATGAACACAAATAATGGAACAGAGAATAAACTCTGAAGTGTAAATTAGCCTTTGCTATTTGTGGGCGGAGACAGACTGTATTTTTGTACTAATTTAACCCATGAATAACCCACTGGGCGTTAGCCCTAGTAAAGGGAATCAGGCAACCACACGAGGTAAAGAAAAAATCTTTTGACCTCGGTGGGAATCAAACCCACGACCTCCAGATTAGATCTACCGTCACTCTGCCGACTGAGCTACGAGGTCGGACAGAGAAAGTCAGGTTCGATTTAGATGGTGGATCGCGGCGAAGAGAAAGTAAGGGTACATATAAATGTTGTGTCGCGTAGCACTGTGAACACAAATAATGGAACAGAGAATTAACTCTGAAGTGTAAATTTAAGTGCTAATTCAACCCATGAATAACCCACTGGGCGGTAGCCCTAGTAAAGGGAATCAGGGAACCACACGAGCTAGGTCAAAAGATTTATTCTTTACCTCGAGTGGTTCCCTGATTCCCTTTACTAGGGCTAACGCACAGTGGGTTATTCATGGGTTAAATTAGCACTTAAATTTACACTTCAGAGTTAATTCTCTGTTCCATTACAACGTAAAATGGTTCTATTGAAGGTGTACTATATTTCGGTTGTCCAAATCAGTCGAATGTCATACATTTCTTTTTGCTTAATTTTTGAGGATTTGTTGGTGTATAGAAAGTGCCTCTCTTAGGTAACAATTTTCCTTATTTCTGACCTTGAACCTGTTTGCTAGGGAATGTGCAAAAATTGTAGAGATAATTCACACAAAGATCACTCTTCAGGCAGCAGCCCAGCGCGGGCCTCAAGGTAGTTCAAAAATGAAAGTTTTTTACAACTTGTGTTGTCTCGTTATGTTTATAATCGTGACTGCAGTTTATTTGTTATTTTTACTAAGATGTTTCCTCAGAAATAAAAGTTTCCGATGATTTTTTTTAAGCTTTCTCTGAATGTTCCCTACCAAGCACTGCTTCAAAAAATACATTAAAAAAATAGGTCATCAAGCTTCCTTCACAGATGTGATGGGCCAAATCTTTGCCCCATTTATGCCTGTACTCGTGCTAATCACGCGCGTTGTTCATCGGTCCGCGTTACACTTTGCGGTACCTTGAAGCACAGTTTAATAAAAGTAATACTCGGGAGAAAACTTGACAGTAGAAAGTCTCGAGCAAACAGAACAATATATAAAATTTGCGGAAAAAATCAAACCATTTAAAACGACGTGAACGTAAAGCGTTCGTCGAGTCGTTGTTTTCGTTGTCATAATTTGCGTCCTAGAATAACGGTTTTGTGCACGCTTTCAGCTATACTTTTTTTTCTTTCGATAAGTTTTTTTCAGTTTTTAATTTAAGAGGATAACATGTACACTACTATCATGAAATACAAAATATAGGTAACCGTGCTCGTTTAAGAAAAACACGAGCATTTTTTTTTATTTTATGTCCCAGCCTGGAAAATCTCTTACGCTGCGTACGGTGTCTTCAGTTATGAAAAAGGATATAATGCAAAATAAACAGCACACATGTTGCTGTGCAATGTATTTCCATATTTCATTTACCGGCGTATCCTGTTCCAAATGAAAACAAAGAGATTAAAACCTAGAAAGTCAATTAATTTACAGACGGCCTGCGTTCAAATGTCAACAAATTATCTTTACCCGACATTTAGTGTATACTGTTTATTAACAACTCGGTTTTCAAGCAATGAAGTCGGGACATGACAACTGCCAACGGATATCAGCTTTCTAATGGCTTCCCTTTCCCACTGACTTGTGCTCAAAGTTTTTCATCAAGATTTTTCATCGATTATCATAATCTGTTTTCTTCTAAATTTTCTTGCCCTGGACAGCATCACAGTCAGTCATTGCAACCGTTGTGATCTGTTGGAAAGCAACCATTCCTTTCATATTTCAAGAATATTGTACCATTTTGGTTGGGCTGAAGTTTTCACTCATTTCGTTACAATAATTCTGAAGGGTTCTAACTTCTGCTAGCCGGACCAACAATCAAATAATTCAGGCCGTCAAACTACATATACTCAGTGAAATGTGGCCTTTTACTTAAAAAAATCATTAAGAAGCCCATTGTTCAAGAATTAATAAACATTTCAGAAACTTTCCTGAATTGGTTTCCATAAATGTTATTGGTTTTCAAAAAGTGAAACCGGCCTGAAGTCGTTCTAAAAGCATTTTTAGTATATGCAATAGTTTCTTTCTATTAACTACCTAATATATATATTTTCTCATGATATTCCAGATATTCTCCCAGCGTATCATCGGCCGACGTGGCTTGAGAGTTATATTGACAATGTTTTAGATCAAGCTTCAACACATTACACTTGAAGTTTTGAGGTAAATTTGTTTTCTTTTTTTATAAAATAAACGTCCTTATGCTTCGAATTCAAACAGAAACTATTTCGCATTTTTGATTGTTGACACAATAACCAAATAATCCACATAATCCTTGTTATTTTTAATGCTTTATTGCGTTGAAGTTTCTTTTTTAGTTTTTGCTACTACTACTACTACTATTATTATTACTATTATTATTATCAACTATTATTATTATTATTATTAAAATTTGTGACATGCGCAATGTTTTAATTTAGCATATTATAGTAATAATTTCTGCAAACTTATTATTATTATTATTATTATTATTATTATTATTGCTTTGATGATCCATACGATGTTTTTGAAATTCATCTTTAATCAAGACATGTTTCGGATGAAACATCATCCATCGTCAGTTGTACAATGAGAAATAAACTGAAGTTGAGCAATAAATAGTGTAACAAAGCCGAGAGATATAACATGAATAATTAAGGATGAAGGCGAGAACAGAATAAAAACACACAACCAGAAAACAAAAAGAACACCAAACTATTTAAACTAAGAAAAGAAACTAATTAGCATAAAAGGGATAAATTAAGATGTTTGACTTGGGAATTTAAAGATGGCTGCTCCCAAAGGATATGCATGGCTTCTTTAATTTTCAACTGGAAACGTGTGGAAGCAGAGTCGAGGATTTTAAAACAGTCTTCTGAACAAAGGGAGCGACAATTTTCAGAACCCCTCAAGTGCTTAAAGATGTGGGAATGTTTGTCAGAGGCGAGATGTTCATGGATGCGAGAGGCGAAGTGTCTATTGGTTTCACCAATATAACAGGCATTACAGCCTTCACAAGAAAACTTATAAATGACTCGCGATCGTAACCCCGCGGGGATATGATCCTTCGGCCTAAACCAACTCCTGATTTTAAACGGGGTGAACACCAACTTAATTTCCAGGTCGCTGCAAAATGCGTTGACTAATTTCTTAATTCCGCGTTGTGTTATGATAGAAAAGGGACCGATGTACGGTAATTTAAAATACAAACAATTGTCCTTCCTAGCAACACTCTGAGAGGAATCGGAGGTAAAGTAATTGTTGAGAAATTTGCCCCCAACATTCTCGATAACGCTAGAAGGAAACAAATTCTTCCTTAACGTTTTGGTAAGGTTGCTTATGTCCAAGTGAAAACCAGTCCAAGTATTATTAATTTTAAATACTCGGTCAACCAGAGTGCGTACTAGTCCTAATTTGTAACTAAAAGGTAGAAAGCTGTAATAATTAGTGAGAAGACCGGTGTAGGTCTTCTGGTGGAAAACCAAGGTAATAATGCCCTGATTACTATCTTACTTCGTGCTGCTGCGAAGTCTTGGTATTATTATTATTATTATTATTATTATTATTATTATTTAGAACGGAAACAACAAAAATCATAGAATTAAAAAATGGTTTCTAGTAAAATTCTGTAAGCAATTGTTTCCAAAAAGCATGCAGATTTTTATGTAAAACTAACTTTTAAGTTTCTAGTTTAAACCATTACCGCAAAGTCTTTACTTCTTAATAGTGTTTGATCGAATTTGAGGAAAAGATGTGGCTCGATCTCTGAAATGATTGAGCACTACCAAATTCGCTTTATCTATGTTTAACACTCAGCTTGTCTTTAGGATGGCAGGCCGAAATTTACAAATCAATAGATTGATGTTCTGACTGAAATAAACCCAATTAAAATCAGGACGGGCTTAGGAATATTGCCGTTTTCATGTGAGTATGTGTGTGTGTATTCAATAAAACTAAATTCTTAAGGCAGAAAAACCGTACTGAATGAAAACTCTTCGAATTTGTACTAAATTGTACTTACCATGATCGCAGAATATTTCAATCGTTCCTGCCGCTAACTGTTCACACAGCTTGGTTGAACTCTGTAAATTCAGTTGACGTTTTTCCTTTCTGTTTTATAGAGACGTTTATCGCTTTTATTGTTGTGAATGCACGATTCACACAACAGGAACAAAAACAAAAGCGAGCAATTAATTACGGGGTTTTCGATCGCAGTGTAATCAATGCTTTGTTGGTCATTTGATTTAAGAATTTGATTTGATTCTATTGTGCGTAATAAAATAACAGTTTGAATAATTTTGCAAACTTGCGTCACGCGCCGTTAGAATATAAGTTTGATTTCTGCCGCTCTAACTAAAACAGGACAAAGGATTAATCTTCTACAAACGCAACTCCTTCAGATGCTCAAAACGTATTACGCTACAGAACACGAAAGCCGTCGAAATCCTACGGAATTGAGGTTTTAATAGTTGCCAGCACATAATTCAGTTCAAGGACCCTGAGACAATTCAGTTACACTTGAATTTCATTCAGTGTTAGAAAAATTAGAATCCCTTATTTGCACTTGTAATAACGGAGAAGAAAAAAAGTGCGCCTAATTACTTCCCCAGCATGATTCAAATTAAGATAAAAATGGTGATGAGGAGGCCCACTGAAGTTAAAACCAGTAGTTAGCTAACGTGCTGTGTTTGCCAACACCGATCCGCTTCAATTGTAAATGCTAAGGAAAGAATTGTTCGATTAACGAACACACACAAAAAACGCCGTTTATATCTTTAAAATCACATTTTATCACTTTCCACCTGCACATTGCTTAAGGTCTTTGTAACGCAGTGTTACAAAAACGAAGCGGTATACTTTCATTTTTAAGTGCACCGATCCCTCGTTTTATTTGTTACCTCATTTAGTACTTTTTCACGGCGTTCGAAACGCCATTTGAACAGATCAACTGCCCAGTTCAAAGGCATTCGTCATAGATAGATCTACTAAGCATCGTCGCGGGTATTTTGTTATAAAATTGCTGGCCTCAGTTTTGCCGTGTGAAGGATGTATTCTCGAGCCGGCGAAGGAGTTTTTTCTCAGTTTGAACTATCGATGATTAAGCGGCAATAAAACGGTAAGCGGAGATTTCAGAGATCTTGATTGAAAGTTATCACCCGGGAAAAAACGATTAGCAAGAAAGGGAAGATTGCGAAACTGTTCACTCCATAGTACCGGAAGAAGTTTCAGTGTATAAAGATATGAATGAAGTAATTGCAATTTCGATCGAACTTTAAGATCAATTGAGACTCTAGGCTCAATTTCCGCCGGTCTCTCGTGTCCGGCTGGTAATGGAGCTTCACTATCAAGACCCGCCCTTATTAGGCTTTAATGATTTACCGTAGACTTTCCACCCGCATAAAGGAAAACACAGAAAATTACAAGAAAATAATTTCATGCTCATCATATTCATAAGCTTGCCATAGTTAAACAATTTAATTTTGTTCCAATTCTAAGTTCTTTAATTATTTTTTTCTTCTTGTCGACACTCATTTTCTTCCTGAAATCGGCATTTTGAAACACTTGAATGGTTTCTCATGAGCGAGCTTGCTTGGGCCATTTTTTATCATTTGCCGTGATGTGATGTAAATTACGATTAGCCAAGTAATGGTCTAGGAAGCCTGATAAATGGCCTCTATCTTAAAGACAGTGGTAGAAGATCTTTCTTTTATAGTCTGGCCCCGGTTTTTCTAAGGCTGGATAACATTATCCAACGGAAAAATCGCTATCCAGTGGAAACGTGCTGTCAAGACTAAGCTAAAAAAAATCTACGCTACTCAGGTCTCACTCAGGGCCAGGTCTTTTTAACAGCCTCAGCGCAAAACTTGTAAAATATATATAAAAAAAACAACACTATGTCAAGCTCCTAGCTTGCTTCAAATGCGTACTAATCGAGGACACACACCAGAAAGTGTTCGTTTCTTAGGAGGCAGAAAAACTAGATCAAACATCTTCTGGAAGCAAAGAACCAAAACAACAAACTCAGATTAACACGGGCTTGGCAGCGTTGCTGGTAACAGAAAGTTGAACCTCTGGCCATCGAGGTGAGATAGAGAAAACGAAAAAAAAACAAAAACAAAAACAACACGAAAGGCCAAGACTGAAGACAGTCTGTTGTCAGGCGTGTACCATAACAATCATGTTACGTTTATTTTCCCGTTTCATTAAATCATACAATTAACGTGTTTACTTCATTTTAAACCAAACATCTGGTTAAATTTAACTGTTACAACAATGAAGCGAGGCTGATACTAACTACGTGGAAAACTTAACGGCGCAATGACATAATATAGTCTAAAAAGATAAACCGAAAGCCAAAAATTTCAACCGTGTAAACATACATTTCTGTAAATGGGAAAAAGAAGTTGATGGTTGATGGCAAGTGGAATCTCTTCGTCGATGATGTCGCGTTGTCTTTTGATATAATCTGCAGCCGGATCAGCCCGCTATCTTGCGATCGAGGTTTTAACTTGTCTCTAAGAGAAAACGCTTCAGTGGTACGATGTCTTTTCGCAAAGACAAAAATTACAGCTTGATTTCCTATTTTTGTCCGAAAACCTGTTAGGTCTTGGAATACTTAAAATGCCGATAAAACGCTTAGATTATTTAAGGAGCCTATGACCCACATATTAAGCGATTTACCTTAGATCGAGACAATCTCTTTTTACTGAAGGACACTCTCCAAGGGCAGACAGAGAACCAATCAGATTTATGGCAATCGTCATTTTATGTGAAGCTGTAATTACCCGGCGATCTTTTTCCACGTAACGATCTCTGAAGTACAAAAGATAACACCCAAAAACAGATCTTACTCAAGCTAATGTTTCTTAAAATCAAAAGGATCGATTCTTCTAAGATTCACATTGGAGTTAATTAAATATCATGAGATTCATTTAAGATCAAAATACCATTTACTGACATATTTTAATAACAGTCTAAAAAAGGTTCGTTTTTGTTGCATTTTGACAACTTGAAACTGCACCCGCAGTTTTCACGAAGTCAGGTCGAAGATGCCAAAGTGGTATTTTCAAAACTGTCCCGCTAAATAATAAGTTTTTCGGTCTAATGTAAAATAGGCCGGGATAACGTTATTTCATATCTATGGTTACTCTGATCTCATTTGAAACTTTCATCTTTCTCTAGCATACCGGTCAGTAACGTTTGATTTTCTGTTGGATTGATAGCAGTGATGCTCTAGTCGCTCAGAGTTGCACACTACTGATATATCCTCACTCAAAAGTCACCTTAAACCCGATTTTAACACAACCGTTATTTTGCTGTTGATCAAAAATTGACCCTACAACTAATTAATTTCTTCATTAAGACAAGCGAGGATAAAAGAAAAAAGTTTCGACATATTGCTTTCCGATGATTTTCCGGGAGCATTCTAAAATCTGCCGAGCTAGTATTCCAATAACTATGAACAACAGATGGAATGTTCGCCACGATGTCATGTGAAAACGCTCCATTACGTCCCTGGGGTTCTTCAGGTAAAATGCCGCTCAAATCATTCATAGACTCTTAGAACTAGGGTATCTAAAAGATAGTAATGCTGCGGCCCAGACTCATAAAATAAGTTACATCCATCATACACAGACAGCAAATGACAAAGAAATTTCGTCAAAAAGCTCAGTGGAATTAAATAATTTAACTTATGTGCCCCTAATTTTTTTTTATGCCCTCGAAAACGACGGCTTTCTTAAAACGTCTAGCTCTTTTATCACAACTTTGAAATCAGCTTAGGCTCATTAGTGAAGACCTCAGGAGTAAAGGTGCCATGGAAACCATAAGGCACATGGTGCTTTAGTTTGATTCTTGCCAGAGGTCCCTTCCTGACATCCTTAGCGTCTAGCACGCAGAACTCGGTCACGTGCCTTTCGGGGATATACACCTGAACGATGACGTATCCATCATCTTCGTCGCCTACTCGCCAGGACTCGTAACCCTGTCGGGGAACGAACACCGGTTCGCCAAGGCAGCCGTGAGAGTACCAGACTTGACGCTTCCCGTTTTCGACGTTTAGCTACAAAACGAGGTAAAATATGTCACTATTCTTTTCAGAACTACCCTTACCCAGGCGATCACACTATACGAACTACTGATACTCCTGAGTTCAAACCACTTACTAAATTAAACCTTTGTTAGCTAGATTTACTAGAAAAATCACCTTGGCTCTTTGATATTCGAGAAACGCGCTTTTCGTCAGGGAGGTGCATACTAAACAATTGTTAAAGCAACATTTTAAGAAAACACAACTTCTCCTTTTTTTGTAAAGCTATAACAACAACATATAACTCAGCTTATAAAATCCTTGCACCTAGGGCTTTTCAATAATAAATAAACAATAGCCTCCATTTGGCGCGAAAATGTGCCAGGATATTTGTCCGCGGACATTATCTGTTCCTCGAAGCTCACAGTTTTCCTCGAGCTACGCTCTCGGAAAACTGTTCGCTTCTCGGAACAGATAATGCCCAAGGACAAATATCCGAGCAAAATGGAGGCTATCGTTTTTATCATCCTTCAAATCTTTTTCACAACGCGCACAGTTTTGATAATTGGGGTATGTTCTCGGATATCCCCCAGTTTTAGCTGGAGAATATTCGGTCACGTGACGTTATTAGACCAATCGTGCGTGAGCGAAAAGATTTGATGGATTATAACAAGAGAAAATGATTATAAGTATTGATAGACTGACCCGCCTAGACTAGAATAGGTATCCGTGGGCCAGTCTGTAAAATGGACATTTATTAAGAAATAAGAAAGATTAAAGGATTACATCACGCATTCGAGCCTAGAAAAGCCTGGAAACAAGGAGTGTGCCACCTTCGTTGGAGAAAAGTAAGCCCTCCCTCAGATGGCCTTATGGGTACCTTCGGACTTGGACGGGTGGTGACCTTCTTGCCCGAAAAAATTACGAAATGCCTGAATGCGTGAATGTTGAAATCGGGATGTAAACGCACTCAAATTACATGAAAAACGAAAACATTTAAAATGCTCACACCTAATGAAACTGCTATTAATTCCAAAAATAGTTATCTTGAAAGCTTGCATACTAAATGACCCCTATCAGCAGTCTCAATTTTTGCCTGAAGTTTTGCAAATTTAGATGATAATTTTCGTAGCCGGGGGGGGGAGGAGGAAGGGGGTTACCCCACCCCGTCCCCACCGCCTAGCTTGTACGCTTATGTGCCCCCTCTTGTTTGCAAAAAATAACCGTGGTGCCCTCGATGTCCAATTGGGTTAACACAGACCATTGTCTTACCTTAACCACATCCCTGTAAGGGAGGTTAAACCCAGGTCTGTCGCACGCCATGAAGTAGTTATAACGCGTGCCACACATTCCGTGCCTGTAAGGATGAGTGGATGGGAACTCCACGCTCGCGCGATCAATTTGAGTTCGACTACAACACTTTGACGCCAGGTCGATGGTGAAGCTGTACGCGAGGCCTGGTGACACGGAGGTGTTGCTCAGCCAGACCTCACTGTCGAAAGTCATGTCAAAATTGGTGTCCAGACACACAGCGGAGAATTCGATCTTGTTGCCAACCTGCTGCGCTGTGCCAAAATGGAAGATCTGAAAATACAACCATAAAGTGCTCTTAATACCGTTGTGTTTCGCTAAAATAAAAGGGGGAAGTGAAAATAGATGCGTTCTTATTCAGACGTCCAGTTGAAATACCATAGTATGTTACAGGGGATTTTATTACGCCTCGTGACAGCGGGAAAGGTAAAACGGCGGAAAAACACTGTTTTGAGCTATCTGAAGTGCTTTCTTAAAAAAGTCCATGAGGGTAATCTTAGGCTGCGCTATTTTATTTCTGTGGGGTCATTCCAGGGGAACTCTCGAGTCTTTTCTTTGGGTGGTGGTGTGGTTGACTTAAGGCTCGAATCCGGTTTGAACGGTTCAGGTTCAAGGCCTGGCTGGGAAGGGCTTGGGACATTGTGTTGTGTTCTTGGACAAGACACTTCACTCTCACAACGCCTCTCTCCGGGTGTATGAAAGGGGACCAGCAAATTAATGCTGGGGGTAACACTGCGATAGACTAGCATCCCATCCAGGGGGAGTAGAAATACTCCTAGTCACTTCATGCTTCTTAAACCGGGATAAGCTTCGGTGTGATGTGACACTTGGCTTGTATGCGGACTTCACCTTACAACAAAAACTTCAAGCCACGCCAATAAACAGGATCTTGGCACCTCTTTGGGGTTGTTTTCAAAATTTCCGACGTGAACCCCCATTCTTTTTGTATGGGAGACCCCCCCCCCCCCCCCACCGCATTTTAAGAGTTTCCATTCATAATCCATCTCAACCTAAGAAAAAAGTATCATTAACCAAAGGTAAATGTACTGGAACAGTGCTATATTACCCTTGGTTATGAAGCAACACTTTGAACTCACATGACAAGGATCTGTGTCCACGAATATCACCCCTGCATTGTCGCCACTTGTATGCCGTGGTATGATAACAAATCGTGAAGGCAGCTCTGGGTAATACCTCATCTCTTCTCCTGGTGAACTCCACCCTATCAAGATCTTTGTGGTTATCCACCAAGATCCTTTGACAAATGGCGTCACGTGGAACACATAGTAGTTGGGTAACAAGACAAAGTCGTGTGCATAATTCAAACCTTCAACATGATGGATTTGCTTTTGACACAAATTCCAAGATGGGTCAAATTCATACACTGTTAGGCTGGGAGATTTCTGTGAAAATCCTGGCCGCATACTCATACACACGAGTTGCTGAAAAATAATGACAACAGCCAAGCTAAGCAATTATTGAATTCGGCTTTCCTAAGATATGAAGAATTCTGCAGATCTCGGAGGGTGTTATCCATCTCGGCCTTCTGCCTCTGTGAATAACACCCTCCTTGATCTGCAGAATTCTTCATATCCTATTCAGCCTCATTCAATAATTGCTAAATATATTAAATAGTGGTGTTTCTCTATCGATGCTTACAAAGCAGTTCACAGCACGTGCACATTTCTCCTCAAAATTTTAAGTTAAATTAATTTACTATTGAGTACCTTTCTTTCAGAATCAACTCTGAAATGTGCAGCAAAGCATTCCAGGTTTAAGTGGCCATTCAGATACTCTGGACCAAGCGTCTCTAGTGTGTAGGGGTCTAAACAATATGGCACTCCTGTTTCATAACATGTCAGAACCTACCAACAGAAAATTAACATGTTTCCACAAATGCTGGTAGGAACAAACTTAGGCGCCCTCTATACATGTATGTGCCTGGCAACTGGTTTGCCTCGGGTACTGGGTTGAATTTTGTTGTCTGTTTATATTGGAACTTAAAGCCTAGTCGACCAGGATGGAATTCAAGAAACAAAACTAACTGGCACCAGATAAAGTTTCATTGCTTGTGGCTGTGGTAGCTTTGTTGACACTTGTAACTTAATACTAATACAATGGAACCAAATTAATACAGTCGCCAGAGGGCTATGAAAATTTGGCAGTATTAAGAAGCTGGTCGTATTAACAAGCTGGCAGTATTAACAAGCTGGCAGTATTAACAAGCTGGC
>CM042750.1:34280358-34292473 GCA_022496165.2 Catalaphyllia jardinei | reverse complement strand
TTAACAAGCTGGCAGTATTAACAAGCTGGCAGTATTAACAAGCTGGCCGTATTAACAAGCTGGTCGTATTAACAACCTGGCAATATTAACAAGCTGGCAGTATTAACAAGCTGGCTGTATTAACAAGGTGGCCATATTAACAAGGTCAAATTTTATGACTGGCTTAAACTGAGTGACACCTTAACCTTGCAATAATTTATTGTTCTAAAGTTACTATAACCATCCTTATCATGCAGATCTTATTTAAAATAAGTGTATAAATGGCATAAAATTATAAAGGATTTTATTATATCTCTAAGTTAGTATGCGCGCTGTGATTGGTCAATTTAGCGGGCCGTACTCTCCCGCACGGCCCGCTAAAATTTAAATTTGTTTCTGTTACCAAACTGTTGCGTGATTTATCACCAAAATTTCTTAACTTATTTAGCAGGTAAAAGTTTAAAACTTTCTTTTACTCCAAATTGTGTGCTAAAGCGTAGTAACGACTTAAAAACGATTTTAAATTGACTCGTTTTGCTTTCGACCTGCTTCAGAAATTTGAAGCCGTTCCTCATTGATAAAAATCGTTCCCGAACTCGTCAGACACACAACAGAGATATAATAAATATCTTACTAATCTCGTCTTCTCGGTCCGTACTGTAAGTTACGGATCCTCGTTTTTTCCCCTACGATTTATGGCCCGCGCGCTTCGCGCTTGGGCCATAAATCGAAGGGGAAAAACCTTGGTCCGTAACTTACGGTACGGACCTCGAACTCGGTTAGTAAGAGGTATATACAGGCTGGGATTTAAAATGTGGCCATTAGTCATATTAACCAGGTGGCCATGTTAATGGGGTTTTCTTAGAAGAAAATATATCGGCATTGCACCAATACCAACAGTTTCATTTTGGTTGCCATCAATCACTAATACGATGACAACCAACGGCCAATACAACCATCAAATGCGACCTTGTGAATACTTCGAAATAAACTTATCTTTCTTGAGAGGTCAGCAAAACATAAATTAAACAATACGGCAAAACCACCATTGATTGAAAGATAATGTCCTTTAAAACCATAACCATAAGGCTCAGAGTTCATAAGTATGTTCACTAAAAACAACATACCTTTCCACCCCAGTAGAATGAATTGGTATTGGAGGGATTACGAAATTTTATTCGTGGAACTTTCCAAGTGGTGAGAAGAGTTCCAAGAGATTTGACTACTGAATAGGAAGGTTTTGTCCCCATTTGGCCATGGTACAAGAACTTTTGCTTGCCAGCTTCTTCTTGTCGATGTTTACTGTTTACAAACTTGGACTGAAAGTGCACATGCCCATCTTGGAATGATATGGCACAAAGCATTCCATCCCCGTCAATTGCTAGTTCAAACACAAATTTTGATGAACATATGGATGACAAACTCTTACCATAAAGTGAATACAATGTTTAGATTGGTAATATATCTGCTAGTAAGCTAGTATTAAACCTTTAACTGGCACATTTTCTAAAACAATGGTTGTTTTTTACCATGAAATTGGTATTTTGGCTGCCATGACCCTAAATTGGCCTCAACCTTGCTGGAAAAGCAATTTCTTACCCAGGAGTAAGGTTTCCCTGAGGATTAGCTATGAAAATCTACAATTTTTTACTTTGGAACATGTGCATAAGCCAAAATTTGGATTTGGCTGGCCTGATACAATTTTGTTTCTTGCCCTTTCCTCCCCCCCCCCCCCCCAGGAGAGGTTAATGGGGATGTGCTGCTGAATGGGGTCACATTGTTGTGACTGGATTGACTATCATGGGGTCGCATTTTCAATAGAGTTACCAGAATGGGGGCAGACATTTTCTGATTGTTTGGGGTACGACAGTTCTTCATATTTACGGCTAGCAAATGTACCAGAATGTTTGTACTGTAGGTAGAAGGTAAAGTGTTCTTTATTCAATATAAGGTACATACATAATAAAAAGTGACTAAGTTCGGCTCGTGAATATTACGTATTTGCCCAAAAGCGACTAAGATGGAGTCTATATTTGGCCACAGAATAGACTATAATGGGGTAGGGGATCTGAGAGGTCAGCGGCAAATACCCAGACCAAAGTACCCCCCGGACCGTTTCCTTTCCTTTTTCTTGTCCCTTTTACTCTTGATAGGTTTTGCTCTCCATATCCTTTCTGGCAGCCCTACAAACTTTGGTGTTTATTAATTGCTTGAAGTCTGGAAATGGAACCTTGATGAATTTCAGTTGTAACGAGCCATTTTACCACCAATTTTGGACCAAAAACTGCTTAAGTTTTTTCAAAACTGTCAAAATGTCAAAATGCAGTTGATATCCAAACCAGACAGTTGGGCAGATAGACCTATCCTAGTTCCATTATCTGATTAGCAAGATACTAAGGTTAAGGTCATCAATTATAATTTACGCTATAAGAATTATTGCACCTGCAAGTTGATAAATACGTTTAAAGTAGAATACTTTTATCAATAGAGTAACTTATAAATACAATTTGCACATGTAATGTAATACTATCTTCTATTGCTATTTTAAATATTTAACATAGGATATGTGGTTTATCTTATGAGGAATAAACATACTTATTATTAGACATTATTATTATTATTATTATTACTATTATTATAAATATTGTGTAGTCTGGTTGTTTTGCATAGATATATATAATACTTTCCTTTTTTTATGATTTCTTGAAGATATTAGCTCTTACGAGCTACGCTAAAATTCGAGAGAAAATAAAGTTTATGTATGTATGTATGTATTATCATTATCATTATTATTATTATTGACGCCTAAATTGATGACATCACAAGTGGTACAAAGTGCATGAAGTTTCTTGGGCAAGAATGTCTGCAAACTAACACTGAAAAAATATTATTATAATAATAAATGCCGACCCCCCCCCCCCCACCCCCCGACACCCCTAAGGCTCCTTAATAAGGTTAATTTTTTCACCTTCTTATTGAATGGAGAAAGTAATATAATAACTCTAAAGAAGCCACTAAAAGAGAATTTCTCTGATCTCAAGTACAATGTGGATGTAACGGCCTGCCTTGAGGAGTGGACAGCTCAAAGAGTTATTTGTGATTTTATTGTCAACTTTACTGAAATTTTTTGAAAACCATCAGATTGATTTATTTGCTATATTTGTTTGGCAGCATTGTCAAACGATATATACAGGTACTAGCGAATCAGTTACATTTGTGACACAAAGCGACCATTAAATTTACTGACACACCCCCGAACACACCGCCGACAGCAAGGGAAGTCTACCATTCTTCCACCCTAGTAAAATGTCAAGAACTAAACACAAACTCTGTGGTGGCCTGTAGACAGGAATTAATCCATAACATAATCTTATTTTAAAAACATCAGCGTGCTGCCTGACTGTTTCGTCGACCATAATATTCGCCTCTACACAGTCACACTCCCGGTCACACTGAACGTTCTCTGTTTGATAGCGCGATAAGAAAACGACAATTTATAAACATCTGAGAACACTGATTTAAGTCATATCTTAAAGAATATTTTCACTAAATCTTTTCTTGACAACGAATAGAATTGTACAAATATTAAATGATAATAAGCTTAAAGCTTACTTACGATGTTTTAGTCGTGTACCGTAAACTTCACGAATCCCTGGGCCATTTCGAAACAATGTTCCACGAAGGTCTTTCGGTACTTCGCCGACTATATCTGCCTCTGGGATCCAGTAGGAGTATTCTCTCTGAGTTTCCCAGCCTCTGCTGCATTTCTTAAGGTCCAAAGGCCTTCGGATGTCATCACAAAGCTCATCACAACCCGCCGCCATATTATTGGTTACCCTTGACCCCAGGCTATCCGCGCCATAATGTTTTACCTCATTGGGGCCCTCAGGGTCTACTTTACTACAGTAACGGAAAACGCATGGCCATGGTGGTTTTTGAGCTGCTTTGATCTTAAAAAAAGGCTTAGATTTTGATTATTTTGGTGTGAAAGTGGAATTTTTCTTCACTCTGGTCTTGCTTGTCATTGAAAGAACATATTTTTTCCTCTTCAACATTTGTAGCCCTTCTCAAGCTATGTACACAAATGGAAGCCAATTTCTTGTTAGCTGTGTCCATATAGAGATATCGCTGTATACATTTTAGAGGTCTGGAATGAGATATCAATTTGTCGCTCAGGTCTGAAACAGGGTATGACATGGAAAATCACAGATTTTGGTGTGAAGTCAGGGTTCGGAGCGTACCCGAGACCCCCACCAAAACCCATAGAAAGTATCCCCCGAGATTTTACAGAAGACGGTAAAGAAATATATAAACATTCAAAAAGCAGAACCATAGTTCTGCTCACTAAAGCTTTCGATCAATCAATCAATCAATCAATCAATCAATCAGAGGACGGTAAAGAAATGTACAAGCAACCATAGTTCTGCTCATTAAACCTTTCAATCGATCAATATATTTAACCGTGACGTGGTCGGTACGCTTGACTACAAAGCTAGTTTACAGGTATGCCACGAAAAAAAAAGAAATTTTTAAAAGTATAAATTTAAATATATTAAGATTAAGAACTAGCCAATATTAAAATATAATAATTCCACAATGTTGTCACCAAGTTAAAATGTAATAAAAATATGATCGTTAAAAGCGGTAAATATTTTGTTTGGTGACGTTCTCGTAAACGTTGGTGACCTGCGCGGACTGATCAGAATAGAAGTCAACTGACGTCGTCATCCAGTTTACACCCCACGCAGTTAGTTGTGCCTTACTTTTTGGATTTCCGTGGCGCCTTAAATTTTCTGCAAAAGAAACTAATTCAGACCACTAAATGGTCCAATAATGAAAATTCCTGATAATAAACCTCGGGCTTATATATTAGTTTATATTTTTGGAAGTCTCTTATATAGTGGTTACAGGGTTTCAGAAATGGTGAGGGAGTGAATTCATAGAGTCAGAAATATTTTATAGTCAAGAATACATGTGACTGAAAAACGCAGTAAACTCTCTAAACTAAAGAATTAAAAAGAAATGCAGAACAGTTCTACAATCATCGCATAAAAATGGAAATACGTATACACTAATGACCTTGAAGTAGAGGTCGATCTTCGTAATCGAAAGAGCAAACGTATGAGTATCAGTGCCATTGATAGGGATTTATTAACACTGCAGATTTTTGCGTCAAGATTCATTCTTGGTGTGTGTAGGGGAGGCTATAATCGGAATTTTGTACGTGGTATATATACTTCTGGTGTATACCAGAAAAGATTCATTCAGATAAAAATAATTGTGACTTCAGTGTGATTCTTTCCGCCTTGCAGACTAAGCGGAACAAACGTAATTGCTTTCAGCTTGTTTCCGATGTTTATAGTTTCGAAGGCCCCGTGCCATTATAGTTTTGTCATATCAAAATTCCTAGGTATACATTTCCTGATATTTAATTTTTTTCGCTTCTTTTGCTCCGAGAGAGTTGCAACTGCTTGATACTGCCCCCATTTTGATTTCAAAGAATAAGCAGCATTCTAGTAAAGATTTAAGTCGATTTCCCTTTGTCAATATCAGTACAGGTAATCGTAGGAATGCACAATGATAGATATTTGAACTCTCAAAATTGCACGAGAGTCTACGGTGAAGTAAGAGTCTACAATGACTATCTTTCAATGAAGTAGTCGCTCCTTTGTGTAAAAAGTAATTTATTTCTCCAAAGCCCTTTGTACTGCTCTACCCATTTAAAATTGTGTTCTAGTAGTCTAGATCCAGCTGAGTCCCGTCATTTTCTCTTGCTGACACGGATTACAAACGACGCATTTGAAAAAAATTTAGGCTTAACTTTTCAAGATGCGCAAACATGCATCTTTAATTCTTGATCCAACTGAGTTAGAGTCGTGCCACTAGTTCCTGGCAAAAGCCCAAACTTGTTGATCGTTAAGAATTAAATAGTCACACCCTTTGCAGTTCAGTGGGTGTCACGTCACCCTGCACGTAAAGTTGCTCGAGCCTTTGGCACAAAATAATACAGCCCAAGCATTATATTAGACTAGCAGATATTGACATGTAAACAATTTCTGCTGGTATTCTTAAACGTATAATCAGTAAATTGAGACGACAAGTTTCACCCTGAGCCACTCAGACCTCAGTCTCACATATGGTCCAGGCCTAGTGTGTGACCGAGTGAAGAGGGACTTCACGTTTTTCTGTGGATAGTGCTGCAAAACGTTTTATGAACAAGCCTCGTGGTTTTGTAGGAGGGGTGGAGTGGGATAAAGCTTTCCCTGCCAGCATTCAAACAACCTACCATCATATCCTCTCTCCCTAGATCGTAGGTTATGGCTTTCTAAGAGGGTTTGAAGCCTACTGTGTAACCATTCAAATTAGCCTGGAGCAGTTACAGCCACAGTCCTTGAAAGATTTTTTCTTTCAGGGAGGGCGGCTGTAACACGGGCTATGTAGTATAAAGTGGCCGTGATTTCTTTAACGAAATCTTGACTAAAAGCTCACTTATTCACAGGCTTGAGACGGATGCGGAAAACTTGTTTTAAAGAGGCTATCAAATTTATGTCCGCATCTGATCACGAGTCATTGACTATTTTTACATGTAAAAGAACACCTTTGCAGTCATGTGAAATGACTTCAAGAGGATTTAATCGCAGCACGGGTCAACTCGTGAGCTGACGCACTAGTTACGAGGCAACCTCTGTCAAAGAGTCTATTTTCGTTTTTTGCATGTTCTGAAATTAGATTTTTGTATAGTGCGATTCAGGACAAATACACGTATTTAAATTTTCTTTTCTACCATGTAAGAAAGAAAAACATCACAACAGTTTCCCTTCCCGGGGGAGGGAGTACGAATTCCCGCAATTTTCCGATAGGCGTGTACCGCAAAAGGTCTTAATTAAGCCCTGACCCTATAGGTGGTTTTCACCTGACGTCACAACCGTTTCCAAATATGGGCATCCGCCATAGTTGTGTCCCTCGGTCTGCGAAATTTATGGTAATCGTAAGGCATCTTTACCGACCTTTCCTAGTTTTCGTGGAATTTTTTCGCTTCCATCATGGATTTAGCGGAAGATAAAGCTGAAGAAGACTTGAAGACCCTTTCCTTCAATATTCCTGTGTTGTCAGAGTACGCTAAAGCTTTAGACAAGCAAGTAAAGGGACGATATCTCGAAAAGATATCAGTCGTAGGAGTTGACCCTGTCAGTATTCCTAGTGAACAGTTTGATCCCGAGTGTTTGCCGCAAATAGAAGCGACTGATTTGCTTGGATATCTCGTCTTAGAGACAAGCTTTTATACAAGACAGCAGTTCAAAGCCTACAAGAGCTTGGAAGCATTTAATCAAATGGTTTCTGGGTTCGTGACTTCTGTAAGAGGCTGCAAGATTTCCAATAAGCACGTAGTCGTCGCAAAAGTGCGGCACTCTCAACGAATGAATGACCCGCTGGTAAACATTTGGATAATCGCCGAGAGTGATGGAACCATTCTGTCCACTCACTGTTTAGGCTGCAAGGCTGGGCTCGCTGAGTCATGTTCTCACATTGCCAGTGTTTTATTTTACATTGAAGCTTGGATACGAATCAATGGGAAATTGGCTTGCACACAAGTAAAGTGTACATGGCTTCTACCTACATTCGTGAATGAGGTGCCCTATGCTAGAGTTCGAAATATTGACTTTTCTTCGGCAAAAAAGCTGAAGGAAAACCTGGATGCAAAAATCGATTGTTTGACTGAGAGCAACATCAAAGATGTGTTTTCACCTCAGCAGGGTCAAGCGGAAACGGAACGCCCCACCGTTCTTTCCCCATCACAAGCGGAAATGGCATCTCTCTTTGAGAAATTAAATAACTGCAAAATCAAGCCAGTAACTCTGAGTTTAACTGACAAATATGCTGATCAGTTCATAGCTAAAAGTAGGACTCTCCCAGTTGTCTCTGACCTGTTCGAGACAGAGAATCTTGATCTCGATTATCATGAACTATTGCAAAAATGTGCAGAAGTTAAGGTAGATATTTCACAAGAAAACATTGAGCTGGTAGAGAAGGACACAAGGGCTCAGGCAAAGGGCTCAGGATTCTTTCGTCATCGTGCCGGGAGAATTGGCGCCTCTGCCAGTGGGGCAGCTTTTCGCAGTAACCTTTCACAACCCCCTCAGGCACTGATAAAAAACATTTGTTACCCAAATGTTTTTAAGGTGAACACTAAAGCCACACAACATGGTTGCAAACATGAGGATGATGCTATTCGTGCATATGAGAATGAAATGAAGAAAACTCATTCTAACTTTACACTGACCCGATGTGGTCTCTTCGTCAATGAGCAACATCCCTTTCTACACGCCACACCAGACTTTCTGACATCGTGTGACTGCTGTGGGCTTGGTTGTGGGGAAGTAAAATGCCCTATCTGCGTAAAGGATTGTGACTTTGAAAAATACATTTTGGAAAAGAGTGCCTGCTTGGAAAAAGTGGATGGTGTGTTTTGCCTGAAAAGGCACCACAATTATTATTTTCAAGTGCAGCAGCAGCTATTCACCTTAACTGACAGAAAACACTGTGACTTTGTGGTATGTGCCATTAGTCCTGACAGAGAGCCACAAATAGTTAAAGAACGCATTTATCCTGACTTAAAGCATTGGGATACTGTAGTCCCAAGGCTCGAAGCTTTTTGGAGAGTCTGTATCCTCCCTGAGATTCTGGGACGATGGTACACAAGGAAATGTACCTTGCCCATTAACAAACCCAATGACAATGGGGTATGCTTTTGTCGGGCTCCAAGGGATGACACTGTTGTTACTTGTAGTAACTCAGAGTGTCCATATGGAGAATTTCACCCATCATGTTTGGCTTTTGGCTTAGCTATGAGGCCCAAAACATGGTACTGCCCTCACTGCAGTAGATTGCCGCAGTTCAAACAGAGAAGGGGGCGTTCATCATCTGCGAAAAAGAGTGAACAGATAGCATTAAACCAGGCTGCCTTACAGTGTAACAGCATTTGTGTTTGTGCTTCCAAAGCAAGCCCAACTGACAGACTAATTGAGTGCCATTCACCAGAATGTTGCAATGGAAAGTTTTTTCACCTTGCCTGTCTGGGTTTGAAAAGAATGCCAAATAATTCAAAGACAACCTGGCAATGCAGTGCTTGTAAAAAAACAAAACAGCAAGCCAAAGCTACCACTTGCACTTCTTATGTGTCAGCATCAACAACATCTACATCTGACTACTCTGTCATTGATAGTGATGATTGTGATAATGATGATGATGTTAGCATCACTCGAGTTACAGTAGGTGTAGTGGACAAACAAAACGCTCTTGCGAAGCTTGATGAGAGCGATTATCAAACAATTCTTAGCCCAACCGGTTGGCTTACTGGTGATGTAATACAACAGGCTCAAGTGCTTCTACAGAAAGAAAATTCAGCAATTGAAGGATTTCAGCGGCCCACCCTTGGCCCAGCACGTAACTTTAATGTTGTGTCTGGGGAATTTGTACAAATTCTGCATACTGGGAGTGATCACTGGGTTTGTGTAAGCTCGATCGGATGTTTGCCTGGCCATGTCAATCTCTATGACAGCCTCTACCATGATGCCATTTCCCAGGAAGTAGAAGACCAGGCCAATGACTTGCTCGGCGGGAGACTGGCTAGTCTACAGTTTGTTTCTGTGCAACAGCAAACAAATGGAAGTGACTGTGGCGTTTTTGCCATTGCCATTGCCACATGCCTTGCTTTGGGGACAAACCCAAGCCATGTGACATTTGACATTAAAGGAATGCACCCACATTTAGTTGCATGTTTCAAGGCAGAAAAAATGAGCATGTTTCCATGTTTTTGACTCTTGTTAATTCTGTATGTATGTATGGGAACTATCCAGAGAGTTTTTTCTGAAAAGCGGAAAATATTTCAAATCGCGAAAATTGCTCTCTTGCTTCTCAGCGAATAACTTTATTAAATTGTCTTGCCATAGCAGAAAGAGAGCTTGCATCGCGATGACGTGTCACGGGAAATAGGAAAATTCCATAAACATGAGTTTTTATTTGCATAGATTGCGCAGGAGGGTATTACGTCTAGAACGTTGTACTTTGATCAAAAGGTTATTTCCGAATAATTAACATTGTTGTCATTAACGCAAACACGAATCGCAAACAGTCTTATGTTCTTTTGTTTTCTACCACATCCCTACAAATAAGCATAGTTTACTATCAGTTGCAGTAGAGAAGTTCGAAATAGGAAATTTGATTATCGGCCGGAACCAGGCAAAATTGCAGTGGATCACGAGAAGCGGAAGTGACGTATTATCAACAGGTGCGCGCGGTTGTTTTCTCAAGTTGTTTTCGCTTATGTTATCGATTACGTGAAACATGGGATAGTCATTTGCATTGATTTATCTTGCATGAGAGTGAAGTGTGTCTCTAGGAAGTTATTAACGATTCTGACCTCATCGAAAAAGGTAAAGTCCTTTTTGTTACGTTTTAGCAGGAAGAAAGCTTGGTTTTTGCTGATGTCTAGGCCATGAACAAGCGTATTATTTGAATTTTTACATTTTCCTTGTGTTTGAAAGCGTGCTTTTTTTGTCTCTGTCAAGGTTTCGTGTCTCTGCATTTTTTACTGGCTTTGTTTACGAAGAAGGTATGGTGGAAAGTCAAAGGAGGTGTATGGCTTGTTTAATATACTTTATGTTAGTTAATGGATTACTGGTTTCGGCGAAGCCGTCTTTGGACACAAGTACAGACTCGAATGCTAAAGAAAACTGTGATTTTACAATGAAGGACTCTTCGGGGGAAATTCTGAGTCCGAACTATCCAGCTCAATATCCTGACGACAAAGAATGCAGATGGAAGATAGAGATGCCTCTGTCGCAAAAGATAGTTCTTGTGTTTAAAACTTTCAACCTAGATCGTTTACCTTCGATTGATTTCGCCTGTGAAAACGACTTTGTAGAGGTACATGATAACGAAGTAGGTCTTCTTGGCAAATATTGCGCCGGGCATATCCCCCCGAGACAATTGACATCGAGTAGCAATATGCTGCGTGTTATTTTCAAGTCGGATAATGAGACAACGTCGGGATTCCGCGGCAATTTTCGTGCAATTTATGCGTCTTGTGGCGGCTTCCTGACGGACACCACCGGTGACCTTTCAAGTCCCAACTATCCAGTAAGTTTTCCAGCAGATATCCAATGTGTCTGGCAAATTCGTGTACCTTTGGACTATGTTATCGAGCTTCGTTTTAATGACTTCAACATGGATGGAATGTATCCATGCAGTGTTGATTATGTCAAGCTGACGGATGGTTTTAACACCACTGCCACAGAATTAGGCCACTTCTGTGCAACTAGACCTCCCAAAGAGACAGTCATTCGTTCTACTGGTAACAAAATGTCGCTTGAATATAGATCCTACAAGGAGAGCAACTCAGCAGGTTTTAAGGCCCACTACACCCGTGTTCCTCACTGTAATGGGTTTTTGGAGAGTGACTATGGTAGATTTACCTCTCCAGGATACCCTGGCTCTCGCCAAATGGACAGAGAGTGTAACTGGCTTATAACAGTCACGGAGGGAAAGATAGTTTCATTGATGTTTGAATTTTTCAAGGTTGATTCTGTCACCTCTGTTTTATCATCTTCGAGAGACTGTGGAGATGACTACGTAGAAGTGTTTGATGGGACCAGTGAAAATGACCACTCTCTTGGGAGATTCTGTACTATTAACAACAAGCCTGTGGGGATGTTGCACTCCAGTGGACGACAGATGCTAGTGAAGCTTCACACAAGCTTCAGAAATATGGGTGATGGATTCTTAGCTAGTTACTATGGTATAGATCCAGATAACTACTTTGCAGATTGCGATTTGTTCGATCACCAGTTGTTTTTTACTTGTAATAACGGTCAGAAAATCCAGTGCCAATGGAAATGTGATGGGACAAATGACTGTTTAGATGGATCTGATGAGAGACATTGCGCACATACTCCTACTAAAGCCAGCAAGAAGAGTGATGATGTGCGAAACTATGTCATAGTTATTCTTTCCATCACTGGTTCTGCTTTAGCCATTATTTGTATTGGCTTCATTGTAGACCAACTGAGGAGGAAGAGAACATCACATCCTAGGAGAAGGCGTAACCCAAGAAGATTGCGGCGTCCAAGACTCTCGG
>CM042750.1:34270358-34272858 GCA_022496165.2 Catalaphyllia jardinei | reverse complement strand
CAACCCTTTGAATAAATTTTGTTGATTCTGTTGGTGCTAGTACATATTATCATAAATTTCACAGTTTTCGTAATTGTTGCAGTTTTCGCAATTCTCGTAGCTTTCTCCGGGCCTACCCTGAAACCCTTGCAATGAATTTCATTGATTTTGTCACAGATCTTGCAAATTATCGTAAATTCCGCAGTTTTTGTAAATTTCGCAATTTTCACAATTCTCGTAAATTTCGATGGGCCTTCCCTGCAACCCTTTGAATAAATTTTGTTGATTCTGTTAGTGCTAGTACATATTATTATAGTTTTCGTAATTGTTGCA
Source organism: Catalaphyllia jardinei (assembly GCA_022496165.2). Taxonomy (NCBI): domain Eukaryota; kingdom Metazoa; phylum Cnidaria; class Anthozoa; order Scleractinia; family Caryophylliidae; genus Catalaphyllia; species Catalaphyllia jardinei. The sequence continues at coordinate 34,272,546 of CM042750.1, read as the reverse complement.
GTTTTCGCAATTCTCGTAGCTTTCTCTGGGCCTACCCGGAAACCCCTGCAATGAATTTCATTGATTTTGTCACAGATCTTGCAAATTATCGTAAATTTCGCAGTTTTCGTAAATTTCGCAATTTTCGCAATTCTCGCAAATTTCGATGGGCCTTCCCTGCAACCCTTTGAAGAAATTTTGTTGATTCTGTTAGTGCTAGTACATATTATCGTAATTTTCGCAGTTTTGGCAATTCTTCCAGCTTTCTCTGGGTCTACCCTGAAACCCTTGCAATAAATTTCATTGATTCACAGGTCTTGAAAACTATCATAAAATTTCGCAGTTTTTGCAATTCTCGTAAGTTTCGCAGGACCTTCCATTCAACCCACTAACTAAATTTTGTTGATTCTTCAGCCGAACTTACAAATTATCGTAGAAATCGCAGTCAGACAACTTACAAATTATCGTGGAATTCGCAGTTTTCGTAAATTTTGTAATATTCGCAATTTTCGTAACTTTTAATGGGCCCATCCCTACACCATTCGAATAAATTTCGTTCAGTTAGTCAATGGTCTTGCAAATTATCGTAAATTTTGCAGTTTTGTCACAGCTAGCGGCTTTCCAAGATGTGGGTCTGTGTCACTGTGAAAGCCCCCCCCCCCCCCTCACCCTGGTACCGTCTATATAAAAGTGCTAATATCCTATGCTCAAGGCACTTTAGAATCATATAAACTAGTAATAACCAAAGGTTAGCAAATGCGGACGAGGAATCTTTTTTTGCCTATTTGGTGAATAATAAAAGATTTGGGAGCCTTTAGGGAATGGTCGGGTGATTTTGTTTGTCCATGAGCACAACCCCCAGGTTTTACTCGTTTGTTCCTCCATTTTGACAGTAACAATAGAGTGATGTTACATTGAAATTTGTGAGAGTAACATCAGAGCAATCCACATGACACTAATCCCATTGTTTACTTTCCTTAGATTTAGTAATATGCTGTAATTGTGGCTGTTTCACGGCGTAAATAAAAGCACTCTAGGTTATAAAGTATGCGTATTGATCGAGTCAAGATGATTGATTTAACGCAAGTGTAATTTTTGTTTAAAATCATAATATTGACAAATATGAAATCAAAAAAGGCGTACATGTTAAAACGACATATATAAATTTAGTTTTTCCACCATATAACGTATAAAACCTGCAAGGATAGAGAGCCGGCGGCGGACAAATGACTAAAGGAAGACCAACGCTGTCGCTTCACGCTTCTGAGATCGAAGACAACAATCTAAGACCATGCGCTTGTTAAGTCAAGGACGAACAGCTTTCGCTCCACGCTTCTATGAAATTAAAGAAGCGATCTCACACTATGCGCTTGTCAGGGCAAACAATTCTGACGCTCCGCGATTGAAGTTAAGGACGAACAGCTGCCACTCTCGATTAAGACGGAATACGGCCGGGAAATGGCATACAACGCGACAACATGAACAAAAAGGTCGAATCCAAGTTGACACGCTCGATTTGGATTAGTCGGCGCAGCTGCTATGCATGACCTTCACGTGATCCAAGGTCCAAAATGTTACGCGTGATGCGCGTGAAAAAATATAATTCTTTGATTCCATGCATTCGTGGTAGAAGACTCAAGATTTCAGCAAAATCGAGTCAGAGCCAAACTATACAACTGCGGCGCATGCGTTTGTAAAAGCAACGTTTAGATTAGGATTGCAGGCTCCTTTTGTCGCCCGCAAAAACATCATTAATAAATATGGTATATACTTCATGCTAGCACGCATATAGAGCACATATATATTCATGCGTAACATACCATATATATTTATACATACCATATGGCTCACTTGTATGGACTCTCCTTCATCTCTATGCACTCTCCTTCACTTGTACGCAATCTTCTTCACTTGTACGCACTCTCCTTCACTTATTCGCACTCTCCTTCACTTGCTCGCACTCTCCTTCACTTGAACGCGCTCTCCTTCACTTGTACGCGCTCTCCTTCACTTGTACCTACTCTCCTTCACTTGTACGCATTCTCCTTCATTTGTACGCACTCTCGTTCACTCGAACGCACTCTCCTTCACTTGTGCACACTCTCTTTCACTTGTACACTCTCTTTCACTTGTACGCACTCTCCCTCACTTGTACGCACTCACCTTCACTTGTACGCACTCAGCTTCACTTCTACGCACTCTCCTTCAC
>CM042750.1:34197161-34257739 GCA_022496165.2 Catalaphyllia jardinei | reverse complement strand
TAAGTAACTGAAGAAGGTCTTAGACCGAAACGTTTTTATTAAATTTTTTAAAACTTTTTTTAACGTCAGAAGTAGTCCGTCCTCGCTTCTTCTTAACTTTTACATCCTATATATATAATTTCGTATTGGTGAATGGATTTCAAAGAGCGCTCAACTCTTGGAGGAGCATTTATACTAATTGAAAATTGAAACCAGTTCAGGACTTCAGGAGTGATTCATCGTTTTATTGCTACAGTCCTGTTTCGTATGGTCAAAGATTGACCACACTCATCAGGTAACATCAACGAATGACCGGTCCGGTCCAGATAAGATAAGATAATTTTTTTAATGTCAAGTTCATTCTATGAACCACTCTCGAAGCATCTCATAATCACCCCATTTGAGGTGTATAAATGAAAATTCCTGAGTGGAATCTCTGTGGGCTGGTATCACATTCAGTGGAAGTAGCAGTACTCTCCCAGACACTTCATGCTACGGAAACCTGAGTTATATAGAGCCTGATAAGTCACCAACTAGGCTGCTGACAAACTGTTTCATTGAGGATGAAAACATATGTAGACGTTTAATAAACATAATGATTACCTTTGCAAATGCTTGATTAGAAACAATTATGCTGCCTTTCTTTAACGTTCCACTTTTAACAAGAACTGTTGCAATGGAACTGAAAGAAAAGACTTATTTGCATCAAGACTCTGGACATAAATGGCCTGATGAGATATATTCACATCACAAAACAGAAAACAGTGCCTACCCTTTCCCTCTGTCTTTTCGTGACTCCAAGACAATCCCTTCCACAGGACAGTTTCTGCTGGCCTTGAGATCGTGCAGCTCTGCAAGAGTTGTGATTGCCTCCAAGAGTCCATCAAAGTTGGTCCCCTTTAAGATATACCAGAAAATATGTTAGCAACGAAAATAATCTCCTTAATATTATTACTAGTAGCAACCACAGGTTAGAAAGTGCGGGCCTGAATGGACTTGAAGAGCTTTTGTTTAAGATGATGGAAATGGACAGAGGAGATAGTAATGCGTACCTTGTCTGCAAATTAAATTGGATACGGCAAGACCACTTTATTAAAAGCGTGACATAAAATTGGCATTACTTTCGGTTCTCATCAATTTCTGTTGTATCCCCCCTCCAGAGAGTTTTGTCAAGTTAGCTCATTAAATATTCAAATCGGTCGTGGAGGAATGTTTATTTGCTCAAAATTGAGGCAAAATCTTTCAGAGATGGAAGTCAGGACATTCATAAGGATAAAGAGAGTAATTTGGGACCATTTGTGAAATTATCCAGAAGCAAGCTCAATTTTCGTCTCCTTGCCGAGCCCCACGCGCTGAATACTTATTATCACTTTGTTTATGCTGTCTGTTATGTTTTTTCTATCGTTCTCTTTTCTAGTCCGCTGAGGTCATATTTTTGGCTAAATCACGTAAAAAATGTTCGGAAAAGATGTTCCCATTCAAGGTGTAGCTCTCAGGCAATGATTCTGGGAGTTTTTGACCGGAACATCGACTTGTGTTGTTCGTATTTTTTTGAGTCAAGCAATGACCCAAGGTGAAATAAAAAAATTAATCCTGGTTTTCTTCTATTTCGCTGAAATCTTAACATAATAAAGCTGGATTGTTAAGGAATAGATTGTTCTTTTGCCAATGGGTGATAGCTATTAACCCTAAAGTGTTATATCACTTTGAAATCAGGGTTTTTGAAGAGCTTTTTGCTTTTTGCAATATAAATGAATATAAATTTATATATGTTCTGAGCTCAAGTTCTAGTGAAAAAGAAGCACTTTCGCAGAGCGCTGGGCTTTTATTTTACTCCCGCCAAAGTTTGAGCTGGGGTGACAGAAGCTTGGATCCCATGTGACAAACTGTCGCGAGAACGTCAGCAGAACGTACTTTGATGTTCCATTTGACAGAAGCCTGCATCCCATGTGATAAACTGTTATGATTGACACATTTTTCGCATTCTGATCATTCTTAGTGGAAGAACAACTTTTCAATTTCCGGTTTCAGCGTCCCTGTTATAAACGTGGTGTGCACGCGTAATCCGCAATCCGCTGGTCACTGTCAAGATTAGGGTTGCGGGCCTCTCTTGGGCCCGCAATTAATAAATCATTGACATATAGGTAATTATCATTCGTTAATATCACACTTTATTTTGGGGTTGGAGGAGATTATTTTGTTGTGTCTTATCTGCATTGAAGTCGATGTTCTCGTACTCTATCTGAGCTTTGAAATTAGAGAGACAATGAATCAGATTCTCTATTTTATTGCCTTAGTTCCACTGAAATCGCTTCTGCTTCCTAGCAGCAGCCATATTGTTTCCTGCTTTTCAATCCGGGCTGAAATTTCATCTCGATTACATGAGATATTTTCAGATTTTCTGGCCCATTTGGCCGTGCTGAAAATCCTAGCATGGTTTGCAAAAACCAGGCTAAGATTTTCAGCCCGGGCTGAATTGCACCCAGGGCTGAATCCCACTCCATGTAATCGACAATTTGATTTTAAGAGGATTTGTTTCAGAAGCTGGGCTGAAATTACAGCGCAGACTGCAATTCGCCATGTAATCAGGCCCTAACAGAAGTGAACAGTTTTCAGAGTGTAGCTTGAGAAAAATTGTGAGCTTCAAGGAACAGATAATGTCCAAAGAAAATATCCAAGCATATTTTTACACCAAATAGAGGCCACTGTGTTTATTATCCTTCAAGTCTCTTTTGCAACATGCACAGTTTTCTCGGATATTCCCCAGTTTTATCTTGGGAATATTCTGTCATGTGACGCATTCAGCCCAATTGCGCACAAGGGAAAATATTTGATGGATTATAATGCTAGATTATTTTCTTAATGGAAATATTCAGCAGGGTCATATGCCACCTCTTCCTTTCCTTTTCAAGATGTACTTGAAAATCATTTTAATTTTTAAGTTGCTTGTGTCTTGAAGAAATGTCATGTTATATTACATGTCTAGCCCATTACCCAGTGGGTCAACACACAAAGCAGCGTCCTTATGTTATTTAGTAACAAACATAGATTTTAACAAGTCAATTTTATGAAACTGCGCAATTTTGTCATGGAAACTAGGCCCACATTCATCTGTCAGTAATACAAAAATAATAATCTGCTCATCTGTACATTTAATGCTGAAATTTCTACTGCTTGGACATCTCCACCAAACTCCTCAAGCTGCACTCCATGCTGAAGAAGCTGTTGTTTAGCTTGTTCCTGTATAGAACAATACACTCAGTTAGTGAATATCATGACCATCACAGTCATACACACAACTTAAACAATGAAAAAAAAAAATCAGTCTCAAACAGGATTTAATAATTTAAAAATTTTCTGATTTTTTTCAGGCTATAATTTCACAGCTGCTTAAGTTGTCTGCAGTTCAGATATATCATCATCTTTCATGCATTCAACTGTGTAGGGATTGCTGGCACAAGCAAATTGTTACTTCAGTCTGTTAGAGAGGTAGGATAGCCAAGTTGTCAAGGTATTAGTAATGTAATCCACAGGTTCTGGGTTTAAACACTCATCCTTGTCCCTATATTAGAGCTTAGCTTAGTTTGAGTGAGTCTTATACAGTAGCACAGGTCTAAAGATACACTTTGTGAACAGCCAACTTGTCACCTGCTTGCTAGTGGGGACTACCCCCCACATTTAACAGTACTGTTTCCTTTATTGGTCTTGTATAACTCCAAACTAGGATTTAGTTATAAATAATAAATAAAAATAAATGATTCAAATGTTTAACAATATTATAGAATGATTCAAACATGAACCAACATACCATATTTACTTTTGGCTTGTCAACTTTATTAATAGCCACAATTATGGGAACTGTAAGTAAAAGATTGACTTTTCTATAATTGAAAAGAGCATCATTGTATATACGCCAACCGCAAATTAAATCAATGTTACTGAATTGTAACATATGTATTGCAAGTTGTGTAAGCATAAATAGTGTAAGTATAAGTAGTGTAAGTAAGTAAAATGTAAGTAAATGTAAATGTAAGTAAAATTATTAGTACTGTAAGTAGTGTAAGTTATCGTCCTGTAAATAAAATTGTAAACAAAAAAAAGAAAAAAGAATACATTAAAACAATGAACAACATGAAAAAAAAATAAAAAAGTAAACGATTGACATATTACTTGAATATCAGTGCATCCATCATGGAATGCAACATAGTTTAACATGTTGGAATGTGTAAAAAAAATCTGACTTATGGACTCTTAAGGTAATTCTCTTGAAATTGTTCTACTATCAAACTTTTTTTGAAACTTGGCGTAATTAACATTCATGATATGAACATTAAAAAAATGGGGTCACCGTGCTTGTTTACGCGTCAGTGGGATCTTAAAATGGGGTATTTTTACTGGCTGTGCGCTAAACATTCACATCACCTTCATACAGCATTAAGTCTTGGTTACTTGGAAGATGCAAAGTTTTATCTTGAAAGCAAAGCTTCATTTATTGACATAAGCAGTACTGCTTCATTTAAGCTGTTTTTGAATGCTTGGTTGTGGGAATATTGTACTTTTTCCGACAGTTCTGTGGTTAGCTTGAAGTCCTCACCTTGGCCAAAATACTCCCATTTGGGAACTATTTTCCAAAAAAACATTGTGTTTCACTATCAAACTTTTTTGGTTCTTCAAATATGTTCTTTATTAGACTGTTCTTAGCAAATACCTGAAATAAAAAATCAGGGGTCACCATGCTCGTTTAAGAGAAAAGGAGAATTTATTTCGCTATTGAGGTTAGTTTGAGGGAAATCTCTTACGTTTTGTACATGCACACGCTCATGTGTGCACGCTAATGACGTGAAAATCGTGCGCAGTAGTGCAATGCAATACTAATGAATTACCTTAAATAACTAGAGTCTGAAAATATGGGGCAGCTACATGTACAATTAAAAAATTGATCTGCAACAAGGGTTACTGCAGCTGACATGTACTTTACAGTACTCCCCAGGAGATGCCTCCCTCACCCGCAACACCTGCCCCAGTGATTTTCAAAAACATGTCCCAGGCTACTTTTCACCAGATGCCATATTCTGTACCATTTGTAAATACCCTTTTTAATTATTTACTCTTGACTGACAGCATTCTACTTTGTCAAGGTAGGTATAGATAAAAAAGGCATGTAAGGGAAACCTGACAAAATTAAGATCTTGTGAATAAATAATAATAATTATTATAATAATTGCAGTGTCCTATTATGCAGGGAGTAACTATATGAAAACTGGGAAAAGTTTCAGCTGCTTTCAATGGTTTTTAAGCAGATTTTACATTTTTATGTACAAAGTTCTACAGAACAAATTTTTTTTAATATCTTACTATTATTTACAGCTTGTAAGAGTAGATCTTCTAGACGTCATACCTCTTGCCCTTGTAGCATGTTTTATTGACTCAACTGTTTGCTGCTTAACACCATCATCTGCTGCTACAACAAGTACAACAATATCAGTGACGTTAGCTCCCCTGGCTCGCATTGTTTCAAATGCTGCATGACCAGGAGTGTCAATAAACGTTATAGTCTTGTCAGCTCCAGGTACATAAACTGCAAAGAAAAACAGAACTGTAAATGAACAAAGGTCTTGGTTTCTAGAGAAACTGCTGGGCTGGATTTGTGAACTGGGTGACATTTTGAAGTGTCTGCTCCGGAGCAAAAACAAGCAGGGCTTTCATTGATGTTTTCAGCAGGACAGTAACTTAAGTGTTCACAGGCAGGAAAACCTTTCAGAACTGAACTTCTTTATGAGAAGAACTTCCCTCTAGATTGTCAAACCAGGCAAACAAAATCATCCTCCAAGCTGGTCAATTTACAATGTGCCCAGTGCCCAGCCTTTACAAAAACCCCTAAACAAGCAATTTAGAAGTGAAGTTCAACTTGAAAGATTTCTGCCAGCATTTTGTGGAACATCTTGTTGGTTCTTATTCCCATTTCTAACTTTCTATTACCGGTATTTTGAATTTGTAAAACCAGTCAGGGTGCCACATACACTACCACCAGCTAATTTGTTCAGGCTTGGTCATAAAAAAAGGCTATCAGTTCACATTTTCAAGATTGCAGTTGCATTGTCCGGTGTTTCGTACAAAGTAAACAAAAAATCTTTAGCAAACTTGATTAGGGATGAACCTTATTTTTTTAGAGGGGTAGGAAGGAAGGAATTTTCTGGGAAATGATTTTGTTTTCCTCACCTTTAGGTTATGCAAGATATTTTTTGGAGAGTAATAGCTTCCAAGAGAATTTCTTTAACAATGATCAAAATAGGACCTGAGTAGAAGAAAGCACCTGCTTAATTTTTTTCCTCACAGCTCTCCTTGCAAAATACTTTCTCAGTAGTTTTTGCTGTGCAAAGTAACGATCCATACCTTACAGTACAACTTGTATTAACCCGTAGTACTTGTAACTTCACAATAGAGCGTTAATCTTTTCTTTAGACTTTATCCCCCTCGAAACCTAGCTAACAAATAACTTTTGTTGATCGATCTACCATCATGTTCAATTTTTTATCCACCTGAAAAGGCACCGATATGTTGCGTTATGCCACCAGCCTCTCCCGCAGCAACAGACGTCCTTCTCAGGGTGTCCAACAGTGTGGTTTTTCCATGATCAACATGACCCATAATTGTCACTACTGGTGGTCTTGGTGAAAGCGAAAATCTACCAAAATGCAAGCAGATATTATTTTATTATACTAATATACATGTATGTACAGGTGTTATTGAACTAGCATGAGGACTGTATTGAAGAAATATTGGTTTACATGAGTTCCTTTTCTTGCAGGTTTATGGACTGAGCCACAGGCCCCTTTAAGCTATATGTTTATGGAACCAGCCTGGTAAAACACAAGGCTCAGACAATCAATACTGAAAAGTTGGGCCAAGGAATGCAGCAAGCAAAAAACTCTAACTTGTAACTAATTAACGGATTACTAACCTTGCTGTTTCTTTGATATCTGAATGAATGGGAGTCATTTTATGTTCCAGCACCAACAGCTCTGCTAGGTCAGGTGAAAGCACTGTAAAATATCACAGAAACATCATTATTGTTTACACTGAGTACAATGCTTGTTGACGCATAACAGCTTGGATGTCTCACTATGCAAACTTGTAAACTCTGATCAACTCAGGAAGGTAAAGATAGATAGATGAAGCTAGGTGAGAAATTGGATAAGTCACCATGCACACGAATGGACAAAGGAGTTAAATTTTAATATATAGATTTAGGCCAGCCTAAAAGCGTAGCTCCTTGGCCACATTGTTCAGAACCCGATTAAGCTAACCCAGGAAAGGTTAGGTGGTGAGTTCTGTACCTTTGCGGTGAGGTTTTCTGTTTTGAGTTTTATAAACACAAAACAAAGCAGGAAAAAAACATTTGTATAAAGAAAACGTTATAATTCAGATAAAATTAATTTTAATCCTAGGCTAGCGTTAGCTGGCTTCTGAACAATCCTGAGCTGTTTTCAACAAGTTAAACTGACATGAGCCCACAATCCAATCGAAAACCAGCATTTGGTCAGCGGTCAACTTCAAAAAAACATGTGACCTTGATGAGTTGTAGACTTGAGCCTGTGATATGGTCATGTGATACTGGTCAGCAGATACCTTGTTTTGACAGGTGTCAATTGCTCTTGGATGTCCAATATCAAAGAGGTACATGGTAAACCAAGGTTGCATGTCTCTCTATCAACCTATTATTTGGAGTATGGCCACCATGTTGCGCGACTCTGTCGCTGCCGCCATCGTCATCGTGCATACACACCCACGAGCAATATCGCTGCCCATAATAACCATGAGAAAATCAATACATGGGTTTCTTTTTCCCATATGGAGCTCTGATATTAATAAATGATTCACATAGACAAGTACCAAACACAACATACAGTAGGTCTGAAGATTATTATGCCCAAACTTTGCTTTCCTAATGCAGAATATCCTTCTACACTCTGTTATCTTGTGGCTCATGCTAAGTATTGCATGTGTGTGTGTGTTACAATCACACAGCAGGTGCCTCAGAACTGAAAAAAAGAACTCAACACTATTTCAGAAAAAATGCATTATACCTGTGAACAAACCATGTGGTAAATCCTCTCCAAGGTCACTCAGAATATCAGCTAAACCACCTGTTGTTAAAATGAAAACAACTACATAGGTAAGAGCTGTGTGCATATATAGCATACATAGGTAAGAGCTGTGTGCATACATAGCATACATAGGTAAGAGCTGTGTATCTTCAAAATCAGTAGTGCCCTAACCCGTGGTGCGAAACACTGTGTGCATATATAGGTAAGAGCATACATAGGTAAGAGCTGTGTGCATATATAATGAGGGGCGGGCGGGCTTTCTGTTGCTCTGCGTTATTGGTTATTTTCATCGCATTAAAAGGCCCACATGGAAATATATTTCATCTCAACAAAAGTCTAAATGCACATACTACAGTATGGAGTGCTTTTTCTGGTCGAAGCTCCTCTACTTCGCAAGAAAATCATGTTCAAGATGCTCGGCCGGTGTGGTCTTTGAGGCATGGACTTACCGTCGCTTTTTTGAATATCAATGGAGTGGATTCCATCTATTATTTTCGGCGTCCAGCACTGGTATGCACAGTATTCCTACATGGTAAGATCAAGAGAACTAAACGCCCATGTGCTTATTATTCCAACTCCAGCGCCACATTCCATTGCACGCTTGAAGGTGATCTAGTGTTTAAACTAAATCCCGGGCCTGTGAACAATGGTCATTGTACCCAAAGGCAACACGCTTCTATAGACAGGCGGGTACTGCATCTAACTTGATCGACGTAAACAATCTGTCTTGCGGGATCCCTGTGATTTCGTATTGCATCAACGACTTGCCGATACGTTCTCCGCGCTGTCGGAATATCAACAACCTCAGACCTGTAAATCGACAACCATTTGAAGATAGAAATACCCTGCGTTTCTGTACAATAAACGCACGATCGCTCAATAACAAGGCTGGTGATTTCATTGATTTTATCTGTGATTACAAACCAGATATCGCATCAATAACAGAAACGTGGTTCCACAAAAACGAATCTGCTGCAAGAGTTCTGTGCACCCCTGCAGGATACAACCTTCTTGATTACTCAAGAACAGGACGACTGGGTGGTGGCACTGGGATAATGTTCAGGGAGGATATTAGCGTTTCACAAAACGCAGCTGGGGAATTCCAATCATTTGAATACTCTGAGTGGAACATAACATCAAGAAGCCACCGTTTTCGTTTGATTATCATCTACAGACCACCATACTCTGATGCCCATCCAATCACTACAGGTGTGTTCCTGGCTGAATTCTCTGATTATCTAGAGCATGCTGTACTCTGCACCGATCAACTCCTGATTTGTGGTGATTTTAACATCTATGTTGATGTGTCTGACGACCTCGACGCATGTCGCTTTCTTGAACTCTTGGACAGTGTTGGGTTAGACCAGCATGTTTCGGTTCCCACACATATAAGTGGTCACACCTTAGATCTCATTATAACAAGAAACTCCGACCAGTTGCTTGTCTCTTCCCCGTGGACTGATTACTTATTCTCTGACCATCTACCCGTCCACTGTAATATCCAAGTTGAAAAGCTTTTGCTGAAGTCGAAGCGGATATCCTTCAGGAAACTGAAGTTGATTGATATCAGTTCTCTGCGTGATGACCTGTCAAAGTCAGACTTATGCAGCAATGCCATCGACTCTCTTGAGCTTAATTGTCTTGTCACCCATTATGACGAAGCTCTATCATCAGCTTTGGATCGTCATGCACCTCTCATTAATAAGACTGTGACAAAATGACCGATCGTCCCCTGGTTTAATAATGAGATCAAGACAGCTAAAAGGATGCGCCGCCGAGCTGAACGGAAATGGAGGAAAACGAAACTTCGTCTGGACTTCCTCGATTACAAAGCAAAAAAAAATCGTGCAACCTTTGAGATGAAGAAAGCCAGACGAGAGTTCTACACCGACTTTATAGCGGAGAATAGCCATGATACACGCAAGCTATTTCGTTCTGCAAAAACACTCTTCCATCACGAAAGTGAGTTACATTTTCAAGGCTACTCAGATAGTAATGCGAAGCTTGCTAACGATATTGGTAACTTCTTTATCAAAAAAGTCGATGTAATACGAACTGGACTAGATACCGCAGCCGGCAACATCCATTCAGCGGACGAGATGTTTCCCCGAAACTCTGAGATCCACAGCCTCTTTCAGGACTTTAGAACTCTCACTGATAAAGAAGTCAGTAGTCTTATAACAAAAGCAACCAAGAAGACCTGTTCACTGGATCCTATGCCAACCACCCTTGTTGTTGAGTGTCTTGATGTTTTGCTTCCTGTACTTACCAGGATGATAAACCTGTCACTTCAATCTGGGTGTTTTGCAGATAGATGGAAACATGCTGATGTCCACCCGAAGCTGAAGAAACCAAAAGCTGAAGTCATCTTTCCTAATCTTCGTCCCATAAGTAATCTCCCATTTGTCTCGAAACTGACTGAGTGTGCTGCATTTAGTCAAACTCACAATCATTTGACCATTCATGACCTCTACCCGAAAGCCCAGTCATCATTTCGTGAGTGCCATAGTACCGAGACTGCACTCCTCTGCATCAAGAACGACATTCTTATGAATATGAATAGGCAGCACCTAACCCTTCTAGTTTTACTAGATTTAAGCGCTGCCTTTGACACTGCCTTTGACACTGTAGACCATGCGATATTGTTAAACCGTCTTAAGTTGGATTTTGGTATCTCTGGCAATGTGCTCTCGTGGTTCAAGTCGTATCTATACCAGCGCTCCCAGTCAGTGTCGATCAATGGTCATACATCTAAAAAGTTCGAAGTGAAATGTGGTGTCCCTCAAGGTTCTTGCCTAGGTCCTCTTCTCTTTGTTCTTTACGCCAGCAAGCTCTTTACTATCATTGAGCGACACCTCCCCCAAGTCCATGCGTACGCCGATGATACTCAGCTCTATGTTGCGTTTAAACCCAATCCCGAACATGCCGCCAACGCAGTGGCAGCCATGGAAGCGTGTATCAACGACATAAGGAAGTGGATGCAGGCTGATCGTTTGAAGATAAATGATGACAAAACGGAATTTTTAGTCATTGGGACAAGGCAGCAACTGGCGAAAGTCAACATTGATTCGATCGATGTGAACTTTACAAACTCCAATGGGTACAAAATTCAGCAGCAAGACTTATTTGTAACGTAGGGCGTTTCGATCACATTTCCCCCTCCCTTAAAATGTTACATTGGTTACCCATTAAATTTCGTATTCAGTTTAAGATACTGCTCATTACTTTTAAGGCAATCCATGGTCTTGAATTGATCACCCTAAGGACTCAGTGTACATATAATCTTAGATCTACTAATGAGCTTCTCCTTCAGCCTCCTCGAGTGAAAACTCTAAAGACATTAGGTGATCGTAGCTTTGTAGCGGCTGCACCAGCTTTATGGAACAAATTACCACGTGCAGTCCGCCATTCTCAAAATGTACAAACATTAAAGAAAGCCCTTAAGACTCTTAAGACCCTTAAGCTTATAATCTATAGAACATCCGATCAAGTATGAATTTATAGTTAATATTATGCAATTTTATAGTTGGAATATTAATTAGCTTTAGATTTTTCCATTTTTCATGTAATTGATTTGATTGTAAATAGTAGAATTCTAGTTTTTGTCATTGTAAAGCGCACGAGAGCATCTTCTCATGTATCGTGCGCTATAGAAGCAATAAAATTATTATTATTATTATTATTATTATTATTAATTATAATTATCTAGTACATGTACAATGTAGTACAGAATTTTCTTTAAATGAATACACTACTAACTGGCAAATGTTATAAACCTTACGACACATCAAATAGAATTATGCTCTTAGTTTAGCAGAAAGTCTTTAATTAAGTAACTAACATGAGTTCCCTCCAGAAAGTTTTACTTCAATGTGAATTTGTTAGGACTACATTCAAAGCGACTTGAGCAGAAGTCAGTCACCAACTACAAACCTTTTGCAAGTGAAGTATGATCATCGCAGTAAATTTTCCAATTTAAGCAACTGGAAAGAAGAAGCCTGAAAAAAAATCAGGGCTTCAACGGGATTCGAACCTATGACCCCTGCGATAACGGTGCGATGCTCATATACACTTTACATCAACAAACCTTTTCATCCTTCCTTGACCTGGGTGATCACAACATACATTCAAACCATCTATTAATTAACCCTGCACACACAGTTGTATAATTAAAAAACTAAATTATTTCATAGGCACTTTAAACTGTGGTCACGACTTTGAGAAGTGCTTTTCATTTTACTGTTGTATGTGAAAGGCATCCTGTGTAATACAAGGATCAGCAATGTTGAAGTAAAAAATGTACCACCTTTATTCACTTATCGCACTCATGAATGATGAGTTTGACAGTGCTGATCCTAGCAGTATGCAGGACACCTGTCAACTCAGTTAAATGACCTTGCTCTTCATGAGTTCTCGTAGCTCAGGGACTCTAACTTTTTTTGTCCCACAATCATGTCATGTTGATCAGTTCACTTTTATCATTTTATTACCAAGCTCAAAATGAACAAATATCTTTATTTACTTATCAATTTTGTTAACTGTTGAAGTTTCCACATAATTCAGTGTGTTCTCTACATGACTGTATTTTTTCTGCACCCTGCCGGATGGCAAATATTAAATGTTGTCATTACCAGCCTTATAACTTCTTTCTACTTGATAACAGAATAAATAATAATTAAAAGTAGATAGAGGAAGGTCATTCTCTTATTAACTTGTTAATGAAAGAGGTTAGCTAGAAACATGTACTAACCTGGATCAACATTCATCTCTGAAGCAAGCTGTCTGATTGTCATGTCTGGTCTAATAACAATTGAGGTCTTTTAAATGCAAAAAAAAACAATACACAAATAAGATCTAAATTTATTTTCAAAGTGAATAATAGATCAATACTATTTAGATTGTTTAAAAATTGTGGTGTCAGTGAAAGTTAACTGATTAGAGACAGAGTTTACTGGCCACTGTGGAAAGGTGGCTGCTGCAGGTAGGTGGTTGTTTGTAGAGGTTGGATTGTACTAAATCAAATTAAAATCATCTTGTTACTGCATCATGCCTCAGTTTACGACTTACTTCACACATCTAAAAAGCAGTAAGATTCAAATAAATCTGACTTACATTTATGCGTTTAATTATATGCGATGATGATGATGATGATGATAATGAAACCTTTATTTAAGTGTAACAAAAAGGATTCTAGTACATTACAGTACTAACCGGGGACACTAAAACAAAGCTAGTTAAAAGAAAGTGAAAT
Organism: Catalaphyllia jardinei; assembly: GCA_022496165.2. Lineage (NCBI taxonomy): Eukaryota > Metazoa > Cnidaria > Anthozoa > Scleractinia > Caryophylliidae > Catalaphyllia > Catalaphyllia jardinei. The sequence goes on along the minus strand of CM042750.1, from coordinate 34,244,401 downwards.
TATCCTCAATTAAAAAATTTAAAATTCCTAAACTTCCTTGACTGAACCTGGCAACACACCAGATAATTTAATTACCTCAAATGATTAAATGTACTACTGAAATGAGCATGTAGTGACATACCTTTGATTCCAGACTCGATGACAAAGTATGCCGCCATCTCATCTCTACTACTCTTCTGGTGTAGCCAAAGAACTGCTGAGAAAAAACAAATCATTGACTGTGTGAACACTGTAAATGTTGGACAGGGAGAGGCTATTAATTTTTGCAAGCCTACAGCCTGAGCCTTGAGCTGCGAGCCTCTGTTTGCAAGCCCTGAAAGATTCCCACCAAAAAATCAAAAAATTGGCATAATGCCCTAATATGATATTTATTACATGCTGGGGTGTTCCCAGTGTTTTTGCAGCATTCTTGTAGGATTCCCATTGCGGCTAGCCATGTTTGTTGTTCCTGTGTGTTGGTTGGCTGGCTTTGCAGCCAGGCAGTCAGCGGATTCCTGCAGCGTAGTATGTTTATGCCTTCAAGCGTTTGGCGTGTGTTCTTTGTTGTGTGTTTTTTGTGTTCCCTCCCCCGTTTCCTTTCTTTTTCTTTCTCTTTTTCTTCTTTCCACTGACTTATGACTGACTTACACTCAGGGGTGTTGTCGTGGGGGTGGGGGGGGGGGGGGGGGCTCAAGGCTGGGGTGCATGTAAGGAAGGCCACTCGGGTGGTCTACCTCCCTGGGCCACTTGCAACATACATAGTTAATTTCCCACTTTTCAACTTTAACTAGATTTTTGTTTTCCCAACAAGTTACATGTATGTTCACTGTCTTGACTTATGGATGGTTGGACTGTTCATATCAGTTGAACAGAACACACCTACCTTATGTTTGATTAAAGAGTCCTCATGTTTGAAGTTTTTCCCAATGAATTTCCATGCACTGGTAATTGGTCTTGAGTAATGCACAGAGTATCCACGGCAAAAGCTGTGGACAATCTAAAGCATAACATAACAAACACTTTATCAGATTTTTACAGTCATAGTTAGCTTTGAAGTTGGTCAGTATATATATCTTATTAACCAAGCACGAGGGCTGTACTGGGAGAATATCAGTCTGAGGCCTTGACAGTACGGACAGAGCACGGCAAGGTCCGTACAAAAATGACTGAGGGCGGATATTCTCCCAGTATGGTCCCGAGCAAGCTTGGTTAATAAGAGATTTATTATACAACTGCACGAAGAAAGCTTTGAAGGTTTTCAGTCCAATACTTAGAGAATATTGGACCGTTGATTTTAGTTATTGACCCTCTGAGTGCCTGAGTTGTGTAATAAAAAATGTAGACTGCAGACAGCAGACTGAAGACTGTGGACCAGGTTAAAATGTATCAGGAGCTACAGTGCAGCTCAGATATATCCGAACTACCCATAAGCGTGTATTTGTGTATACGCGTATGTCAATACCTGCACATACACGTGTATATACGCGTGTATATGCCTCTTATGCATTCCCATAAGTTTCTTTATATATAAAGCATTGTTGGTCAAACAAGACATACTATTTTTATGGGAATGAAAATGGCTTCGAAGCGAAATTTGCATATTGTTAAAGCATCATACTGATGAATGAAAGCTATCATATTTTGAGTTTTCGATCACTTCATAAATTCACCGACAAACTACCGTTTCTTTGCCACTTGCTTGATCTTAAGCTACAAAAAAATGGGAAAAAATTGAAACAGCTTGGAGTCCGTATTCAAAATAATGAAAACTCTTTCTTGCTCTGTGGCAAGAAACATTGACCTGTTAAGAAAAGAAGAAACAATAGGTTAGCTCATAAATACTAATGAGGCATATGCGCATATACTGTATACGCGGATGTGTGTATATGTATACGCATATACGCATATTGGGCTGACGCGAATTACGTGTATACTTTGGTTCGGATATATCTGAGCTGCACTATAAATATAACCCTAAACAGGCTGACCAGAGCATTATTTAGGCTAACCTTAGTGCTATTTTGGCTATCTGGAGTGATACTCAGTCTAACTGGAGTAATATTCAGGCTAATCAGAGTATACACTGTCACTGCAATTAATAAATAATCCTGTTTCTTGTGGAAATAACTTGATGTATGCCTAAAAGAGTCTGTAGTCTACAGTGTGCATTTTACATTGACCACTTTGAAATAATTACAAAGCTATATGTAGGGCTATATTTTCTGCAATTCAAGACCATTACAACAATCCACCGTAAGGAAAAAGATGGCAACTGGTACATTTACCTATAATGCTTTGCGCATGAAAACTCTAAAAGAGCATATAAAAACACGAAGAAATATTGTAAGTCATTCAAACTCGATAAGAGCAATGCTTTTGGTGTAGACTGTATGACTGCCATTAAACCATATCTTTCTTTATGCCTGGTGGGCTTAGTTTGGTTTGCAAGGTATTGTGGTAAAATGTACAGCCGCCATCTTTTTCCTCACGGGGGATTAAGGTACCATAAGGTGAATGAAAAAAGAAGTTTCAGGGAGGAAGTGTGTTAGCTGAAAATTAAGGTACCACAGGGTGAATAAAAAAATAAGTTAGGAAGTGTGTTAGGTGAAAATTTTTTAAGGAAAGTCTAAACCCAATCTGGAATTTCTAGAGGGATGTGGGTAAGGATAAAGCTAAGAAACTTTTGGTGGAAACAATCAAGATATTTTCTGGTCCCATAGGTTGTGATAGATATAGTTGAGTCTACTAACAGCCACTTTTTGGTCCTGGCAAACAATCAATACATTCACTCTAATGTTAGCCTCTCTACAATGGCCACTTAGCTATAAGGACAACAGCCACAACAATTTGTCCCAACTGCCAAAATAATCTCCTAACAAACACCAGATAATCAACCACTGACGAACAGTGTATATGTTGTAGTTTAATTTTTACCTCTGGTTTAAATTTTTTTGAACCAGTTTGAAATTTTTAAACTGGTTTTATTTTTTTGTACTGGTTTCATTCTTCCCAGACCAAGACTGAGGCTCAGCAAAGTACTATTTAATATTAGTTTTGAGTAACATTGAACAAAAAGTCACTGCATATTATCAAAGAAATAACATTATTGCCAGAATGTGTTCATAATAAAAAATCTTCAATGCTCAATTTCAACTGTCTCCTTTTTTCGTTGTCATTAAATTTTACACGAGTACCTGAACAAGCAGTGTCTGACATTTGCAAAATGTAGAATGTAAAGGCGGAAATACAACATAATGCAGACCCACTTGGTGTGCGGTTAGCTTTTGTTTGAGCTTAGGGACATTGTACATGCTTATCAGGGTGAAGCGCTCATTTGATTCATTAGGGTTAAGCACACAGTCTAGTGATTAGGGTTAAGCTCTCATTTTGGAATGGTTAGATTTTATTGGGGGTTAGGGGCACTTCACACCAGAGTTAGCTTGTGCTATTGTACCAAGTCACTAAAAACAACAGGTGTTTAGATATTTGATTTTTTGTTTATTTCAACAAAAATACAAATCATAAATACTCTAAATAGCCTTCTTGCAAGCTGCAGAAAATGACAGCTCAGTAGTATAATCAAGTTCAATGTTCTGAGTGCTAGCTGTGCAAGGATATAAGCGGGTGGGTGAAATTAATGTGTTTATTCTACCAAATTTGGTTACAACACGTGCATAACTATTAACAACTTCTTCAATTTTTCCCAGAAGAAGATTTGAATGAAGGGGCGATGCTTTGTCAACACGATCAATTTTAATTGAGACAAAGTCTCCAACTTTGAATTTCTGATTTCTAGCTTCATTTTTCTTCTTGGTTTGTTCCACCATTTTGTTGTTGTACTTTTCCTGATTTTGAGAAATTTTTTGCCGTTTATTGGGTCTTTCCTCTTCATCTTCACATTCTCTTAAATCATCAATTACACTGAGGTCTGGATGTGTTTCATCTTGAGCCTCCTGATGACCAGCCTCTGAATTTGTAGAAGTGTAAACTTCTCTATGGCTTTTTATACCATACACAGCTTCATATGGTGTCATCTTTATTGCTCTGTGGTAGCTGATATTCCTAGTATAAGCCGCTTCTGGGGCTTTTTGACACCATTGCTTAATATTTTTGGATGAGGTACTTAATATCAAGGCTCGCATGTCCTCTTTCCATGATCGATTAGATCTCTCAACCAAGCCTTGAGTTGTTGGAGTTCGCGGAGAACCGTGAGCCACTTCAATTTTATTTTCTTTACAAAAGGCTTCCATCTTTTTGTTGGCAAATTCTTTACCGTTGTCTGTAAGAATTTTTTGGGGAAATCCATAGGTGAAGCAGTAGCGTTCGAAAACTTTAAGTGTCTCGTCGGCGGTTTTATCTTTCAAGGGTGCAGTATAAACGTACTTCGTGTGATGATCTGTAATGTTTATTGCCCAGTTATGTTGTCGGCTACAATCGCACTGGCAGTTTCGAAAGTCCATTAAATCGATCTCCACGAGGGCTAAAAATGTCGGAGATTGAAGAGGTTTATCCACCAACTTAACTCTACTTGTAATGGACTGCTGTTCCGCATGTATCACGCATAGGCCAACAAATATGGCAATAATTTTGACGTTCACTTCGGAATAATTGTCATTTACCCATTTCGAAGTTATTTCTCTTTCACGATGAGCGGTTCTATTATGAGCAACACAAAGTACTTCGTAAAGTTGTCCTTTAGGCACTACCGTTTTTTGGTGTGAAGTTATTATCGAGTCATTTGAATAAGACCACTTCTTTCTGTTGATTGTCATTGATTCCCATTTCGTGAGCTTTACTTCTTCCGATTGAATTCCTAGCTGCTTCTCTGTCTTGTGTTTGAGATGAGCTTTAGCTTTGTGGAAGAATTCGTCTTCGATGTATAGCGTTATAGGCGAATCTTTTTTGACTTGTTTCTCTTTCAGTGCTGATATATTTTGGTAAAATGTTTCTTTCGAAACGCATTCAGCCATCTTTCAAATTTGTCAAGTCCAATTTCGTATGAAGTGCGCATGTGTGAACATTTGAATACAAAATTAGCCGCGCATTAGGGGGTCTGGGCCCAAATGAGTTATAATAATAACAAATATGGGGAGCAATTGCATCAAATCTTTCGTGGCAAAGTGGATAGAGGCGCAGAATTACAGAGTGGGAGATCAGGAGATCAAGTCAGGTAAGGTCTGAGAAAAAGAAAGAGTAGTAAATATCTGTGTGTATAGAGGGGTAGTGGGGAGGGCATGGTCAGGGGGGTAAATGGTATATCAGGGGGGGAGGGTCAACAGAGAGAACAGGGTAGAAAGGTAGGGCCAAAAAAAATTCCTATTTTTTCCGTATTTATTCTTTTCAATCCCCCCAAAAAATACCATGCCCCTTTTTTTTACCACACCCCAAAAGATGAAAGCCCTTTTCAGACAGTTGATAAATAAACTGGTTTGAAAAAAAATAAACTGGTTCAAAAAAATTGAACTGGTTTGAAAAAAAATAAACCAGAGGTTAAAATTAAACTACAACATATACGAAACCCCATTTTTTTAATTGCAAGAGGTCACTGGCCAACCTTGATCATACTGCATGTGATTGGTCTCTGTTTCTCTTAGCTTTCTGTTTTATTGATATATTTTAATTTATATATTAATCTAAAATATGCCTTTTTCAAAAAAACGAAAACTATTGCACCCTGTTAATGTTATGGCGCGCAGAAAAGACACGAGATGATATAGTGGGCAATAGTGGGCAGGGAATATACTGGTAAGGCTCGGATAACCCACCGACCGGATGAAACCCACCGGATGGGGGGGCCTCGGCACATGGTGCCATGCCGAGGGGGTGCCCCATGCCTGTACTGCAAGGAGGACATTGTTGCTGGAAAAAATTACATGGGGCCAAGTTAACCCAGCCAGAGAACAGATGTCCCCTCCCTGACGGGGCTCCAGCACAGGGCTGAAGGGGTGCCGCAGGCAGCAATTCCCCGCCCGGAAACATTTATTAAAATCTTTTAGATGTATGATGATCACAAACCTTAACCATAATAACTGGGGGCTTGAAGCCCTAATGACAAGGAGAGAAAGAGAGTTTCGAAGAACTAGTACATGCAAATTGTTACGAGATAAGAGGGTGGGAGGGAGGGGTTACAATTGGAGCAAAGTACAAACTTGCAGGTCTCAGAGAAGAGACAAACTGATTACTCGCATTACATGCTATGCTTAAATAGCAGTTGCCAAATATGGGCATGTGTTGTAAATTACCGCAGGGAGACGAGTGCGGGCTCATCTCAGAAAAGGTTGCTTGCCAACATTAACCTTTATTTTATGCTAAAATAATGCAATAATCTGGTGTCATATTGCACCCTACACTCATAATGGCTACCTCTCTGCAAAGGTCACTTTCTTCTGTCCCTAAGGTGGCCATTGTGGAAAGGTTTAACCGTATGTAGGGCCACTTCAAACCACCTGTTTCATATCTGTCAAAATCTTTTCAAGAACAAAGTATAAGGCAATAGGCACTTTTGCAATTTAATGAGATGTAATAAGGGGCCCTGTATTCTGTAGTCTAGCCACCTTTACATAAGCTTACATGTATCATTAAACATTGAACTCTGTAACTCTTTTCTGATTGTCCAAAAGCATACAGAGAATTTTTGAAATCAGTGCCTGTGACGTCATAACTGAAGATACAATCATGTCAAGGACACTCAAGGTCACAGGTTATCATGTCGTGTGCGACCACAAAGCATGATTTCCAAGGGTAATCACGTCAACTTCACGCGATTCGTGCTGCTTGCTGTCAGTGAAGAAGCAGAAAAATGACTTCCAAGTTTTTGCGTTCAATGTATAATAAAACAATTATTAGATTCGGTTTTTGTGATATCCAGAATAAGGTAAGGGTTATCAGCCTCAGCCTTCGGCTTCAGCTTATAACCTCTACCTCGACCTTGATTATTCTGGATGTCACAAAAGTTCCTCAACGGCTCAACCCTCATCCTAAATGCTTTCTTACCTGATGCTTTACCTTGACTCTTAGCAATCTACTCATTTCAATAAGGATTTCCATCCCCATCCTCCATGATTCACCGGCTTATTTACACAACAGCCTGCAAAATTACAGCGGTGTTTTTGTTCGCGTCATGTATTGTAACAATAAAGTGTCCAGTATTGAGAGAACCTCTTCATAATCAGTCATGATTAGTCCTGGAATAATCCCCATAATGTTACTAAAGCTGCTGATCATTTCATAAACGATTGTGTATGTGAAGTTCGTGTTCTTGAATAATCATTTGATCACCTTTCTTTCTATTCTTATCAGACTTGTTACCGTTTCATTTATCTTGAAAAGAAGAAGGAAAATTATGCGGTACGCCAGACGATAAGTTACACAACGTACTAATCGGAATTGTTCGTCTAATGTAACCGGTTTCTTCCCAAACTTCGGCAATTCTGTTCATATGTATATGTAACTTGGTGTGAGTTTTAAGAAACATTTCAAGAATGTCTGGTGGACGAAAAGAACTGATGGAATACCTTGAAAATTTGGGAATTACTTCAGAGACAGTTGAACATCCTGCAGTGTTCACGGTGGAAGCCATGATGCCGCATGTCGGCCATCTCCCCGGAGCACACAGCAAAAATCTTTTCCTCAAGGACAAAAAGAAAAAACGACTGTGGCTCTTCACAGCTTTGGCAACTCGCGAGGTCAGCTTGAACGATCTTGCCAAAAAAGTTGGCGCAAGTGGAGGATTTCGATTCGCAGATGAAGAAGTCATGTTAGAAAAACTCGGAGTGGGACAGGGATGTGTTACACCTTTATCATTGTTTAATGACACCAAGCAGGAAGTAACGTTTTTGTTGGATGCAAGCTTTGTAGAAGACAACCACCAAACAGTGTATTTTCATCCCATGAGCAATGAAGCGACGACCGGAATGAAGCCTGAAGATTTCATAAAATTTGTCAAAGCAACTGGACACGAGCCAATCATAGTGCACTTTTAGAATCATTTGGAAGAAAACATTCCGCCGTTAAATTCAGAATTGTATAGTTAGTTGTAGTATGTTACTTATTTAGTTCCTTGTTAAAACAAACAAAGTCAGTTTATTATGACCAAAGATAAGCCCTCCTGGAGGCAGGTGTTTTGGGGGAGTGATGGGGGAGGGGTTAGGCCAATCATTTTTAATGCCAGGACCTAAGATGCAAGTGTATTCTATACCTTTTTGCTTTTTCAAATCATTCTTATTTCTTAATCATAATCCTACAGTGGCAAAGACTCTGCTTTAAGATCTTGGCCTATTTGATCCTACTGTACCCCCCTAATCACTGATTGAAAAGTTTGCAAGGAACATGGATGCTTACATATGCAGAAGACTCTGCACAACACATCTCCCAGCAAAGCCTAGTAACTCTAGCACAAATGGATCTTTGTTTATCTTTCATGTGCTTTTGTAGTAACAATACTGCAATACTGCAATACCAAACAGTAATAACGCAAGAAAAATTGGCAAAAACCGAAATACTGTGTTGAAAATGGACAAAATACCGAAACCGCATTTTTGGATCCCTGCAAAATCAGTCACGCTGGTTACCATGCACCTTCAGATCCATAATTTTCTTCAAATCTGGATTTTTGAGTCAAAATATTGGTCGATGTGTGATCTTTAATTTTTAAAAAAAAAAATGATAGAAAAAGACTAAATTTTGGGTATGAATAAATCTAGACCATGGAAATGTCCCTGGACCAGTTTGAAGAAGTGAAAGAAGCGAACCAAAAATGAAAATACAGCAATGAACGAACTAGTGAAAGCTGGCGGAAAGTTGAAGCTACGGCTATCTGGGATCGAGCCTGCAAAAGATCGAGTTGAGAGTTTTAATTTACAAAGGCACTGTAGTGATAGTACATGTTCTTCCTGGCTGGCTTGCCTCTACTTATCCAATCCGACGTGCTTTTCTCCAAGATATCAGCTGAAGAGTTTCCGTCGAATCTGTCATAAATAAATGAAAAAGGTCTTGCCATTTCGCATGAAGGAATGGCTCGATTGCTGTATGGATGTTTGTTCATCCTACCAAATATGGCAGTGGTATTGGACTTGAAAGGCTTTCTTGTCAATCAAATTATTTCTATCAACATCAGAATATCACCATTATTATGAAGGGAGAAAGTGAAACATGCCCGAATTTCTGAAATCGCCATAAAAATTAATTCTCTCCAAAGTTTATCGGTTCATTTGAAGCTGCCGTGTTCTCTTTTACTACTGAACTTTTTTTTCCCACCTAGTTTGCTTTCTAACGGTCGTTACCTTTGTTATCTTCCGCATTTTGCTCCAACAGCTTCAAGAAAAAAAAGAGCAGCCAAAAATATTCTCTTCGCTTAGAGCGCAATGCGAAACACTAATTAAGGGTTGATTGAAGATTATTACGCGGGTAAATGTCACCAGGAAGCCAACGGAAGTAAACTTGGCTCAGTTATCTGAGAACCCAGTTGACTGTGTTTGTGGGCGGAGTTTGTTATTTTTCAGCGCTGTTTTCTCGAAACAATTTTTTCACCAGAAGGGAACACTTTAAAGAGCTACAAGTCAAAGGGAATTTGAAAAAACAAAAAACAATTTTGACAGTAACTAGTTTTACATATAAACAACAAAAACGTGTCTCCGAATTTTTTATTTCTAAATACTTTTTTTCAAGAGCGATGAGTGTACGATCACTCCATATTTTTTTAATCCTATTTCAAAAATGTTCTGTAACTTTTCACTGAAATTGAATATGGCAAATCGCAGACACAGCGAGACACCCCTGAAGGTGCAGGGTAACCTTAAAGTCGCATCCATATAGCGTGTTCATTTATCTCAAGCATGTATATACCATATGTCCCTGTATTTTGGTTATTTTGGTAGTTCGACTGTCGCTTAGTTAAACTGGGTTAAAATGGACAAAATGGCTTCCTGGAAAACCTATAAGTACCTCACAATTTGTGTTATAAGTTGCCCCCTCATCTGCTGCAACCCCCCCCCCCCCCCCACATATTTTACTTTGCATGCAGAAAACGAAAACCTCACATGCTCTCAGCTCGTACAAAGTTTTCATAAGTAAATGAAGACTACTTTTGAGGTTAATCTGTCAATGGTCATCAAGCTATCGCATACGCTGCATCAAAGGAAACGAGCCTTACCAAATCCAGTGGCAGATCTAGGGGAGGGGCCCGGGGAGCCCAGGCCTCCCCTTATTTTGGGTGAAAAAAAAAGATATGATAAATTAAATGTTTGGAGAACTCGGAAAAAATCCGAGCCCCAGATGGGATTTGAACCCACGACCCTCCGTGATCTAGTCGGATGCTCTAACCACTGAGCTACTGGAAACTTTACGGCGAGCAAGGGTCAATTTATGGGTCTCGACTGGAACCGCATCACGCGGCTACACAGCCAAGTAATGACTAGCACACATGAACTCACTAACAGCATCACGCTGTCACATTAAAGCATATCAAGATGCAGCCAAAAAAAAAGAAATGACTTAAAGTGCCCATGTCGTCAAAAATTTTCTTTTCCCCTCGGATCCCATATTCCATGCAATGGCCAAAAAAAATTTCGATTTGGATAAAAAGCGATCTTTTTATGAAGTTTTAAAAGCCTGAAAATCCTATTTTATTGCAGTCTACCCGTGCCGCTGATCACATCATCGACTTGCTCAGATTTGGGACGTAGATTAAGGAACATGTGACATCAAGCTTGACTTATCTCACTTGTTTTGCCTCTGTAACTTTAGCTTCGCAGTCTATGCAAAATGCTCCTTTCCAGCATTTTGTATGTAGTAAGTTTAATTTACAGAGGTAAAACTGGCGAGATAAGTCAAGCCTAAAGTCACTTGTTCATTAATCTAAGTCACAACTCATTCCAAACAAGGGGAAAACTGGTGCGAATGGCGGACCAAAATGGCAGCAAATTTGAACGTTTTTAAAACTTCTAAAAAAGATTGCATTTTATCCAAATCGCATTTTTCTTCCGCAGAAGTTCGTTGGGTGATATATAGAATCAGATAAGAGAGAGAAGCCGGCTAAGCAAAAAACCGGGCCCCCTCCTTAGCTCAAAGTCTGGATCCGCTTTGCAACAGTGCATCAAAATTTTTCTTTGGATAATGTTCACCTCCTTTGCCTTCTCCATTAAAAAAGCCACACAGTCCATAATAACCTCGTCAACATCTTGAGTAGCCTCAGCCATTTCGAAAAAAGTGAGATCTCGAAGACCTCAAATTACCGCTTGAGGAAATGGTTCATTGTCATTGGATGCAAAAAAATTACATTGTAGATTAACTGTCAGGAATAGTGTAATCAGTTACGATGTCAAAGACATAATTATTGACCTAGTGGGCCAGTTAGTCAAAGCCCGATTGAGCTAACCCACGGTTTATAGCGAAAATTTTGATTTCAGTTTTTAGCTGTAGTAATCTAAAACTACACCAAGCATTAGAGGTGAAAAACATATTTAAACAAGAAAACATAATGCTACAGTTAACTTTTGACCCTGGGTCAACGTTAACTGGCTTTCAAACAACCCGGCCCAGTATGAGAGAGGTGTACCGCAATGCCGCGAAGCATCTTCTTTTATCAAATACTGTCAGCCAAAAAGATGAAAAACAACATACCACCAGGCTAGATGATACCGTAATACCGCATGTTAGATTACCAAAATACCGCATGAACAAAGCTCAAAATCGCAATACCGTAAAGCCACCCCCTCCTCCCTCAACAGGCAAAAAACCTGGTTCATCAGAGCGTCAAATGGACAGGATAAGACCTTCAGATGTCTGGTTATGTCCAAGATCAATTAAGACAAAACAACTGATATTCTGAGTTTGAAGCTTTTTAAAAGCTTTGTTTATTTTTTAGTCTGGTATTTCTGTGCCATTATATGTACAAGTTACTCTTACTATTTCTAGTCTTGATAACTAGCAACCTTTTTATTCACACTAATATTTTTAGTGACCTCCTACCTACTTATTACAAATCTTTAGGGTGTGCATCCCCAAACAACCACACTCCACTTGAATCCATGTCAAACAGTATTGCATTTATTCCTTAATAATTTATAAAGTGCATAATGTCCAAAGAAATAACTTCCATACATTCACTCTCTAGTTCTAGAAGACAATGATAGCAGTCCTTTACAGGAGCAGATCCAGGAATGTGTTCTGCAGGCAAGCAGGGGGAAATTGCAAAGATGAATGAGGAGTGATAAGTGATGAGTGTTATTTTGTTCCCATAACAGGATCAGAGGGCATGCTTTCAATAATTGTGACCGTGTACTCTAGGTCTGGGTTGTTTACAAGGTGGAGAATGCTATCTGCTGAATGAACTACTAACCAGTGGATAAGCATTTAAAGAAATAAAATCATGCTATTAAAAAAAAAAAGATTTATCCTGCGGATGGCATCATACATATTTTATACAACCCGGCCCAGATTTAGATAAAAAGGAAGGTTAATTACAACAATGCACAGGGGTTTCAATAAAAGCCGGTTACCGGCGGTCTACCGCCGTCTGTTTGGATTTCATTAATGAAGGGCCTTGCAGCCACTTTAGTGGTCACAGCCGCCTATTACATCTTCAATGGCCGCTTATAACTGAAGTTATTGAAACCCCTGAATGCACCCATAAAATTCTTGCCTAACAACACACTACATGGCCAGTTACTGAAATAAACTATGTAGATATAGTTGTGACTACCAGATTTAATGTACTGATGGGGAACTAGCAATGATTTTAGAAAATTATGATTATTGCTTTGTCATAAGACCTCATGTGCCACATGGCATGAAGTGGAATAAGTTAGTGCAAGTCTGTAATAAACCCTAGTTTAAAAGAATCTACTGTATTCCCAGATGACATCAATTGTTAAACCCTGCTACGAACAACTGAGCTGCTTTCAAGCTTGCAAAAGCAGCTATCGCGATTCTATATTTTGAGCAAGCGCCAACAAGCAAGCAAGGTTGCTACCACAGATCCACCCTTAGCTACAAAACCATCAATATTACTAATTAAAAACTGTGTGTTCTAAATTAAGTGATCTCTGTTTTTCTAAAACCAATACCCCCTGTCAAGACCAAGCTACTTTAAAAACCAGCCACTTATTTAATTAGGGCTATAATCTTTTTTACATTTTCTTACAAAAATAATTCTTACAGTAATTATAACAAGGATAAGAAATAAATAAAAACTTTGAAGCACACTGTGCTCACTAAAAAAGCATATCCAACAAAATTCAAGCTTCAGATGAGTTTAATGACCCTTTTTCACAGTTAACTTTTCACTACAATATCATCTAGCATGAATGACGCAATTTCCGTCTATTTTCTTTTTCGCCTGAAATTGCCTCACATCCATGTTGGACTACACTGAAAAAACCTAACTGTGAAATGGGCTATTCCCAAAATTATGTTGTTTAATTGTTGACAATAATGACTGCTTGGTTGCAGTTTTTTCTTAATCTTACAATTGGAGTATCTTAAAATGCTTCTAACAGTAACATTTCATTGACAGAAAGGATTTAATTTTCCTCTTACTGTAACTTCATGAACTATTTTTTGTTGATTCCTTACATGATTTCCTGGAGGATAACTGATAAGAGTTTCCTCTCACGATGAATTGACGACCACAGAAATGTACCTACTACATTCACCCGGAATGAACATCGTGTAAGCAACATTTACGCTAACTACAATACTATATGACTCATCCTGAGAAGAAATTTTTACCAAGGTGAAAATTCATGACTCTTGCAAGTGTCCCACGAAATTAATTTTCATCCACAGAGCGTTTCATTTTCCTGAACAAAATACCTAGTACATGTACTCCATCACTATTTTACAAATTATATCAAATTTAATTGTTGAAAGTAAGAACTTAAGCTTAGCTAATGATGTAAGGTTGTCATAAAGGCAATAAAAAAATCCATCAGTGGGTATTGAAAGTTTACAGGTAAAATGTCTCATTATATTAGCATGGCAATGAACTATCTATAAGTACTTTCATTGTGTTGAATTTTTGGGACCAATTTATGCTAGATATAGGGTCTACAAAAACATAACTTATAAATTGCATTTGAAGAATGTGTGTGATAAGTAATTACTTTGGAAAGTATTCCATTAAGACTTCATTAATGTTTTACCTCTGCATGATTATTTCCTCGTGTACCTTGTGAAATTGTAAGCAACACCTTAACTACAGCTCTTCTAGGACAAACTAGTTTAATGTATGATTACATTCATATACTAAAGCACTATATAATTTCTGTGTTAATTTGCTATTGTCTGCAAAAAGCAAGTTAGAGTAAAGAACACATTCCCAACAAATCCTTATATATAAACTTAAAGTAAACTATTCAAAATCTGCTGACCATGTTAGTGGAAAAAATAACTATTATTGACATTTTTTCTACAAATTTTAAATTGGAAATGAGATCTAATGTCCGCCTAATATTCAAATCATGCAATAAATTAGTTTAAAGCCCACTAAAACAGAATTGTACATGGCTGTTGGATTCCCCGGTGAACTTGATAATAATACGTATATCATCTTTGTACCTTATCATAATAAGTATTATTAACATTGCAAATCTAGCCTTATACAATTACTCTTGTCTCACTTGAAGTGTACCACACATATCTACAATTTATTCCACTACTATGTCAAGTACGTCAATTCAATCACGCTTCGGTTCACCTGGTCATCTTGGATTTAACAAAGGTGACGTTCCTCCACTGTTGCTAAGATCACTACTTGTAGTAGATCTACTGTCTGTTGACGTTGTCTTGTTCTTTTTCCGTCGTTTTGCGAGTGGCGCTTGTTGAACATCCATTAGTGTAAATCCTTCTTTTTGTGCTCTGTTAAAAGCATCGTATGTTACATTAAGTGCAGATTCCACATAAGTCCTTTTATGTCCTTTACCCAAAATACCAGGGGTCATGAGAGGAGTATGTGGCAAACATGTACTTCCCCTTAACCATTCATGGTGAACAACTTCTCTTACTTTTAGCCTCTGGCTAGGATCCACTGTTAGAAGTCCTGTTCAAGAGAGAGAAACAACTGAACATTCAAAACAAAATTTTAATAATTGTGGTATTTATTAAAAAGGAATAATAACAGAAACTGTAACAGTAACAAATATACAGTGAATGTTCAGTTAACGCAAAGGAATTTTAATCTATTTTGATGACATTTATACGTCAATAAAAGCTTCCTGTTGCTGCAGCATTTTTGACGTCCGATTTGGTGATCCTGTTGAAAGGATCCTTGTCATGTGAATTGCTTGTGGAACTAAACCTTGCATGACAAGGCTGATTTTCCTTGAAGCAGTGAATAATGTTAGAACAAGACACCAAAAGGCGATTCCGTGGGATGCTTGGGCTAGGGAGTGTAGCATTGGAATGAATTGTGAAGTAAAGTTAAGTACCACGATTAATCAGTTAGATCGCCATAAAAATCACTGAGGAAACGGTGTTGAAGAAACTGTCACTGTGCTTGTAGTGGAAAATAGCCTAGGCCGGCGGAAAATTACTGGCAGAAGTAATATTGCAACGTGAAAAATGGAATTTGTTTTGAGGCTATATCTGTTACGTTGAGATCGCGAGAACTGCCGGGAAATCTTTAGTCCAGTTCCTGAACTCTCCTTTCTTCCCGCCCCATATAGGGGCTGAACCCGGGGGGGCGAAAGAAGAGTCCAGGATAACTTGCATGCGCATGCTCAGAACGCCGCAATTTTTTCCCCGAAATCGGGGGAAAAACCGTATTTGGAAGTATTTTCCAGATTTGGCTTGTGGCACGATCTTCTGAATGATAATACACAAGCCAGAATTTCTGCATTCCGATTGATTAAAAAGATGTCTTTAATCCCAAATCAATGGAATTTCACCAGTACCACGCTATAACACATTTGATTTGTTTTTTTTTTGTTTTTTTTTTTACAATATCAAAGATAACAAAAGAAATCTTTGCCAAGATTTGCTGACAATTGAAAACACCGACTCGGACACTGAAAATGGAATAAACATCGAATGGAATAAACCTTATTGGAAACACTATTTTCATGTGCGATTCTGGTAAACAGGAAAGTTCCATATCAGCAAGAATCCTTGGGCAAGAATACACAAAGCTTTACACATCACGTAGCATGATTGTCCGACCATGGACTAAATGAA
The DNA here is from genome assembly GCA_022496165.2 of Catalaphyllia jardinei. Taxonomy (NCBI): domain Eukaryota; kingdom Metazoa; phylum Cnidaria; class Anthozoa; order Scleractinia; family Caryophylliidae; genus Catalaphyllia; species Catalaphyllia jardinei. The sequence continues at coordinate 34,228,252 of CM042750.1, read as the reverse complement.
CTGCAAAAATTTCGATAGAGTGAAACTCTCGAGGCTTAAATATCTTCAATTGCAAACCAACAAATATTTGAGCCAACTTTTGAATATTGGTTGGTGTCGATATTTTCCGTGATGGACTCCTTGATTTGTGAATACACTGATGCAATGAATATCGTGTTTCAAAGTTGCTTCAAAACTTCTTGTTAATGTTTAGACAAAACAGTTAGGAACGTTGGCCGGATGAACACGCAGGTTTGGTGCCTGAACTCGTTGGTTCGTTTGGCAGTAACAGTAAATTCGTTGCCGGTGCGTAACAACGGAACGGATGATGTTCAATTCAATACACAATGTCGAAATGCCTTTTAAAATGGCTTTGCTTCTGTTCATGTTTATTTTCTCTCCTTGTCAGAATCGCAGAATCGCGAAATGTTCCTTGCCTGAATCGCAAAAATTATGCTTGGAAATTACAGTCCTTGCCATGTTTGGAAATAAAAATAGTTTCAGCTGTCAATCAAATTTGCCGTTTTGCGTCAACGAAATTCGCCCGAAACCTTACCGTGGCCTGCCATAGGCATCCCACGGAATAAGGGTGGCTTATAAGAATGGGGGTGCTTATTGGAACAGGGGCTCTTTGAAGGGGGATGCTCATTCGAGGGGGGGGGGGGGTATTAGAAGGAGGGCCCTAAATTGAACAATTATGGTATGTCGACTACAGAGTCGCAAAACAATATCTTTACCCCATAAGAACAATAACTTTTTCTACTACAATTGAAATTTTTCTTGAAAGTTAACTTTACAAAGTAGTCTCCTTCACAGCAGCTTGAGTTGAAGTCATACAAAGGTCAACCCTTGTCCCATTGCACAACACAGCACTAAAATGTCAAAGAGCTCTACAATTAAATGACATACCTTTAATAAGGTCCTTTGCTGCAGGAGATATTGACTCCCACTGTTGCCCTTCAAATCGGATGTCCCCTTGTGTGATTCTTTGCATTATAAAATCTGCTGATCTAAAACTACGACTGCTCTGGAATGGTACCTGCCCAGATAGCATGGTATACTGGAGATGAAAGTGGCAATAAAAATAAATTGGACAAGTATCAATACAACATTGGCCAACAGGAAGGAAAAAATATAAACATCTACAAGAAAACAACTAAAAAATAGAGTGGCTTTTTAATTTACACTGGACTATGCGGGATGACGTGACTAAAGTTTGGTGACTAAAGTGTGGAGACGCTTAGCAGTAAAATTCGATGTTTGAGCATCCCCCCCAAACAGTGTTAATTTTTCTATTTCTTAGACAGCACAGACCACAGTGCTGGCACAACATTGAGGGGGGGGGGGGGGTATCAGAAAATTAATGCTAGATGTAAATAAAATAGAACAAGGGACAAGCGCTTCAGTACTGAAAAGCATCATTTTCTATAAGTGTATCAACTACTTTTGTTGCCCATTGCCTGGAGTCTATTTGTGGTGATTTCTGTTATATTTCCAAGCTCTAGCAAGGTTATTTTTACAAAAGCCACTAAATGTGTGGTTCAGAGTGATTTATTATTAAAGGAAAAGTGACAAGTACTTGGTCTATCCCAGTAACAAATTGATCCATATTTGGCCCTCGAGGTGATGTTCATTGCCACTTTTTTACTTTTAAAGCATTCAAAGTGTCTATATCACTTTCATTCAATGCAATTCTCACCATTACAACATGGCTACAAGTTTCATTTCTTATTCAGTTGTCATATTTTGACGAAAATGACAGAAATTTTACCATTCTATAGCAAAAATCTCTCTACATGTATGTCTGTCCTCAATACAATGGTTTACCATTACAGATGACCTGTAATGTCACAGTAATGTGTGCATATTACTTTGATAACTTCATTGTACTGAGCACAAAAATTTGATATCAACCGATGGTTTATGTCCTTTTAACTTTTATTGCATGAATTTCCAATGGTTTCCAATTGGTGAACTATTGACATAAAAAAGTTAATTAATTCACTCTCTTTTTGATGCTTTACCGTTGATAAAACATGGGGAACTCATGACATGAACTTCAAAAGTGTGGTAAAACAATTAACACTTAATGACTGGTCCCGAGGGGAACAGTACATTTTCTTTCCCGAGAATCGCAATGTTTCCCGAGACGAAGTCGAGGGAAACATTGAGATTCAAGGGAAACAAAATTCACTGTTCCCCAAGGGACTAGTCATTAAGTGATTTGTTATATAGCAAAACAAAACAAAAGCAAACTTTGAAAAACTCGCCAAGATTCCAGTGACATCATCAGGCCACCTCTGATCATGTGCAACAGCGGTCAACCTTTCGCATTTGACGTCATAGTTTTCGCAATGTTGCCCGCTCATGGCATTTGGCGGAAAACAGTTTCATTGTTAGACCTCATGTGACCATGAACTAGCCAATGAATGCGCGCTGTAGCAGGAAAAACGCCAGCTATTTAACAAGTGGTATTATTTAATGCTTCAAACACACAAGTGTGATGTAAGAATGATAAAGGTAAAGGTTAAGTCTGCATACAAGCAAAATGTGGCCACCAGGCGGGAGCTTATCCCGGTTTCTTTAGCATGAAGCGACTTGGAGTATTTCTACTCCTCCCTGGATGGGATGCTAGTCCATCGCAGGGTTACTTCCAGCATTGAATTCGCTGGTACCCATTTATACACCTGGGTGGAGAGAGGCACTCTGAGAGTCAAGTGTCTTGCCCAAGAACATAACACAATGTCCCCTACCAGGGCTCGAACGTGGACCGCTCCCTCCAGACTGACTAACTGCACTAACCATGAGGCCACTGTGCCGTGATATAACACATGGTTAACTGTTGGTAAACCTGGTAGAAACACAATGCCTACATAACATTGAACTGGGGGGTCAGGGGTATCAGAAAACAGAAGTGCTTCAATACCGAAAAGCATCATTTTCTAAAAGTGTCTACTTTTGTCGCCCATTGAAAAAGGATGGAAGATGTTACTGGGCAACCTTACGCTCTGCTCAATGTCAGCATTCAAGTTGGAGTTTTCATGTAAATTGCATTTACACATTCAAAGATTGCTTTAGTTTGCTTACCATGATAACACCAAGACTCCACAAGTCACATGATTCATCATAGCCACTCCGATTGACAGTCTGACTAATGACTTCAGGAGCGGCATACGCAGCAGTGAAACAAGGTGTTTGTAATGGTTGATTTTCAGGCTTTAATCTTGCAAAGCCAAAGTCAACAATTTTCATTTCTGCATTGTCCGAATTATCTACAAAGAGCAAATTCTGGAAAAAAGAAACAGCAAGAATCAACTGAATGTTATTTCAAGCAAACTCACTGAAGACATGAATTTTCTTTGTCATTAAATTATTATAGAGCGGAGCTTTGGCAATCTGAAGGGCCATCAAGCAGAGCACCATAACTATAGGAAGAGAATCACAGGCATGATTAGAAATAGAAAACCATGCAACTCTATGGATTATAGGCGCAAGTGCCCTATGATGAAAATGACAACCTCATGAAATATGGCAGCCATACTCCAATAGGTCAACAACCAAGGATTACAGCTTTGGTTTGCAGCACACACATCTTTGATAAAGGACATCTGTTATGGTCAATTGACACCTGTCAAGACAAGGACTGTATCTGCTGACCAGTATTATATGTTCAAATCACAGGCTCAAGTTTAAAGCTCATTGAGGCAATAATAATAATAATAAGGTCAAGAGACACAAGGTCACAACTTTTTTGAAGCTGACCACTAAACCAGGTTCTCGTTTTCGATTGAATCCCATGCTCAAGCCAGGTTAAGTTAATGTAATCAGGAGCTCTGCTTTAAGGATTGGCTAAATCTACATATTAGCCCTGTACCCTCAAGAAGGTACACGGATAAAGGTGTGTTTATTTCCTTTGTTGTATGTCAGCATCAGCAATAGTTAGCGAATAAAATGGACAAAAGAGCACTCTTCAATGATATTTTGAAAATAAAAACAATTACTATTACAGATCTGTACCTCAGGTTTTAGATCTCTATGAACAACTCCTCGGCCATGCATGAATTCCACAGCAGAAACTAGTTTCCTAATAATGTGGCTAGCTTCCACCTCATTGAAATTTTTCTTTTTTCGTATTCTTTCTAAGAGCTCTCCACCGCCAAGTAATTCCAAAACTAAATATGTATGGAACTGCAAAACATGAACCAAGAAAATAACATATCATTAACTGTGTAAACTTACAGTGAAACACAAAATAACAATTTTACCTCCAAGGGAGGAGTGGTGGTGCGATGATTAGAGCACTTGACTTTTGATCAAGCAGTCTGGTTTTGAACCCTGGCTGAGGACATTTTCATATGTTCTTGGGAAAGACACTTTACTCTGAAAGTTCCTCTCTCCACCCAGGTGTATAAATGGGTACCAGTGAATTTAATGCTGGAGGTTAACTCTGCCTCCAAGAGAGCACAAGTTTATAAACATTTCTATCCACAGGCTTTTTCAGAGCTAACTCATGAGGCATACTAAACAACGTGAAAGTCCTCTTACAGGGTTGTTGATAAACACCCGCTGGCAACGAAATTTGCTGGCTGAGAAAGAGGTGACCACCCGTTGGATTTTGGCTGGTAGGTCACTTGGTTTAAAAGCTAGCCTGCAAACAGGTTCCCAGTGAGCCTGAACAAAGTAAGGGAGCCTGTAGACATTCTATCAATGCCACTGTTCTATGAAACCAGCTCCTGGTAGCATGCTATGATTGGTTAAATTGCTGATTGTTGATGTCTTTGAGATAATCATTTGACAGGTCTTTGTAAAATGCAGTTGACCGCCCTACCTAACTTCTACAGTTTGCGACAATAAATAAAAAAAATAAATAAATAAATAGTGAATGGCTTAACCATTCACTATTGTTCAAACCGATTCAAGTTTAATTATGCATACAATAACATGGCTCTATTACTCCTGCTTTGTTAGCACAAGCGGATAAGGCGCTCACCGGGCCGGATTCGAATTTGTTTTGTCGTGACGCCGGTTCGAGTCAATGTGAGGTCAATCATTTTTTTTGTGTGTGTGCTGTTTCTCTACTTCTTTCAAAAACCAACATATCCATTGTAATCGAATTGCCGTTTTTACTCGCTAGGATCTGGTATTGATATGTTTTTAGCTGGAATTGTGACGTACGCTTTTGGCGTGCAAAGCAGTAGTTTACCACAAATTCAGAGCTTACCTGTTCATTAAGCATAGTTGGCTCGTTATTTCCACCGATATTCAGCGCTTATTCGAGGAATATTTGTGCCCACCTGGTAGGAGATTTGGCATCATTAAGCCTTTGACCCTCGATAAGTCACCAGCATGCCTCAAAGAACCGAGGTGTGTTTTTGTTCCGAGATCATGGTTTAACTTAGCCATTGATCGAAGAGCAAGTGAGCCAGGCGGTAAGAGTCTAGAAACGCTTCTTCTTCCAAAGCAAAGCATTTGTCGTGGACTTAGGGCTGATTTGCTAAAGTTCAGCGTGTGTCAGTTTTGGAAATTAGAACTGCTTTCTAGACTCTCATTATTTTCTTGAAATTCAGCCATGTAGCATCGTTCGCTGCCAAAATTTCTGGGATATCCCTTAATAATATTTCATACATAAAGCCAGCGCCGTGACTATTTTGTGTGTGTGTGACTTACAACATGACTCAAACACGGCCGGAAACTGGTGAGAAAGGCGGCCAGGCAGCAAAGTCCTTGAATTTGACCTGTGTTAGGTGAAAAGTTAATTTCAACAGATTCAAAGCCATTTCTACGGGCCAAAAAAGAACGCAGGTCGGTTAAATTGGCAAGCAAGCGTTCTGTGAGTGTGTATGGTGGATTTCCAAGCAGATGATTGCTTTGAATTGTGATAGGATCGAGGCCGCCACGAAGAAAAAAAGACAAAGAACGCCTGATCGCAGGTTAGGAAGAAGAAAACTTCAGCTCAAATGGGAGTTTTGCTTTGTATTTCAGCATTCCTTTGCTGGTAAATTTTCCGTTTCATGCGCTTTTTTTCGGCATGAGCAGCGTGTTAGCTTAAGGCTTCCTCTTTCTGTGTTGTCAGAATTAATCATTTCATGGAACAAGCAGTTTTGTGCCGGCCAAAAAAATACTTCACCTAGAAACATTTTATAAATCACTGACATAGCCGATTTGCAAAACGTTTAACGTCTTTCTCTAGGCACTAATCATTGACTTGATTTAGGTATCAATTCGTGTAATAGATTCTAACGTATCCTGACCTTAACCCAAACCTAAACCAAAGCGCTACCCTCGACCCGTAACCCTGAGCGCAAACGCTAAAGGCTGGTTTACACTGCGACATAAGCATAAGCACAAGCATAAACATAAGCATAACGAATGTTCACACTTGTTGCATAAGCACAAGGAAATTGACATACGCAAGCGCAATGAGCTCCAGAATGAAGCCGCGGGGATATTGGACGAGCTACGTTTTCAAAATGGCGGACGAAGACGAAATTCTCCTGCTGCTATTGCTGCTCCGCAGACGAAGGAGACGACGAGAACAAAAACGTGTAAACAGAAAGAGGTCCTGTTGGGTAAGAGATATTTTCCGAAAGAGAAAAGAACAAGGAGACTTCCATAATCTGGTACAGGAACTGCAACTAGCGGACCGGGAATTTTACCAACTGCTTCTGCAACATCTTTCCAGCAAAGATTTTTTTTATTTGTATCCTTGAAATCATCTGAGGATTTGTCGTAGAGGCAGGGATAATTACGAACTGCCTCGGCAAGTTTCTCATGCAAAACAGTATTTTCGGACGCCATTTTGGACCGTGGAGTAGCACTGGACACTATTAACTTGAATATCCGCTGGCATCAAACACAGCTGCTTCCTTGGGATTTTGCTTATGCTTACGTTACATCTGGTTTACACACTTTATTTAGCGACATAAGCATAAGCATAAGCATAAGAAAATGGAAACGATTCCTTTTTCTTATACTTATGCTTATGCTTATGTCACTCCCGGTTTACACTGCTTATGCTTACGCTTATGTTTATGCTTGTGCTTATGCTTATGTCACAGTGTAAACCAGCCTTAAGCCTAACCTTGTTCTGTAAGCCTAAGCTTCAATGCTAACACTAGTTTCGAGCGGTAACCCTAAACTTAACTCTAATAAGACTGGGAACTCTTAAACCTAAGGGTTAAAGTCAGCTGCGAATGTAAGTTTTGCTTTGTATTTCAGCGCCCTTTGCTGATAAATTTTATGTTTCATGCGCTTTTTTCGGCAAATGCTAAGCCTAACCTTGCTCTGTAAGCCTAAGCTTCAATGCTAACCCTAGTTTCGAGCGGAAACCCTAAACCTAACTCTGATAACACTGGAAACTCTTAACCCTAAGGGTTAAAGTCAGCTGCGAATGTAAGTTTTGCTTTGTATTTCAGCACTCCTTTGCTGATAAATTTTCCGTTTCATGCGCTTTTTTCTTCGGCAAATGCTAAGCCTAACCTTGTTCTGTAAGCCTAAGCTAACCCTAGTTTCGAGCGGTAACCCTAAACCTAACTCTGATAAGACTGGCAACTCTTAACCCTAAGGGTTAAAGTCAGCTGCGAAGTTTGGACCTGTTTTGGCCTTGTTCGATTTTAGCAAAACATCTAAGGGACGTTCTTGCACGCTGCCTTTCAATTGAGCTTACATGTTGTGAAATGAACTTCTCGCTGTTCTCTAAGTGAAATCAAAGTCCTTGCGGTGGCGTGATAATGTGAAATCAAAATTCTAACTGTCAGTAAATGACCTGATATCAAGAGTGTCTAGCTTGCACATTGCGTGAAGTAAACCTTTGGCTGTAATTTGAGTGAAATTAACGTCTTTGTGGTCGCACGTTAACCTGAAATCAAAGTTTTAACGGTTTTTACCAGTAATCGACATTTTTGGAGGTTACACGTTGCGAAAGATCAATATTTTGCTGGATTTCAAGTGGAATTAGCGTCTTTGCGGTCACGTGCGAAACGAGGAAGTCACTGAAGCGTGGCATTTGCTGCCAGTTGAATGGCTCGGTGCAAGACGGTCGTAAGTGACTTTTTCAGGTAAAAATTTTTTTCCTTCAAAAGTGCCTTTCAATAAAGCAGAGAAACATTCTCCTGTATCTTTTTTGGGCTAAAATGCTCTACTTTTTCCACTTTGTTGCGTTCTTTGTGCACGCTTCGATATTTTGACTTCGTTTTTCTCAGAAGCAAAGTGCAAACCACCCAAAAAATTTACATGGGAATCCTTTACTACTTAATTGAAAAGCACATGCAAAAATTCAGGCACTTTTGAAGGAAAAAAAATTTTGCCCGAAAAAGTCACTTACGACCGTCTTGTACCAAACCATTCAAATTATGCAGTTGCCGTTCTCATTTAATTTTCAGTCTCTCAAGTTATTTTGAAGGGTACTTTATGCTCTGCTCATTTCTTTAAGCTCACTTCAGTATATTGCAAAATATGTTCTAAGCTCTTAAGTACTGGCTCTCGAGGGACAACGTTTGAAAAATTAAATAAACATGCTGCTTACTTTCACTGTATATTGTGACGCTGGGCCTGGCTGTTTGATTAGGTTGATTGGAATTGTTTGCTAATAAAGAAAATGTAGCTTCTTGGTAGGTTTAATCACCTCACTAACTGATTTGTCACAGCCTAGTCCCCAACGAAAGGCAGATAGGTACATTAAAAACAATTTCTACAGGCTCCCCTGTTCTGCCCTGATCACTTTGCTCATTCTTCTGTTTTATGCTTGCAAAAGTTTTTCTGTCCATGCCAGGAGCCTGTCCGCAGGCTAGGTAAAGGACAATGAATGGTTTTTAGGTTACATACGTACAATCATTCAATATCTGAACCATATTGAACTGTCTAAACTTAATAAAGATTGAAGTGCAACTAGGATGAGATATAATCAATGTTATGTACAATAAAAACATTAGCTGGCAAAAATGTAAAAAAAATAACATGAACTTTTGACTGTGAATCTACAGCCTTGGATAAAATATAATACTATGACAAAGGCGAGATAAAAATAATAAGAACAAAAGCGAAGTGAAAATGTGTTAATTAGGTGACTATTTTTTCAACAAGAATACTACACTGGTTTGGAATCAATTTAGAATTACTGTCAGCATACTTGGTAGCAGAGGTGTGCCAAGCATCCAAAGTTTTTCTAATGCGAAAAGAGCCTTTGTCAATGACACTAGAATTATCAAAATCTGTGCGATGGTTGAATGTGCTGATTGAGATTGGTGTTATGTAGGTAAAACCAGTTATTGCTTTGAAACTCGCAAGAAAGAACATATCGGGAATGTCAAAACATGTATTAATGGCTCAAACATTGCAAAACATGTGTGGGTATTCCAATTTTTTATCTGTCAAAGGTTATACATTGACAGCCAAAATCTCATGTTCTTTTTTAACACTTCTTAGCCAACACACATTTTTTTACTGTAATTTTAGTTATGTTCAAACTAAATTTCACTCTATATTATGATGCCGACCAAACTGTTTGATTAGGTCAATTAGAACTGTTTGCAAGTACAGAAATGCAGTAGCTTCGTGACAGAAAAAAAAACAAATAAAGTTCACTTACATCTAATAGTAAAGTTTAGGATAAATTTTTGACTATCTAGGTGCCACTATAATGAGGAGAGTAATTAAAATAAAATCTGCATTTGAAAATGTGTTCAGCACGTTTTCTTTCCGTGTACTGCATCTGCCATGTTGTAAACACAAAGCTTGGTAGCCCTACCTTCCAGGCATTGTAAAAACTTGGGGATGAAATTTTGTTTCCGGTCTCTCACAAAAAAATGGTGACCAGCTCAATGAAAATGTTACCTGGGAGACGGTTTGTTACAACCCTGCTGTTAGTGGTCTATACCCTCAGAGCTTATCCTTTTCCTGTAGCATTAAGTGCACTAGCAGTATTCTTTTCCCCCTAATGACCACATTTTTATCATTCCTGCCCAATAATAAAATGGGAAAAAAGAAAAATCCATGATCCCTTCTTTTGCATGTCATTTATACCCAGTACATTATTTTGTGGCAAATGCATCCAAAGTCAAAACTAAAGCAAAGTGCTGAGAGTTTTCATTCAAATGGTGCAATTATTTTGTTCAATTTTAAACTTTTTTAGGAGGCTAAAGGCTAGAAAATTCCAACAAATCAGCACACTCACATCATCCTGAAACACTTCCTGTAGTTTGACTATATTGGGATGGCCTTGACAAATTCTTAATGACTGCTCCTCTCTTATGTGGTCACGTCTGAAAGGAAAAAATAAATCTATTATCTATATATAAATACATGTAAGAGAAAAAGGAGCCTTTTGATGGCCTTTAGTTGAAGACATCCTATTTACAAAACTAGACTAAAAAACCTCTCAAACTGGGTTCATCTGTAATAAAAAGTTGATTCATTTACCTTCTACTTATAACTTTCACAGCAAAAGGTACTCCAGTTCGTATGTGAACACATTTCCTTAAAACAGAAAGCACAACTCATCAAGGACACTAAGTAAACTAGGTATACCTATCGATACAGTGCCAACGAGCAAATAATTTGTGGTATTAATAATAAGGGGTTTATTAATACAACATGATTTTTGGTTCTCTTCTGTTGAAAACATTGCTGAGAGAAAATTATAACGTGTTTACTGGGAGGTAACGTTAGTCACGCAATCCAGTAGAATATTGAGAATTCGAGGAGTACCCTGAATATCAAGAGTTTTGCAATGTATCGCTTCTGCTCGGTCAAACTTTCAGTTCAATATGATGGGCACAGTCAAAGTGTAAGTGAACACGCTAGTTTGATTGATGAACACGCTCATTTAATTCTGTGGCAAACAGGTCCGATTTGTGCTTTGAACACTGGATTCGACTGCATGATAAACACAATCGTTCAGTTCTGTTCAGAAACACTGCTGACTGAACCTTCAGTTCGATATGCTAGATTTGAATTGAACACTGGATTTGCTCTAGTGGTTCGACTGGTGAACACACTCTTTCAAAAAAACGCTGCCCGATGGAACTTTCAGTTCGATATAGGTAAACAGAGAAAGAATACACTGTTTCGATCCATGAACACACTCCTTCGATTCAGTGGTGAGCACGCTGGTTCGGTTTCGTGTCGATTTTGTGTCTTGGATTTGCTCTTGTCTAACAGTTTTCCTCGATATTCGAATTAGAAGAGTTTTGTAAACAGCACGCTCCCTGATTGAAGTTTCAGTTCGATAAAGTGATAGAGAAAACACACTAGTTTTGAGACTATGAAATTGTTCACAGTTGAATAAACACAGCAGCAAAGAAAACAATCACCTTCCACGAGACAAGTCTAGATGTAACGTGCCTCCTGATTGGCTAAAAAACTACATGGCTCAAATAGTTCCGTCCTTGCAATTGGCTTAAACTGAGCCATTGTTACATCTTACACCTTACACTTTCAAAGGCTGATCGAGAATTTTTTCGCATAAGCCATTCTTTGCATGGCACTATTCTCTGCCGCCTCGCCAGTCAAGCATCTTCGCTCGGCTCGCTTGTTGGCAATGACACATTTAAGGCTGATAAACTTCAAACCCAGCAAATTAGTACTATCCAATAACACTCTGATTCACTAAGTTAAGGGTAGTGGATGGCAAGTGTGAGATTTTGCAACAAGGTGATACAAGCATTTTTTCTCTGTGAGCCCGAGATATTTGACTTTTTAAACTGTGAGACCAAGGCTTCAAATTGTTTCAAGTGCAAGCATGAGACACTTTTAAGCTGTTCAGAAATAAAGCAAATAAACAAATTGGTACTTGGAGAATTTTACCCTAGCAAAAAAATCGAGACTCCAGGAAAGCTTTATGAAAAGAAAATTTGAGACTGTGAGACCTGTGAAGTCTGATTAAAATTTTCTAAGACAGATAGTTTTTGATGGACCATTCACAAGTTAATTAGCCTCCCAGATTATTGTCTTTTGGGCTGGTCATGCAATCTTTAATTATGGAGGGGTAACACATGATGTAACCAAAGAGCATATTATGCACTGCAGGACGCTGGTTGATCCTTGGCTAGAATCACTTAGGGTGCACATTCTGAAGCTTAGACAAGGAAATAAATAATCTGATTATTTACTTCTGTCTCCCATACAGGAATTGCAAATTACACAGGAACAGGTTTGGAAGAAATGGCCCCCTTACACTTACCTACAAGTTGAGAAACTTCCATCACCAAGAACTTCATCACTTATAGCATAGTTTTGAAAGAATGGGGAATCCTGAAAAATTGCACAACAGCCAAGACTGTAAGCAAAATTTGGTGAACAGAATGTAATCTATGATATCAACTTAATCTAATACAGTAACTATATCAACTTTCATTCTAATTTGGAGAATGTCATCCGCAAGGGATATGCAAGCACAATTATGTCAACTAAAATTTAGAGTTCAAACTGACAACGAAATACGTTTACCTCAAATAATGCTGCATAATCTACCGCACCAGGGGCAGGTCTGTGCTCATTTGGTTTGTTAGCAACCAAACGCTTTGTAAACTCATTTTCTCCAAATATGATTGATGGAGCTACAAATGAATATCCCTGCAAAAATTTATCAAAGACCTTAAAATTAAGATCCCTTCCAGTCAGAGCTGATCAACAGTTATAAGAGTACCTTGATAAACAATTTTCAGGGTAAACTTTCTCAAGTACTTTCATCACACTACCAGTGAGTACACAAGAATTGGCCATTTTCTTTTATTGCAAAAAATTTTAAAAAATCAATGATCATGATATATTTGTTACTTATCTGGGCTGTCATTAGGTTTGCACCTGTAGCCTTGATCTTCAGTGTCCCATAATAAACTTGCTACTTAACAGGTAAATATTATTGTATCACCTGTAGTCTCAAGGACCCATCAAGCATACTCAGTCATAACAGGTGCTATGGGGTATGGCCCTTATTGACAGCCCTACTTACAGCCTCATACAAAGTGATGACCACCCAGATGTACAGAGTGAAAGTTGGACCAAAATTTTAAGATTTAACAACTGACCTTGAAAATTCTGTCTGCCGTCTTTGGAACAGCAGCTGGTGAATATGTTGGTACCATGTCTGTGAACTCTTCAGCAAAATTACTGACATCCAATTCGTCCCCTATTCGAGGCTTAAAGGGTGCTGCAACCTTCTTCTGAGCCAGGAGGTTCCAGTTAAGGACCTGTTAATTCAAAAGACACTGATCAGCTATAGAACAGATTATCTGTCATCAACAATAGATCTTGACCAATATTGAAGCAGTGAAATAGGACAATTTGTTCTGGTTTTTTAGCTAACCATGGTAGTAAGAGTACGAAATGAGAAATAAATTTCAAATTACATGTACCTTGAAGAAAGGATGGGCTTGAATCTCGTGAGCACCCTTAGCTCCAAGTCGCACTTTTGGGTCTTTCTGTAATAGCTTGAGAAGCAAATCTGCAACTTCTCTTGAGATATCGGGTGGCATTGGTGGACTATTGTAGAGAATTCGCCTACCAAAGATATGAACATCAAAATGTTTAGTCTGTGCCTGTACCACCTAACTCCACATCACCTAGCAAACAGGATAAATGGAGACCACTCCACTTGATTCCCAAGAATCTACACGAGCCCACAAACACCTGGGCCGGGTTGTTCAAAGCCTGATTAAGCAAACCCAGGGTTTGCGAGAATTTTAATTTCAGGTTTGTAACTTATCATTGAGGTTTTCTGTTTACATTGTTTGGCCTTCTATTACACGCAGTGCTCTAAGCTCACTCTTTCAAAAAGTCGCCTCTTGGCGACCTTTTATTGTAAAATGGTCAGCACAAAAAAAATTCAGTCGTCAAAAAAAGAAAATGTGAAGGGGACGACACTTCATGACGTATTACACGTCGCCAAAAAAGAGGAAGACACTTCATGACATAGTACACGAAGGGCTAATGCGCCGAATGCCACGTTTTCATCACTTTCTCTGTTGCAGTAAGTTTACGCATTCTTGTAGAGTTTCTGAACAATGACAGGGGTAAGGAGAAAGACAGGTGATTCCGCCTCTTGTACTATTGATTAAATACATCCTACTATTGATAATTTTTCAAGTTTCTCTTTTAATCTGTTGGTCGCCAATTGGCGACTTCCGCCAGAATTTTGGTTGGCAAATATTTTTTCCACTCGCCATGGCGACCAAAATGGTCGCAGCTTGGAGCGCTGACACGAGAAAGGAGGTGAAAAACATTTTTATACAAGAAAAATTAATATGTCAGTTAACTTTTAATCCTGGTTTAGCGTTAATCGGCTTTCGAAAATCCTCTGGCCCTGGAAGCACAGGGGCCTCATGAGAGTAGAAGTGTCTGGTGTTTGAACATTTATATTTAATATGAGGGTAAACAGACTGTGCTTTTAAAACTTTTGGATCCAGGAAATATAGACATGTTATCTTTACTTACTTCGAAATTTCAGATTGACTATTCTTCTCTCCATCAACAGTAAAGGGTGATGCTCCAGTGAGTAGTTCATACATGAGTACTCCTAAACTCCACCAATCAACTGCCTATAATAATAAATAATAATGATGATGATAATAATAATAATAATAATAATAATAATAATAATAATAATAATAATATAACTAGTAGTAACCACAGGTTAGAAAGTGTGGACCGGAATGCACTTGAAGAGCTTTTGTTCAAGATGTTGGAAATGGAAAGAGGAGATAACCTGCGATCATACCCTAGATAGTAATGCATGCTTTGTCTGCAAAGGAAATTGGATATTTGAAAGACCACTTCATTTAAAGCGTGACAGAAATTGGCGATTCTTACCAAATTAGTAATATCCCCCCTTCAGAGAGTTTTGTCAAGTTCGCTAGATTAAATATTCAAAGAAGAAAATATAGCGGCCGGTCACGGAGGAATGTTTATTTGCTCAAAATTGAGGCAAAATCTTTCAGAGATGGAAGTCAGGACATTTGTGAGGATACAGAGAGTAATTTGGGACTATTTGCTGGCTTTTAATCGTCAAATTATCAAGAAGCAAGCTTTATTTTCCTTTCCATGCCGAATGCCATGCAGTTTTGTTAGGGAAGGTACGTTTTTTATTGGGGGGGGGGCGCCCCCCGGGGCTTCGGACGGGAGGGTCATTAGTAAATATTTCACAAATTGGGGAGGGTCAAACCTGTTTGATACGCAGTCAGGGGAGGGTCATAGTTCTTTTTGGCAAGGAAAATGTAACTCCATGTCGGTTAGTTGACTTCAATTTACTAAAAAACACGCGAAGTGTATAAAAACCTAAAACTTGTATATACAGGCAAAGCTATCAGTTAAAATTAATTTCAATTATTACATGCAGATGTATCATGACTAAATTTGTGGCCAGATTTTATATGCCGTCCGTTTGAATTGAACAGCGCATTATCATCTTCAGTTACTTTCGCATTCAGCTCATCGATTTTGACCTTCAGCTTGCAAAGGTCATCAATGTTGTTCTTAATCGTGGTAGCGTCATGGCGTTTTGCGCTAAAATTTTCCTCCATGAATCTCCCGGCGGCCGCTGGATTATCTGAGGTCACAAAAGCCAACTTGTGATTTATTGCTTTCAAAGCCTCGCAAACTTCCCACTGGCGCTTTCTTTCAGTCACAAAACAGCGGCGAAAGCGTTCCTTGTAGGGACAAGTGGCCCAAAAGGACAGGTAGAACTTGGGCAGAATACTATTAGAGAACTCAGTATATTCGCCCTTTGGGTTCAGGAACCACCCCAGATCTTCATCTTTCCACTTCTCTGGACTAGTTGCACTTTGACTTGCTCCCGCACCAGATGAGCCACCAACAGAGTCAGAGGAGTAGCGGGCATCCTTTTTACAATGGCGAATCGGCAGACAGCCACAATAGCCACAGGTTGCTCCATCTGACCTCATAAAATCCTCGCATTCTCCACAAGCGCATTTCCCTCTTTCTATTCCTCGCACATCCTTGCCCATTTTCAATTTTTCACTGTGCAAACCGTGCAGCGCCACACAATTAACTGCTTTGCGAGCAGACACGGTTATGTGAGCAACACTTCCGGTCAGTTATTTTCACTTCCAGTTATTTTTGTCTTGGAGGAGGTGGGGGGAGGGCCACATGCTTTTGTTTAGGTATTTATGAAGGGTCATGCATTAATCCAATCTGGGAAGTGGGAGGGCCACTTCTTTTTAAGCAAAAAAATTCTAAAATACCCCGGCCCACCCCCCCCCCCCCAATAAAAAACGTACCTTCCCTTTGCTGTTTGTTCTGTTTTTTCTTTCATACTTTTTTCTAGCCGCCAAGGTCATTTTTTTTGTTGAAATCACATAAGGAAAGTTCGGAAAAGATGTTCCCATTCATGGTTTAGTTCTCGGGCAAGAATTCTGGCAGTTTTTGACCGAAACATCAGCTTGTGTTGTTTGTGTTTTATAAAAGCCCCGTGGCCACTTCGTTGAGTCAAGCAATGACGTGACGCGAAAAAAATTCTAATTAATTCTAGTTTTCTTCTACGTCACTGAAATCTTAACATGATAAAGCTGGATTGTTAAGGAATAGATTGTACTCATGCCGATGTGTGATAGCTTTTATCCTTTAAGTGTTATATCGATTCAAAGTCAGGGTTTGTGAAGAGATTTTTGCAAAGTGTGGGTTCAGCGGGTTTGGCCCGTTCCACGTAATCAGAGATTTTTATTGACCCTAAAGGTAAAAATATCCGTACAAGGTCATTTCATTGACGATTCAAATGAATATAAATTCTGTATGTTCCGAGCTTAAGTTCTAGCAAAAAAAGAAACATTTTCGACGAGCCTGGGGTTTTTATTTTTTTCCTGCGAAAGCTTGGATCCCATGTGAAAAACCGTTGTGTTAACGTCAGCAAACTTCCATGTAACAGAAGAGTAGTTTGTCAATCACATGGGCATCCCATGCCCATGTGATTGACAAACTATAGCAATTGACACATTTTTTTGCATTCTAATCGTTCTTAGTTGCAGAACAAATTTTCAACTTCTGGTTTCAGTGTCCCTGTTATAAATGTGGCGCGCGCGCGTAATACGCAATCCGCTGGTCACTGTCAAGATTAGGGTTGTGGGCCTCTCTTGGGCCTGCAATAATAATAAATAACAATAAATAATAATAACAACAATAACAATAATAATAATAACAGTTATAATAATAACAACAACAATAACAGTAATAATAAACTGGTCAGTTACAGATTTGAAAATCGTGGACAGGGAGGTGCGCAACATTATCGTGGTTATCGTATTACATCAATAAACACATTAATTATTATCTTCAGGAGAAAGGATTTGGAAAGTTTCCTGTCTGGTTCCAGATTCATTATGCTAATGCAGACAATTAATTCCGCATAAATCCTTGATGCACAAATAGCAATCAAGAATACAATAATGGTTGCAAAACTGTATGCATTATTAATTGTGGGATTATGCAAATCTAGACACTATTTCTTAGTACATGTACATACCTTATCATGTCCCCTGCTTCCACCTTTAACAACTTCAGGGGCCATGTACTCAATTGTGCCACAAAATGAATAGGCCCTTTCCCCCTGGGATTAATAAACAATCCATTGAATTTAATACCATTACTTTAATTTATTGCAGAGTTCTAAAAGTATTAATATAAATAGACAAATGGAATAACATTAAGCTTTTAATAAATAGACGCAATTAGCTCACCGAATTGGGTGTTGAAAATTCCTTGCTCAGCCCAAAGTCGGTAATCACGACATGACCATCCGAGTCCAGCAAAATGTTCTCTAATTTGATGTCACGGTAAATTATTCCGAGCTGAAAAAGAAATGTATATCGATGGTCACTTTATTTGGTCACAAATAATTTGGGATCATCTTACTGCCTCTGTAACACGGTGCATGTCTGCACGAAAACAGTTATAGGAAAAGGCAAAGACGTGAGAGGTCTGAAAACTGTTAATACCCTGTAAAATGACTAAAATGCTTAGCTCCTGTGATATGAACATAAGACATTACAGTACGACAAATTAAATTTGAGACAAGTTATTAAGTGTATGCTTTCAGTTTAGATTTGCGTGCTCGAACGCAAGTTTTGCTTGGACCTAGACAACAAATGGACGTTAAACTTACTCTGTGAAGATGCTCGATTGCAATAATAATTTCTCCAATATATATTCTAACTTCGTCTTCAGTAAACTTCTCTCTTTGATACAAATGGGTGAAAAGTTCTCCGCCATTCACGTAATCTACGAAGTTAACAAGTTAAAACAAATATCAGAGTACTAAATATAACAAAATATACGCTTTAACTTGAGATTGAATAATTTTTCGATATCGGATCAAGGTTTTGCGCCGTGTGCTTGAAAATGAAAGGTTATTTACTGAAATCGTGTCGCGATGTAAGCTTCGAATAAACGTGACACGAAAAAAGGTACGACATGACAAAAAATCATTACGATTTTGAAGTCGTGAATCTCTTAGGTGGCTTCCGAAGGGTTTCTTCAGGCATATTGCGTGTGAAACTTTTAATATTCAACACTAAACGCAAGCTTACCCATGATCAAATGAAGCTTCGATTCGGTCTGGAAAGCCCAATGTAATGTCACTAAAAATGGACACCGGCGAACGGCTTCCAACACTTGTCTTTCTGTGCGTGTGTGTTCGGCTGTCTTAGCTTTCTGGACAATCGTAGCCTTTTTAAGCACCTTCATCGCGTACAGGTTCCCCGAAAAGTATCCACCTCGCTTACGAACGAGAAAAACTTTTCCGTAAGCTGTCAAATGAAAAAGTGAGCAAAGTCAACACCTCCGAAGACGGCTCGAAACTCACCAAAAAAACACACAGGTTCACGCAAGATTTGCAAAGATTCCCCTGCAAAGGAAACACAGCTAAGCTTGTTTACCTCCGGTTCCAAGCACTTTAAGAAGCTCAAAATTCTCCAGTCCAACCTTTTCGTCTTCATGCCCTGTTAAATTAGCTAGGGAATAAAACAAAAGTTATCCAACACGGTGAGCTTCTACACACAGTTGTTTATGCACCACCAATATGCCAGACATTTTATTAACCACGGAAGACACTCTGAAAAAATACATACCGTTTCTGAGCTCGTGGTGAATTAATCTAGAGTTTTCAAAACCATTCTCGGTCATGTTTCACACAATTTGAAGCCAAGAAGGCTTTCCAGGGCGAAAAAAACACAAATAACAAAATTCGCCCGACATAGACGGTTTCGGCAGCAATCCCCGATTCTTATTTCCGACCTTCTGATTGGTTTTCAGCCAGTAATATATTTGTCTCACGTGACAAAATAAATTTTCCCCCTTTCTACTTCCGGTCATTTTCACCTTCAACGAACATTTTGCCGAAAAGCCAGATTTACCGTGGACGAAAACTCTATTCAAACAAGTGAAAAGCCAAAGAAACGGTAGAAACGCATCTAGCATTTAAATATTGTTGGCGATAACGTACTTTACTTCCGTCTTGAGAGAAAATAAAAACGGAAGTTATTAGTTTCCGGAGTGATAAAATTTCTCCCTTTATCAACTTCCATGCATGACTTATGTTCAATATATTATTATATCAAGACCGTGTCCTGATCACGTAGCCATTTTGGCAAGAAATGCAAGAAACTATGGCAAATATTCAAACGAGTTTCCAGTAAATAATTTTATGTCCGTGTCTTGCTTGATCGAAATGGTGCTCCATCCTCCATGGCCAGTGTACATGGAGAAGTTTCTAAAAATAAACTCGGCCGAATGGTTCCCCATCCTACCCCGCTTGATTCTTAATTCCATACCGGAAGATTAGATTTTTAACTCTTCCGGTATGGAGCCCAGAGCCTAAAAAGGCTGAAGGCTCTTAAAAGTTTTCGCACACCCCACTGAAAGCTGTAGCAAAATCTCAAACCTTATAATTACAAAGCTTTTTAATTGACATATCTCAATATAAACAGAGCTTCCCTTCATAGGGTCTTCATTCAAGAAGTTTCAGGCGAATGCAGCTCTCTGTTTTTAGATACAGTTTAATTAAAAATGCTTTGCAGGCCCGAGAAGTAAGTCTCCAGGGCTTTCGAGAAGACCTGGGACTATAGAGGCAAGAAAGCTAAATAAATAAACGGATGAATAATGAACCTCTATTTATACACTATGTGGAGTCATGTGAAACAAACTGAACAAAATCCATTCCTTGTGCTTACGCTTATGCTTGTGCTTATGCTTATGTAACCCCGGTTCACACATGTTTTTCTTATTTTTCTTGTGCTTATGCTTATGTCAAAGTGTGAACCAGCCCTTTTAAAAACGGTGGTTTCAATTGTTTTCGGGTCGACGATCGTCGATGAAAGAAGGGTATGAAAAAAAAAAAACAGAAAGAGAGAGAGAGAGAGAGAGTGAGAGTCACGTGCCACCTATCCGGGGAGGTCACGGGCCCAGAATGAGATTGCGTGCTGAGCTGGGAGGTGCAAAACATGGCGGGTATTTTCGTTGCCCGAAGATTGTTTCATCGTCGGATTTGTCCTGTATTGTGCCGTCGAGTGTCATCTTTCTTTACAGATGAATACATTCCACCTCAGCTTGATCATGTTACTCGCGACTGGGAGAAGCTATATCAACAAAGTATCCGCGATCCTGAGACATTTTGGGGGCAACTTGGTGCGACGCGTTTGGCTTGGATGAAACCGTTTGATTCAGTCATGGACGTGGATTTGGATAAAGGACAACACAGATGGTTTTTAGGAGGCAAAATCAATGTTTCTAGTAGGTTTTTAGTTGACATCTTGCTGTTGTGTGCCAGGGGAACCAGGCAATCGGCTTCGAGAAAGATGCATTATTTAGAAGCTAGGGTGGGAGGGTTTTCACGTGTTCTGTCATCGATACAGAGCAAGGGTCTAGCCAGGGGAGTCCTGGGGTGCCCGTGACCCCCCCCCCTTTGTAAGCCTTTTTGTAAGCAAACTGCCTACAATATTCAGGTGATAATCTGGTGGGTACTGGTGGGTGCTGTATGACTCAGTGTGACCCCCCCCCCCTTTGAAAAATCCTGGCTACACCCATGCAGAGGCACTTACTTCCATGTTGTTGACCTCTTCAAATAACCCCTGCGATATGGTTTCCCAGGGGGGACTCATACAAAAAGGCCAGGGATGCTTGTCGTCTTGCCAAGGGTTTTATATAAATGTTTTTGGTTTTTTTTTTCCCGGGGGGGGGGGGGGGGGGGGGGGGGGTACTGCCATACTGCCATACTGTATTTAATTCTGAAATGGTCTCTCACAAGTCTTTTTTTAAATCCTGGTCGTCTCTAAATTACCAGAATTTTTCTACAGTGAGCAAAAAATAATCATGCAACTAAATAAAGGTAACTGCTTGGTTAATTTGCTTTGACAGATATAATGAAATCTTCCTCCCTGTCAGTTGCCAGGTAAAATGGTGATTATACCTTCAGAATAATAGGTTTTACTGAAAAAAAATATTTCTCTACTCTCATCATTACATAGACAAAATAAAATACTGCTGACAGTGGTGATGATGATGATGATGATGACAACGATGAAGGAATGGAATTTAAAAATTTAACAAAAACCTATTTTTCCATGCCTTATGATGAACCAAATAAAAAGCCAATCTCATTCTAACTTTGTGATATCTTATTTTGAAGTAAACTGTGTTGACAGACACATGCAGGTTGATCCTGACCGTTGTGCCATTATATGGGAGAAAGATGAGCCGGGGGATGTCCAGAGGGTCAGCTATAGGTAATTACTTTCCTCATGCACCCAAACCCCACGGACGTTCTATTAACGTGACTGCAAGTTTACTAGTGGTCAGACACTAGGTTCAACTACTAAATGCATATTAAGGTTTTTTCAAGGATCTTATGAGCTACTCGTTAATTTGGCTACTTATTTGTCTGACAGAGAGTTGTATGAAATGGTGAACAGGATGGCTAATGTCTTAAAGAGCCACGGTGTCAGGAAGGGAGATGTAGTGTGTATCTACATGCCTGTAAGTCCACTAGCTGTTGCCGCTATGCTGGCTTGTGCAAGGATTGGTGCCCCTCACAGGTCAATTACAATGTTATTATTTCTAAATAGAAATATGTAAAAAGTTATGTCATCAGTTCCATTAGTTCAGCTGTGAAAAACATTTTCAAGTATATTTTTTTTTGTGCAGCAGAGCTCAGTTGTGGAACAACATACCTATAGACCTAAGACAAGCATCTTCACTGACTGATTTTAAATCTAAATTAAGTCGCCAGAGTTTTAAGTAATGTCTTAATTTTAAGGTGGCTCAAAATAGTTTCCAGGACTTAGATTTTGGTGAGGCATTATAACCACTCTTTATCACTTGATGCTATAGTCATGGCATTACAAAACTGCCCAATCATTGGTGAACATGTTTTTACCATTTTTGTAACACAATAGGTTACCATAGCAACAGTATGACTTGCTAAAAGCACCCTTAATTACAGCTTCATGAGCTTACAATTGAGAAAAGGCATGGTATATTTTTTAATATTATTAAATGTTATTAAATGTGACAAAATGCAACTTTTGGCAAAGTTTAAAAAAGTTTTGCACACAGTGTTCAAAGCCACCTTAAATTTTCAAAACTTTGGTGACTCTGAACCCTATGTACAGAATTTTTTTAAAACTTTGCCAAAAGTTGCATACTTATCATGCCTATTAAACTTTGACAATATATAAAAAATTAACCATGCCATTTTGGAATTATTAACCACTTAATATTCAAGAGTGAGGTCGTTACGAGAAAATCTCAAATTGAGGCCTTGCCGTATTGACCGAGCGATAGCAAATTCAAGGGAAAGTAGTTACTTCACATCCGGTGATGCGCACTCTTATCTATTCATTCATCTTTCCAAACCGTCAAACTGCATAACAGAATTCAGTGAACTAATGCGTACTCCGTCAAGATAATACATTTATTTTTGGAAAACAACTATCAATACGGCTGCAAAAAGTATTTTAGTACAGTTGTGTTAGTATATCACAAGAGAATTTTCATCGACATTCTCGAGAATCAACTGCCAAATGTCAGTTCCTACAGAAAAGTTCTTCAAACTTGCTCAAAAGCCGTACAGCCATGTCGGCAAAAGAAAATACACTTTAAACGGAATCAGCACTACTCTTCGTTGTCACTTTCGATGAAAACTCTTCGCCTTTTCTGAGGTTCCTGGCCATTGTAGTTGCTGGCCTGTTAAAGATCTTGAACTGGCGCTCAGAGATGCTGCGAATGTCCTCACCGGAAAAAATAATCCGCTCGGCTGTTCAAATCTGATGGTCCTTGAAGAAGATTAAACTAGCTTGTGTTACAACAAGAGAATTTGTTGATGTTGACTGCTGTACTCCATCTTTGTCACCAATTGTCTTTTGAATGGTGAAAGGACAGTGAAAGGAGACCTGCCTTCGGAAAGGAACCTCTAGCTTGATCTGTATGCTTCGCTGCAAACTCAACAGGGATCAGGTTCATAATCGTCGCCATCGTTTTCCGATATCTATAAAAAAAACTTTGCCAATAAGTGGTCAAGGACAGCAGTCGGTAAGTCTAAAACTTCTACTGTGCTTCCTTTATTTATTGACGACAAATATTGCCGAGATGTTTTAATTTCACTGGCAGTTTTCCTTTCCTTTTGTGGTTTTGCTCTTAAATGTAAACTTATGAACATTTTAATTTCTTCCTGACCAATTAATTCGTTCGGAATTTGCGGATGTAACTTCATTTTTTCCCTTAATATAGTAATATAATTAACTCTCTGAATGTTAATCGTCACTCATCGTCTTGTATCACAGTGATTTTCAATGTAAATAAAGCAAATGTCGCCTAGCTTTGGTCTTTGGATACCTTTCATGTTCTTTCCTAATTTGCATAATCCGTAATCGGCCCATGGGCATTACAGGAGAATAATGCCCTGGCTTTAAGCTGCACTTAGCCAATCAGAGTTCGCGTTATATCGCCTACAAACACTAGCCATATAATAAAAGCCCATAAAGCTGTCATTAAGGGTGTTTTTAGCAGTTCATACTGTTGCCAGGGTAACCTTTTGTGTCACAAAAGTGGTAACAACATGTTCACCAATAATAAAGAGTAGTTATGATGAGCCATAAAAATCCAAAAGGTAATAGAAATTTTATGTGATTACCTGCGGCAAAGATCTTGAAAAAGAGAATGTTAACGGTGGAAAAAGAAAGAACACTCAGGTAATTTTACTGCACACACCATTTTTCTTTTTAAATATATTTTTAATTAAATTATATTTTATTTTTCATTACAGTGTTGTGTTTGCTGGATTTAGTTCAGAAGCACTTGCTAGCAGAATTAATGATGGTAAGGCATGGGCCATTTGACTTTTGAAGCAGAGGGGTGGGTGATTTAAAAATATATTAATTTTATATATTCTTTGAGCATACTTGTACCAAAAAAAATATTTACAAAAAAATTTCATACACACTTAGTGAGTTTAAGTGCCTCTAATGCCTAATTTTTTTCTTAGCTGTCAAAAGAGTCCATAATTTTTCCTTGATTTTCTGTGAATTTTCAAAATTTGAAAAATACGTGCCACTGTGGTTCACAGCCGAGTTACAAGGAGAACGAGCTGAGTTGGTTTGTGACATTGGCCGCAGAAACCAAGATGCTGAGAGAGTGAGGAGACTTCACAGAGGGATTATTCATAGGAAAAAATTACTACAATGCCTGATGGGTGTATTGCTGTGAATTGCCACAGTGTGGTGGATCTGTCCAAGTGTGTATTTGAGCACAACATACCAGTGCAAGTGAAGTATGATCCTCGCAGTAAATTTTCCAATTTAAGCAACTGGAAAGAAGAAGCCTGAAAAAAAAAATCAGGGCTTCAACGGGATTCAAACCCATGACCTCCGCGATACCGGTGCGATGCTCTACCAACTGAGCTATGAAGCCACACATTGGGAGCAAAAAAAATCAGGGCTGATTTTTTTTCAGGCTTCTTCTTTCCAGTTGCTTAAATTGGAAAATTTACTGCGAGGATCATACTTCACTTGCATCTATAACCGCAGTTCAAATATGAATTATTTCACATACACGTTACAACATACCAGTGCCTTGCTTTGGCAATTAAGGATGTTCATGCTAATTGTTTCTGCGCGTCCTTACTGCGCACACAAATTCACATGCCACGTCATGCATGAATGCGTGCGCTAAGTCATAAAATAAACAAATGATAGGGCAGATGGTCATTGCTAGAGCTTTGCCTGGATTTAACCATCTTGGACGTTCCGTGATCCCAATTTTTTCTTTTGATGGGTCATTTTCTCTACTGATTTTCTACATTTAGGGAAAAAAATGAAGAAAATCTATCGACTAGAAGATTTAATTTTTAGCAAAATGCACCATCGAATTCTGTTCTTATTAGCTTTTCGTGCATCTGTGCGACGGTTTCAAATGCCTCTCAAAGGGTTAAATTATGTGAAAATGTTACAACAGACCCACTTCTACAAAGTATGACTAAGATGATTTGCCTCCGTTGACTCACCCTCGATATTTTTAACTATAAACCCCTGTAGACTGCGCTCAATTATATGGGGCAATTTTTCGAAATCAGTATAGTCTACCACATGCTTTACCTCTGAAATGAAGATGGTAACCTCAATTCCAATTTCTGGCACAAGTGACTCATTATCTGCCAGTAGTAAAAATTTAAAAAAATGCTATAGACTGTAAAATCTTCACACGAATGTCCTTAAACGATGATTTCATCAAAATATAACAGGCCAAATGGAAACCTTTGCGCGCCCCATTGTTTATACTTTTCGGTATTGAATTCAAGAGGTAACAAATCTTATTTTTATATATCAATGGCACTGGCTATCAGTTAAATCTTGGAGATTTTTATAGCTCTTCCTCTTGTAGAGGTGTTTCTTGTTCATGATGAGTGAAGTAAGCATTTAGTGAAGCTATGAATGAAGGTTACTGAACTGCATTGAAGTGATGCAAAATAATAATTTACTTGTATGTTTATTTCAGTTCAATGCATCCCCTAAGTTTACCATCATTTGGTACAACTTTTGGTTTCCCTTGTTCCTTCTCATCTTACCTTAACCAGTCTTCATCAGCCATCAGTTGAAACATTTAGGTATTAAAAGCAAGTTAATCTAGACTTTCTGACAGACTTGTGATTCCTCGCTTTTACTTGACATCATTTCGGAGCTATTCTCTTTGAGGGAACAGATACTCAGAGAACTCCGACTCGATCGATTAATCCTAATCTGTATTGCCTGATGACATTTTTGGGAGATTTAAATGATTTCAGTGACTGAGGGTCAAACTAAGGAGATTTGAGAGCCATACATTTCAGATGAAACCCAGCTAATCACACGATTGCATCAAAAGCTAAGAAACTAGCTTCCCCTTCTGACGTCACAAGTGCGTTAGGTTCCAGGTCTCCCGTCATGTAGCTGTGAACCAAAACATCATAACTTGTAAGAATTTGATGGATTCCTTGATTGTTTTTTAAATCTTCATAAAATTGTGTGTTCTTTTTTGAAATAAATAGAATAAAATTGGGGTTAGGGCCACTTTAAAAAATGCATGTTGCACATGAAACAATATCATGCATACCTGCCCAATGATTTGTTTCCTCTTTCATGGGTACAATTTTTTAGTCAATCATTTTACGTTTTTGAGGACATAAACTCTGTGAATTATCTAGTGCATGGAATATTTTCGTCACCCCTTGCTCTTTCAAATAATTGAATGGATATCAATAAGCTAACATAAAAATATAATTAATTATGATGCTAATTGTGTCTTGTT
This sequence comes from Catalaphyllia jardinei, assembly GCA_022496165.2. Lineage (NCBI taxonomy): Eukaryota > Metazoa > Cnidaria > Anthozoa > Scleractinia > Caryophylliidae > Catalaphyllia > Catalaphyllia jardinei. The sequence continues at coordinate 34,201,495 of CM042750.1, read as the reverse complement.
ATGTAGCAAATGCTGAAACAGTCATTACAGCAGACCAAGTGGTACGTGGTGGCAAAGTTGGAGAGTTAAAACAAATGGTTGACAAGGCTGTGGCTGCCAGTCCTTGTGTGAAGAGAGTTTTTGTGGTCAGCCGCACAGGCGCTGAAGTTCCGATGGGAAAACTTGACATTCCTCTTGAAAAGGTAGCCAGCCTTCCACCTTTTAAAGCCAGTTGTGTTCAGAAAATAGCTCTTTTACTTATAATTTAGTGTTTGTTTATCAATTGTCCTAAGGAAATGAGTAAGCAGTCAACAGAATGTGAACCTGAACAAATGGACAGTGAAGATGTTCTGTTCTTGTTATACACTTCTGGCAGTACAGGACAACCAAAGGGTGTGGTCCATACACAGGCAGGGTATCTACTTTATGCTAAGCTTACCCACAAGGTATGTTAACAATGGACAGTTCTTGATTGTAATACTTCATTACTTATAATCTGACCATTTTAAACCTTGTGGACATGCATGGGGCATGCAACAATATTGTGTCCAGTACTGCTGCAATAGGGAACTAAAGCACTGACGAAAGCGACACCAAGGATGATGCCTAGCAAAAAATGGATTGAAATTTTACTCTCAAATTTTGTAAATAACTAAACCCATTCAGAGTGCTGTGCAAATCTGTCTAAAAACCTGCTCAAACTAGATATGTAATGCCAGCAATCAATGTGGAAATCCAAAATATTTGCTGTCTTGGCCTAGGTTCTCCAAAGTACTCAAAACTTGGTCATTTTACATTATTGTTTGGGAACAAAATGTACAAAGACTGATAACACATGTGCACAGCTATTGTTCTGCTCATTAAGCCTTTTGTTTGGCGACATTCCCGTTTTCATCGCAGTTTGCTTAAGTTCCCAAATAGATAATGTAATTCTCCTGATGTGACGTGCAAGTTCTGATGTAATGCTTACAAAGAAACCAAGCTGGTGATGTCTGTGAGATAAACCATAGGCCCCATCTCCTGCATCTTCAGTGTTACATGGTTAGTAGGGGATGTTAAAGAACCTACACACTTATCGAAAAGGGTAGTGTACATAGTTCCCATTGTTGTGGCCTAGCTTTGTCTCATGGGCTGGTGCTTCACATAGGGGAACCTCATTGCAACTTTCCCCCTTAGACAGAATTGTCCAGGCATGCATGCCTAAAGTAGACTTATCAAATAGCTCAGAGGAGCATGTGCAGAGATGTAGCTGTGCTTACAGCACTTTTGATCTTGGAAAAAGCATTATGGGATCTAATGTAAGGGACTGGTCAAAAGGTATTGGGGGGGGGGGGGGGAGGCCAGAGCAGAGAGGGGGTGGGTCATCAGTTTTTGAACCCTTGGCAAGGGGTGAGTCTTTCAATTTTCAGCTCCCCCTTAGGGGTGGGTCATCCTGTTTTTGTTTTTTTTTTTGGGGGGGGGATTGGCACACATTTGACACTGATCGACAACAAAGGTAACTCATTTCAAACAATTAAAGCAAGTGACATACTCAAACACCAATCTACAGTCTGGCATGCGCACAGCCATATCACTCAGGCAATGGCAGCCATGGACAGTTGTTTCTGCCTTGTTAGGCCTCATCAGTATGGCATAGCCGACAGGCAGAATTAGGACTAAGAGCCCTGTATAGTCTGCCCTTTACTGCCAAGACGGGAGCAAAGCACCCTTTATTAAAGCCCCAGCTCCACACTATGCGTAAGGCTCTTGGCAGACTGTGGGTTGGTGTTCAAGTATGTCACTTGCTTTTATTGTTTGTTACAAAGGACAAAAACTTTTCGAGCCGTATTTGAAAAAGGACACTTGGCTGGTGTACAATAGAGATGACAATTTATGTATTGTAAAATCTGTACAAAAGCTAACGGATTGAGCAGGGAGTCACAGGGCAGAAATATTTAAAATACTGCATTCGGTTGAAGAACAAGAACACCAAATGGCCAACTTGTATCTACATCATTAAAAATATAACGTAAACAGTGGTGATATATTTTTAATTAAGCTACGAAGGCAGAAAAGTTGCTATGATATTGTGTCTTCATACTACTTGTCCCCAAGGGTACGGAACACATGCACAAAGATCTGGGAGTTGTCTGGCTATGTTACTCCCAGGACTCACTACAGCTGTTTTCTAGATGGATCACTGCTCATGGGCGTAGCCAGGATTTTTCAAAGGGGCTGTCACACTGAGTCATACAGAGGGTACTCACCAGATTGTCACCTGAATATTGTAGGTTGTTTGCTTACAAAAAGGCTTACAAGGGGGGGGGTGCCTTGGGCACCCCAAGACCCCCCCTTGGCTACCTCCTTGCTGCTTTACGTGCCTTGAGGCCTAGTGTGAAAAGTAAAAGGTCAAGTTTTCTTAGAGTTTACAGTCATGACTTAAAGTTGCAAGGGTAATGGAAAACAATATTATTTTTCATTGATTTTGTATAATTGTTAAGAAATAAATCTAAAATGTAAATAATACCACAATTTTATCCATTATGCAAGCAAAAATGTCATGTCTTATAGGGGAGTGGGTCATGTGATTTTCAACCTTTATTTAGGGGTGGGTTACTCTGTTTTGAGCCAAATGGAAGGGGTGGGTCATGTGTTTTCTGACCACCACATTTTGAAATGCTCTGCCCCCCCCCCTTTACATTTTGACCAGTCCCTAATGTTATTTTGTCTATAACCAACTAAAGCTTTTTTAACATGTCTTTTCAGTATGTGTTTGACTATCATCCAGGTGATATATTTGGTTGTGTGGCTGACATTGGTTGGATTACAGGGCACACATATGTGGTGTATGGGCCACTTTCTAATGGGGCCACCACAGTTCTGTTTGAGAGCACCCCCACATACCCTGATCCGGGCCGCTACTGGGAAATGGTGGAAAGACTCAGGATAAATCAGTTCTATGGAGCACCAACTGCAATAAGATTGCTGCTTAAATCAAGCAATTCATATGTCACAAAGTATGACAGATCATCCTTAAAACTCTTAGGGACAGGTTAGTTGACTAATAGGAGCCCCATACTCGGAAACCTGTGAATTCACTTTTCTCATCATGATAAAAATGCCTAGCTGCATTGTTCATCCCACACACAATGGTGGGGACAGCGTCGTCACACAACATGGCAGCCATAATGTATCTAATAGGACATGCAACTTTAGTTTATGGTCAATAATTGACACCTGTCATTTGAAACAAGGTATACACTGAGCAGTATCATGTGACCATATTGTGGCCTCAAGTTTTGACCTTATCAAGGCCACATGTTTTTTTCAAGTTAACAGCTGAACAAATACCTGCTTTTCGATTGGATTGTGGGTTCAAACCAGGCTAACTTAATCAGAGCCGGGTTGTTCGGAACTGAGCTAGTGATGTTAACCTAGAATTAAAAGTTATTTGATATGTAAATTTTCCTGTATAAAAATGCTTTTCATTTGTCATGTTTTGTGTTGGGGGGGGGGGGTAAGTTTCTAAAGAAACTGTGGTGCTGTGTCGGTGGGAGTATTACAAGATAATTTGGTTTTATCAACTGAGTTGATATTGTGAATTAGCCACCGTAAAGAGATTCAGAAGCTGACGTTTCGAGCGCTAGCACTTCGTCGGAGCGAATCGAGGAATTGTGGGTTGTGTGTGGTTTATATACAGAAAAATGGAGCTATGCTATTGGTTGGTGCCTGGCAACGTGAAAAACAGAATAAATTAGTTAAATGAAAAACGTTCATTGATATCGTGAGGATTAAGAGTGCCGATTTGAAAAATAAATTTTTGTTCTAGAGTTTTGCGGCTTTCTGTGCTTCCTTGATGTAGAGAGAGGCCGCAGACTGTCATATGTTGTGTAGAATGATTCGGCAGATTAAAGTGTCTAGCTCCCGGTTTAGATGCGTTTTTGTCGTCTTTCTCTACGTCGCGAAGATGTTCTCGAAATCGGTCGCCCAGTCGTCTACCTGTTTCGCCGATATATAACTTTTTGCAAAGGGTGCAAGTTATACGAGAAGGAATGACGTGACGTCTTTATTGCACTATTCACATAGAATTTACGTTACATTTGTAGAAGTAAGTTATAAATCAAAATTAAAATAAAGATAGAAAATTAACGAAATTAAGATGTGCGCAGTGACCAAAGTAGCAGATGCTTCCGAGTTGGCCACTGCCACGTTAAGCTAACTGGCGTAGACAAAAAGCGTGATGAAAATAGATTTTACCCAGAGTAAAGGTGCTAAAGTAAACAAATGTCTAGGTGGATACATGAATCAAATGAACAATAGAAAAAAAGAGGCTAAAGTAAACTAAATCAATATATTCTAGGAAACAGATTGCGAAT
>CM042750.1:34173541-34183541 GCA_022496165.2 Catalaphyllia jardinei | reverse complement strand
AACCAGCCTCTAGCAAACGTGTTTTTTTCTTTCCAACCGATAATTGTCATGTGAAAAACTAAGTCCAGTCGTGACTTGGTTAACGCATACTTTCCCGCGCTTGGCACAGGCCTGGGTACCTTTTTTCCCGCCTTTTTTGCCCCGGATTCTGATAAATGAACCAAAGCAAGAGATATCTGCGTTTTGTTCTGAACCTCGGTAGTATAATTAACAATTAGATTCACGAATAATCGAATTGTTTTAGTAGATAGAATTCTTGCCAATATTTACTTGAAATAACAGTTTCCAACTATTGCTTGACGTCTCATTAAACTTTTCGCCTTAAAGAGATCGCTCGAATTGAGTTGTCATTTAAAATTGAAATTGTTTGCACGAGAGCACCAGTTTTTTTAATAATTTTAACAATATTTTAAGCCGAGAAACCGTCAATGTCCGTCTTTTAGTCTTCTCAGGAATTTAATTATTCATTTGCATCAAAATGTTCCTCCAAAACTTTGGAAAAAAGGAATAAACGTCGCCATTTCGTAGACGACCTCCAGCCGCTATTTTTGAAGACTGCTCATCTTTGCGTTTCTTTCAGTAATTCAATCTCTCAAAATGTGTTTCATTTTCTTTTTCCCCCTTAGGTCGTGTCCGGTCTTCCTAAAACCCGGTCAGGAAAGATAATGCGACGTATTTTAAGGAAGGTTGCCCAAGACAAGCCAGATGAGTTAGGTGACGTGTCAACGCTAGCGGATCCCTCAGTCGTGGAAGAGATTGTACGCCAACACCTTGAGCTTATGCAGAAAGTTAGAGCCAAACACGAGTAGGCTGGAACCTTTTAGAACACCGGCCGAAAGGGGGACTGGTGAACAGACCTAGGCATAGCTCATACTTCGCTCTGTGTGCTGTTTAGCGTAAATTAGATTTAGCCCGAGCATCAAACTACACAAGAGTTGATGACGCTAAATGCTTCTTGCAGGGTTAAAAATGAGTTTAATATAGAACGAGACATTTCAGTCTCGAAAGTATCAATGTAAAGAGTTTTGAAACGTTTAAAACGAAATGTCTAGAGAAATCGTTTTTTAATGTATTATGCATAGCGTACCCTTTCTGTCACACTTGTCTATATTCCATGTAAAATAGGTATCTAGAATTTTCTTTTTATCATAATATTGAATTATTCACAATTAAAAAAATACAAGTAATAGCGTAATTACATTTGCTCAAAATAACGAAAAACCGACCATTTCCAGGGTCAGTTCACAGTGGCGTATCCAGGGGAGGCCCCTCCTTATTTTGGTTAAAAATAGGAAGAAATCAGAGAAGGAAGAAAAGCCATGATTCCCTGCAGCTTCGCCATTTCCTCCACGCGGAGGCGGCGCAAGTCAATAAAGCAAGATCTTTTCACAAAGTCAATATAGAAAAAGCGGTCATGTCCAATAGATCTACTTTATTTGTCAACAGCATTGTGTTGGTTTCTTATCTGGGATAAACTTAGTCATGCGATTATTTTCGGGGTAATCAAATTTTTACCAGTGAGGGTCTGACAGTATATACTGCGGTCAAAAGCTTAGTCGTTTTCATAGTATTTCTGCAGTTAGGAGCTTAGGAAATTAATATATATATATATATTTTTGTCTAGAACATTAAAGAAAATATATGCAATAAATAATTATTTCTCCATATAAGTTCTTTGTTAGCTTGAATGACAAGGCCATCTGTACACATTTCCTGAGCTAAACAAGCGCAGTTTGCGGGGACCTTTAGTCGTAGTTTACACCACCAAAAACACTTCTCCAAGTCCTTCTCTAAGCTCGCTTTGTAAACATAACGCATCGTTCTTGGGCGTAAAATAAAGGGTGGGTGCCACCTTGTTTACTGAAGAAAAGTTCTGACTGTCTTTCACTCTTATTTTAAACTAAACTAAACTTCGTTTTCTTCAGAGACGCATTAGGACTCTTCGGAAACGAGCGCAAGCTCTCTTGAACTGAATTAAATGACTTGGCAACTCATCAGCCCTTCACTTGGCCAGGACCAAGTAGCTGTGACCAAAAAAACCAACCATCTCCGGTGATTCACTGGTCGTCGGCAAAGTGGGAAGTAAAAAAACTATTTGTCACAAACGGCACGTTTTCCCGGCGACTTCATTCACACTTTCTTCTTTTTGCCCGGGGGTGCTTTAGTCGCCGAGTCCCCACTCGCTGTCCTTTTCGTCGATTGGTGCGAGTTAAGAGGTCCACGTGCTATATTAGTGCCCAAGCTCCCGGCCACACCGGCACCGTTAGAGACTGGCTCTGCAGCAGCTAAGGGGTCTGCTGAAAGGTCTTCCTTCGACTCGGTCTCTTCACCAGTTTTTTCTCCATTTTTCTTGACTTGCCCTTAAAGTTGATAAAAAGACAGAATTTGGAGCAAAAACTAAAATAAACGTGCGATGGTATTGTTTGTCAGTGATTGTGGAGCTGTCAAAGTCAAAAGAAGAGATTTACTGTTTGTTGTAGTTTTCAATGAAGCATGAGCGACGGAATATCCAAGGGTAGCTGCCGGTTTCGCTCCATGGCGAGTTTGCGCCCACATCGACTCAACTAGCGACCAAGTACTTACCGAGTAGTTACCGACAAAAAAAGACAACATTGTACGCACGATGAAACAAAACCACACAAAACATGTTTATTTCTCGTTCTTTACAAAACATGTTCATTTCTCGTTCTTTAATCCATTGAAGGTGACTGGCGAACTCGAAATAGAATGTTTAGGATGAGTCCATGGGGGCGAACTCGCCATGGGGCGAAAACCGGTATCATTCAATCTAAGGATGCAAAATGCAAGATTGGGTTCTTAAATCCGAAAACGGATTTTGTGTTTCTTTTCTAAACAGATTAATCCAAGATCACTCGGATCATGGCGCATCAGAGGGTCCCCAATAGATTTTTCGGGAACCGGGATTTGGCTTATTTCAAGGCCGGGATTCGGGATTTTGAAAGAAAAGGAGGGCGAGATTCGGGATTGTAATTATGACCGGGACACGAGATTTGGCGATTTTATTTCGCTTCAAAGAAACCGAGATTCGGGAATTTCATGGTGATCTGTGGGAGTGGGCACAAACGTTTGGTGCTGCAGTGCGTCAGCGCTCTGTCAGACAAGAGACAACAATGGCAAGATCGGAACTCTGCCTTCCTACCTCTACAAGAGAGAGGTGTGACCGGGTGAGTCAGTCTCCCTTGAACGCTCCGGGGAACAACGGAGAAACGAAGCCGAAGAAGCAGACGAGGAAAACGGCATACTGGAGTGCGATTCAAGCAGTAGGGAAGATTTGGATGACGAGTCATTTTCTACTAATAACGACGAGGCCACGATGATGTTGGTGGAATTCCGTCGTGGGATCGCGAGGCAACTTTTTAGCTTGGAACGGTTTCACGTTTCGGAAGAACTGTTCGCTTCAACAGCAGAATTATAGTTTAATTGCAGCGAATTGCAGAAGAAGCTCCTAGATGATAGCAATCATCCCCCAATCATCAAATAAACATTTCGCATTAATCATTTAGCCATAGGTGACCAAAGCGTAATATAAGAGTTTGTATGGATATAAAATTCAAACTATCTCTGATATTCCTTTGAAAGCTACAATACAGTGACGAGTACTCTTTATACGCGTCAAAACCGCTCAAAAGGCTTACAGAAGCGTTTCGGCGCCGACATAAAAAGGACACCACTTAGAGAGGTTTCGAACTTTATCGTAGCTTTTCAAAGGAAAACAGAAATATTTTTCGTCCAAATTTACATCCATACAGGCTTTTATTTCAACCTCTTAAAGTACGCTTTGGTTACCGGTGATGACGGCATTTTGAGCCGGAACATGCAGCACTGGTTAAACTGGGGTCGAAAAGAATATAAGTTTCAGTATCTGTTAAGCACAACTGTACTCGATTTTATGGAATTTCCAGATGATCGTTGCCATGGCTGAAAATTGTGAATGAGCAAACTACCCGTCTGAGTTGCGATTGACGGTGACTTGCCATATGTGCAGTGAACAGTGAATTTGCCGTGGCACGTCGTGATATGTACCCTCAATGCTCTTCTTTGATCGCTATCATCTCCGATCCGAAAGACACGTTTTTCAGGGATCGAAGTGATCGGAAGGCAGGCGTTGTCGAACAAAAGAGGCAAAACAGAAAAAGAAACGAGCTACAAAAGACCATAAAAATGACTGATTGACTGACGCAACTCGTTTAAAACTAGTCATGAAAAACAAATGAACTAGACCACCGTTTTAGTGCAGTGAAATACAGCTAATTGAACCTAATAGTCAGTGCTTGGGTTTGCTGGGTCTGCTGTGAGGGAATCTGGAACGGAACTTCAAGGATCGTTTTGTCGAGGTAAGAAAATATGACCGGGATCGGGATTAGCCGATAGATACCGTCGGGATTACGGGATTGAGGGAAAATTCCGGTCGGGATGGCGGGATTGAAGAGCCCTATTGGGGACCCACGCATCAAAGGAACCGAAGAATCCACTTTCAGCAGTATTTCAAAGGGTCGGAAAATAGTTTTTGAACTGAAAAGATGAAAAGACTGCCATCAATAATCCGAGCTAACCGAATTCTCAGGTATTGCAGTCTCCTTTGCAGCTATCGTTTGGAGTTGTCATGCAAAGCAACAACGCTTCCTCAAGGAGGTAACCTGCGTAGAAAGCGTTCTCGTACAAGGAGAACGAAATTGGGCTGTGCGAAAGAGCTGTTTCGCATTCAGGCCGTACACTTATCCACACACACCTTTTTCGACCTTATTGCTCTCGCCCCACTTTCCACGCGGCCCAAATGTGACAAGTTGTTTTGTGCGGCCCAGTTTCATTAAGCTCATGCAGGAACTCTTGAACTCTTGCTGCACAGGCTATGAAGGAGAATGATGCCTGCGAGGGTGACTACAAGTGTTTTGATGTTCAGAAATCAGAACAAGTTTGTACTAATCAGTAAGTAAACAAGACTATTATACGTTTACCTGTGGTTGTCTGACCTTGAAGAAACTGAGGTGGAAACTTCCTGGACAGCTCACCAAGAAGCATGTGAACACCTTCTCTCTGAAACAGTGAGCTTGGCTCTTTATTTGGGTCCTTTGATGACTTGGTTTTTTCATTGTTACTGCTTTTGGCAGCTAAAGAAAGAAGAGAAAAATAATCAGCAAAGTGAGGAGTTTGCTTATACAGTCTCCTCCACTAACTATGACTTATGTCAGATTAATTTTGTTAGCATGAAGCAATTGAATGTACTTTGCCACTCCTCCTGGCTGGGATAATAATCCATGACAAGTAATGATACCATGTCAGTTCTGTAACTTATACTGCCCAGTTTAGAGTAAACTATACTAACCATTTATTACTCAGCCCATAAGCCCATAATGATTAAGATAATATCACAAGGTGCATGCAGAACTGGCATAAACCAGTATCTAGTTTCTAACATCTCAAACAATGACTGCAGGCCTAATGTTCTATTACTGAATATGCTACTCACTGTTCAAAAGTTTCTGTTTCTTGTCTTTGAATTCCCACCAATAACCTTTTGATGGATGGTATCTTGAGTACGATGAAGCTGTTTAGAACAACACAATGATTATTGTTCAAAGCCAAACTTCACTGATAAAATGAGTAGACGTTATTGCAGGTATCAGCGGTTTAACATAGGAATAAGGCAAAGGGACAATGCTTTGTATGTAATAACTCATTAGCCTTGTTTGTTTGCCTTTTTCAACAAAAGAAGATTTGACTGCAGATTCAACTGTTAGTAGTAACATCTATTGAGAAACATTGTAAAGCATCATATTAATAAAAGCAAAGAAGATTCTTTTTTACTTCAGAATTTACATTAAATTTTAAAGTGACTTTATTAAAAGTTCACACTAGTTTTTAGCTTCACTTGAAAAGATTTACATTCTACATGCAGCTTGAAGTACATGTAAATAACACAAGGTACATACTAGAAAGTCTGTCCTAAGATTCTAAATGATTTCCAACTCAAGAAGTGACTTCATGTACAGATCCATGCTTTGTCCCTGACTGGGTCAACTGTTGCTTCGTTTTTACTGAACAGCAACTTTTGTGCACAACTAATCAAGAGAGATCCATAAAATACATAGGTCTTGGGAGAACTAATAATTAAGCCATCAGACAAGTATTGTTCTAATTTAATCTCACATTTCCCAGGACCACGCAAAGATTCAATCACATGAAAGAGACTATCTCTGTGATATTCCAAATGAGATAAATTGAACACACCTTCATCAAAAGCAGCTTGTATGTGGTGCAAGGCCGAATGCTAACAAAACAAATGACAGTACAAACATTTAAAAGTTATTCAAGTCACCTAATGTATACTTTGTTAATATTTTCCCTTCTAACAGAGTTGTGTTAACATTAGATATCTATTATGACTCACTTATAACCCAATAATAATTGAAGAGTGTCCACCTCTGTCAATGACAGTCATAAATAATTGTAATCCAGTAATTATTACTTCAAGAAAGCACCAGCAGTGTGAGAAACCCTAAACAATATTTATATTATTCCTTTAAAAATAGCAAAATGGAAGCAAATCAGCTCAGAACTAGCTTATAGAAAATTGTCATGCAATCCCTTTTTACTCATGAAGCAGACAACTATAGGGAAACAAGAACATGCAAATAAGAGCATTACTACAAGCCTCCTACACAGACTTTCTTTGGGCTCATCACACAATCTTCCATTTAGGAGGAATGATTGCATGGCAAGCCATACAGATGTCTACACAAGAGGCCAGTCTGAACATGGCTTCATTTACTAACCAATCTTGAATTAATGACAGAGCAAAGATCAGGTGCTTGGTATACCACTCCTGCCAACATATAGTAATCTGCAAGTGGCGTGACTGTACACAGAGATTAAATTAAAGGAAATAGAAGATTAGAGTCACAGATACCACTGGCAATAGGTGGAACCATGCCTTACAGCCACCTCATTAATATGGTCCCCCTGTTATTATAGCCAATTCATTTTCTTATCTAAAGAACCCCTTAAATACAGCCACCCTGTTAATACAGCCTGATTCTTGGTGCCCGTTGGTGACCAGATTAACGAGGTTCCACTGTATGTACATCATTAGTTACATAACCACAACCATACAAATATCAATTAAACCTGCACTGTGCTAGGTTTAGAATTTTCAATATTACATGCAAATTACTTGTTATAGAATAAATAAAATAATGTAAATTGTAACAATGAGTATATTAAGCTAAATTGTTCAAAAGACTTTTTTGGAACTCATTGGTTACCCCTTGTAAAAAAGCATTTATTTTTCTCTACCTTGTGCTGGCGAAATTCTATGTTGCTTTCTGATGACATAGAGGATTGGATCTTGAACATGGAGAACTTCATACTCAATACCTGTCATGGTCCTGAAAGAAACCAAAGATTTAACTTTGACTGCAACAACTCCTTTTTGGATTTTTTCACATCTCTTATTAGAAAATAGTGCAAAGAAAAATTAATATGTGCTGATTTGTTAAAAGTCATGCTTCTATTGATCAGTTTGAGAAATCTATCACATGCTAATTCATGAGAGCACAGCCCGAGTTAACTATCATGCATAGAAATCAAGAGCGAATAATCTAATTGTTTTAGTACAAATCTACTAGTTGTTCAAAACTTTATCTAAATCCTCTTCACAGACATTCCAAGATTAACAAGGGCAATTGTTAGAATTACTTTGTATCCTATAAATCGGGAAACATACAAAGTCCTCTTTCTTTTTCATTCATTTGAGATCAGTAATTATTATTTGCTTGTGTCATTTGTCATGTGTGTCAACTATTGTTATATACCTCGTTCTTCAAAGCACATCGACACATGTAAATGAAGTGGTCATGGAGTGGCAGGGTATTCTGCAGTTACTCCCCCACAATTGCAACCCGGCCCGGGAGCTCCGCTTTTAATTTTGGTTAATATCACAATTTTCCTGTTATTCCCTCACAGAAGGAAGTCGCAAATAGAGCGAGTCTCAGAAAACTGTGTCCATAATTAGTTAGGGCTACTCGAAAATCTTGCCTTTGGTTCCCATGCGGATGCTCCTTTTAAACTTACTGTAAAGTTGATGGGTCAAGCCGCTGCATTTTGACGACTTCGTTGTTGCATGTGCGATCATAAAATGGATTAGTTCTTTGTGAAAAGTATTCCAGAACATTTCCAGGATTAAGGATCGGAATCCATGCGCTGTCATGCCACGAAAGTCCCAACTGACTTTCCGATGGCTCGGCCGCCATCTTTATTCTCAGCATGCAGCCGAGAGGGGCTTGGGTTGAGACCCAAATTTACGCCCCAATCTCTTCTCGAGCGTGAGTGTCGCGGCGCGAATTAACGCGAACGCGTAACGGTGCGCCGAACTGTTTCAGTCGCGCGCCCGAGCTGTGGCTGGTAATCGAGACTATCTATAATAAAAAGCACGATACACACTTAAAGGGGCAGTCTCACGAGGATTTTGCAGTTTTAGATCTCTTCTGTGCTAAAATCATTACTTTGAGGCTTCCCTCATAAACAAAATGCTTCTGTAAAGCTACGACGATGATATCAAATGAATTTTATCGGATAGGGCTAACCATAATAAATTTCTTGAGAAATTTTTGAAGACGTAGCATCAAATCTTGAAAAAATTCGCCAATTTTTTCAAGTTTCAATCCATTTCCATCCTTGCCATCCGTAGCGACAGGCGACAAGAAACAGTTTCCGTACCTTCAAATAGTCTTTAATAACAAAACTAGACCATTATTTTTGGAATTTGAGTAATGCGAAGACACCTTCTAGCTTTTTATAAACTTGCCAAATACGGCGACACTGCCCCTTTAACGTCTGAAGTGTGCAATCTGCATTTTATTATTTTTTTTTTGTAATTTTTTATTTTTTTTGCTACATTTTAAGAATAAGAAAATAAACATTACAATTTCGTGCTTACGACCTAACGATAGCGACAAAAAGGACAGAAAAAAAAAACAAAAAAAACAACCTCACTTGAATACATAATTACAATGAACTAGTTACAAAGACAATGCTACAATAAAGCTTACAATACGTTGAATACAATAAATTACTTTCGGTACATTACATGCAAGTGCCATTAATACTACGAGTAAACTAATAATAATACACACTACAAAACTACTGACGCAACTAGATAGAACATATTATAAGCTGCTAAAAAAAAACAAACAAAAAAAGCAGAAATACTTGTTCATTTTTTTGTATTTAGATATTCTTTCCACCACCATCTCTTTCTGGATCAATACGTCAACAAGTTTTCTCCATTTAATGCAATCTGCATTCTAGCATTTGTCTGCAGTCTGCATTTCACCCTCAGTCTGCATTTTACCCCAGCTCCGCATGCTGCTGTCTGCAGTCTTTTTACACTGACCGTTTTCTTCAGGCAGTGCCTCGACATCAACAATCTTTTCCCGGGCCATTAACTATTTATACTTTCATAGTGTGCAGTCACTTGACGTAGTCTATAAAGCTTACGACATAACGACGTTTTCTCATTTTTCCGAAGTTTCGGAGGAACATTTGGAAACAAATGAATGAAAAAAATTGAACTTGACAGATTAGAAAACGGATGTATACAAAACCTGGGCTAGGCAATGGCCACCCCTATGGCCTACCCCATGGCCCACCCCAAATTTTGTAATTTTACCAATTATAAAAGAAAAAAAAACTAGTTACCCGCCCAGGGAACAAGCATTAAATTCCCGTGAAAGGTCGAGCGTTTATCGCCACGTTTTTCAGTAGAGTTGATCCGACGTCTTTTTGGCAAGAATGCGCATAATTTAGGCTTGTGCAATGTTTTGCATTTGAAATTTTAAAAGTATCTATGGTAAAAACAACAACAACAACAACAACAACAATCTTTATTTCTGATTGTAAAATTCATTAATTATACATGAGGGTGAAAACCAAACACAGCACAGTATTGATATCACATGTACACAACTGTAAACCCCAATAC
>CM042750.1:34166436-34173141 GCA_022496165.2 Catalaphyllia jardinei | reverse complement strand
ATTTTTTTTTTTTCAGGCTTCTTTCCAATTGCTTAAATTGGAAAATTTACTGCGAGGATCATACTTAACTTGAATCTATAACCGCAGTTCAAATATGAATTATTTCATATATATATCACAAAACGGATGCTTTGTTTATTAAATAAGCCTCTCGAACCTTTCTTACTGAGTCACGTTTGCTACGTATGAGTTCAATCGGGATGAGGTGGATGTCGTTAATAGAATGGCCAGCTTGGGTAAAGTGTAGTGATACTGGTGTAGTTGGTGTCGCTGCTGAAACTCGAGACCCTTCTTTGAATACCGTCAACGAGAAAAAGATTATCACGGCTGCCTGGGGAGCCCCGACCTGAGAGCAAAAAGTGGAGGTGAACAGAGGTGGAAAGCGTATCTAAATCATGTTGCAAATTCACGAAATCAGATTCCTGATTAATAACCTTATAACACTTGGAATCATCTGCAAACATAGCACGACCCCCGCCCCAAAAACCGAGCAGAAACTTTCCAGGTTATCAGAATCCTCCCAAAACAGAGACCCGAACGGACCATGCGAATTGTTATACACACAAGTTGTATTTTGTCTTCCTTACAGCTTACAAAATACTCCCTCTAGTGTAAATAATGTATTAAAGGAGCACAGTCAAGGTATTTTGACGATCGACAAAGTTGCTGTTAAATTAAAGGAAACCTGAAAATAATACTTTACAAAGATAGAAAAACACCAAAGAGATCATAATAAACCATAGAACAACAAGGATGGTTAAGGATGGAGAAGATTGACTCGGATTACAAAAAGCGAAATTGAAATATTTAGCCTAAACTTTTTAAACCGTTCAACCGTGACTGTCCTGTGTAACAACGGAGTCAGGCCACAATGTTTTCCTTTATTTTATTTTTGACATCCAGCACTTGGTACATCCAGGATGATTAAATAACGAAGAACATCGCATTCGAAACACGTTGCGTAATGTGTCACGCATTCTGTAATAAAGAATCTAGTTTACGAAAGTAGTCTCGTGTTGTTCAATGAACATCCAGGGAAATGGCCAAAACCCCCGTGGGGGACTCCCATATAAAAAGGATGGGGTGCTCGTGGGAAATTTTGAAAAGAATCCCTAAGACGTTTTTGTGGGAGTGGCTTGAAGTTTTTTACAGCACCATAGATGTACCAACCTAAAGCAAAATCTTCTCTCCTGTCAGATTTTTTTCGGCCCTATTAAATAAACTAGGTACCGCAAAATCTTCCGCTGTGGACCTTTTGCGGCTGAACACCCTAAAAGCTATCAAACCCGGCTGCTTTATATGGGAGTTCCCTGGGGCCAAAACATCTCTTCGTCAACCAAGAATCAAATTTGCGTTGCACAGAGGAATTAGAATGCACTTATTTTGTTACTATAACCACCAAATCTGATGGAGTAGGAACCAACGTCCTTTAGTCTAAAACAAGTTAAAACCTAACACAAAACAAACGTTATTTTTTCCACGGCCAAAGCGCCGCAACGGAAGCAGCCGCTGAACTAACTAAGCTAGCAGCTGTCGCAGGTTCGTCTGACTTCCGGCTGGCTTCTGGTGATGTAGAGTGGGTCAAAGACCCTTGGTGAGTGCATGTATCCGTCGTGTGAATCAAGTTCGTAGATAGGTTTTCCCATTCGGCGTCCGATTCGCTGTTTGCTTCTTCCGAAGCCGGGTCGGTTTGATCACTGGAATCGCTACCATCGTTTTCGTTGCTAATCGTTATCAGCTCGGGATGACACTCAAATGGGCCTCCCCTAAGAAAAGAACAGCAAGTTGCGGATATTTTAGCCTGAGCAAACTTCAATAAGTGGTTCATACTTTAGCAGGCCTTCTTAGTTAGTCGAGCGTAACGCGAAACAAAGCGCGAGAGAAGAAATAGCCGCTTTCTCTCACACGCGCGACCATTTTTCCTCTCGCGCGTTCTTTCGCATCACACTCGATGGACTGGAAAGAAAAAAATTGGGAAAAAAAGCCAGCGGCTGCTCGCAGGCTATTACAGTGCGGCCACGTCTGTTTGACGAATTACCATAATTATAAATCTCACTCGAAAAATTTTGCGAAAACAGACGAACTAAACCGAAAACGTTGAAAAGCGTACAAAATTTAGTCAATTTAGGATCAAAACTTACCAATCAACAAATGGCAAAGTTTCCTGAAAGGTTCGCAACACCTCGCATTTTGTTGGGTTTTCAGTTTTGTTGAGATCTGTTGTTCGTATTTTTCCACATTATTTAGTTTATTCGAGAAAAAGATCGTTATCCTTTTTTCTTAAGTAACGTTCTGGTTTGTTAACCCTTGTCCTAATGGCCGGTTGCAGTAGTCGCAAATGGTTTGATCTTAAACTAAAATCTTGACGCTACTAGGAGAATTCGATAATTTTCAATCTCTTACCGTCCAAGATGAAGAGAATTCACACAGGTGTACAGGTTGTGTAACGTTCTTCTGGGACGGAGCAGTGTCGGTTCCACGTGCTAAAAATCGATCAACAATGGTGATTAAAATGAAATCCGTGGGCGAAATAAGTTTATAATGCAAAATTCTTGTGCAAGGAGCACTGGGTTCCGTCATGAAAGAACGTTGCTTGTTTAATGGAAAGGCAACCCTCTTGAAATCCAGTCTCCACTCGGAAATTAGCTAAACGTCGGTTCTTTCAAACCTTCTTAGTAATGGTAAAGGAGTCTCAGAACTACACACAATTGAAATTACTATAAAACGAAAGTGACGCCGCTCTATTGTCTACCTAAAATTGGACCCAAAGTTTGATATGCGTTCCAAACTGGAAATGAGGCTGCCTGGAATCCCGCCGGGGTTTCTCCCGCGATCCCCCGCGCTTTTGAAATCCAAAGGCAAAAGCGCGGGAAAACTCTTTCACATCAGTGTTTAAGGGCAGAGCTCCCAGGCCCCAGGCTCCATGGCCAACTTTGTGGCTCGGGTGCGTAATTTGGGTCAAAAGGTTCCGTTAATTCCCTTCAAAATGCACAAAAATAATGAACGGTGTTTTTCCTCACCTGGGTGAAACATAAGTGTAACACGTTCGAGTTTAGTCGATCTACAGCGCTTCTGAAGTCTCTTTTACTGAGATCGTATTGACAAAACTCACTGCAATGGAGAAACACAAAATGCTGTAAATCTACTGGCCATAACGTGACGTTCATCATCAACAACACGACTGAGAATTTCCCCAGCCACACACTTAAAATTCAATGACTTTTCTATGGCCTTGCTGGTGAGCTGCTATTCTACACGAAGTCAGAAAGGGAAGTCATCTAAACATCTGTTCACACTACCTGTAGTTTATTCTTTTTGGTAAATTCACGTCCAAGTAATGTGCCACGAGTTCGACCATTTGACAAGTGTGTGTTAGAGCGGCAGTCATCATAAAGGCTGGATTTTTCACCGAGATTTCTTCATCCGATGCTGCGAGAATAAAAGTTCAAAATCACAGTGAGATCAAAGTGTCCTGCCCAAAATTTACAGGCTTTTGGGAAAAACTGTAGCGTCTGGCCGCACACAAGACAGGGGGCATACGTTTTCCCAATACGGACCGACCAAAGCCGGCAAATAACGGTGCCTATTTTTTTTCTCTACAGTATTGCTTTGAATGCAGTTTAACTGTTTTCATTTATTTTTTTATTTGAATCTTTATATATCTTCATTTTCAAACACTGATATATCTTTATTTTTAAACACGGTTTAAAAATTCGTCAGCTTAATGTCTAATACTAGGTATACCTATCGATAGAGTGCCAACGAGCAAATAATTTGGAGTATAATAAGGGGTTTATTAATACAACATGACGGATTTTTGGTTCTCTTCTGTTGCAAACATTACCGAGAGAAAATTATAACGCGTTTACCGGCCGGTAACGTTAGTCACGCAATCCAGTAGGCTATTGAGAATTCGAGGATTGAATATCAAGAGTTTTGCAATGTATCGCTTCTGCTTGGTCGAACTTTCAGTTCAATATGATGCCGGGGCAAAGTCAAAGTCAAAGTGAACACGCTAGTTTGATTGATGATCACGCTCGTTTAATTCTGTGGCAAACAGGTCCGATTTGTGTTTTGAACACTGGATTCGACTGCATGATAAACACACTCGTTCAGTTCTGTTCGGAAGTACTGCCTACTGAACCTTCAGTTCGATATGCTAGATTTGAACATTGGATTTGCTCCTAGTGGTTCGACTAGTGCTCAATTCTGTGGTGAACACGCTGGTTCGGTTTCGTGTCGATTTTGTGTCTTTGCTCTTGTCTAACAGCTTTCCTCCATATTCGAATTAGAAGAAGAGTTCTGTAAAGGGCACGCTCCCCGATTGAAGTTTCAGTTCGATAAAGTGAGAGAGGAAACACGCTAGTTCGATATGTTTTGAGACTATGAAATTGTTCACAGTTGGATAAACACAGCAGCAAAGAAAACAGTCACCTTCAACAAGACAAGTCTAGATGTAACGCGCCTCCTGACTGGCTAAAAACTACAATGGCTCGAATAGTTCCGTCCTTGCAATTGGCTTAAACTGAGCCATTGTTACATCTTACACCTTACACTTGCACTTTCAAAGGCCGACCGATAATTTTTTCGCATACGCCATTCTTCGCGCGGCACTATTCTCTGCCGCCTCGCCAGCCGAGCGTCTTCGCTCGGCTGGCTCGTTGGCAATAATGGTATAAAAAAGCTGCTTTCCACGAATGCCATCCCTTAGACATCTCTATTGAGTAGGGACTCTGCTTCCCTTACGTCGCACGGAAGACTTTTCCAAAGAATGGCAATGGAGTTTTTAGATGTCCCTCAGGTTATATGCGGTTTCTCGCCTCTCGAATTTAGAACTACGATATTCTGGAGCCAACCCGTGCAGAGACCCGTAAACCATTGTAGCTCTTTGAATTTGCCGCTGCCGAGCATGCTAGATTTTTCCACCCGAGAATTTTAAGCAGGTGATCAGTATCCACGTCATAGTTTGAGCAGGTCAAAACACGGGCTGCTCTATTTCGTAGCTTTTGTAACTTTTTTGTAATTTTTGCAACAATAGTCAAAATCTGGCTGTATATGCAGAGCTTGATATTCTTGATGTAAGGTCGCCGTGTTGCTTTATTCGCTTTATGGCCCCAATACCAGAAGAGACTTGCTTTGTTACTTTTTCGATGTAGCCACTCCAATCAAGTTTGTCATCGATGATCGCTCCAGTGAATTTTAATTCAATCTGTTCATTTCAAATCTGGCTAACGCGTGCGTTTAATTTTTTTTCAGGCACAAAAAGCGATACTGTTTGCATAATTGTTTGATTCTGTGTTAAATGTTTACAGTTTACGTTGTTTTACGTTGTAAAAAAGAGCTTGAAAAGTTTTCACAGTTGGAAATTTCGGAATGGTGCGTACTCTGGATCCGAATAAAAAAATCTGGATCGCTGGAGCGCGCGCGATTAGCCAATCTGATTCAAGGATTTAGTGCTGCAAAGCTGTCCAGAGGAAAAAAACATTTATGTTATTTGCCGGCTGGGAAGCAGACCTCCTCCGGCAGCATTTTCAAGACCTTGGTCACAGTTTTTCACTACACAGACTGACCATAATCCGTAAATGTTTATTTATATTTTCCTCTCTCCCAAAACTTGTTATAATTAAGATAGGAAAATCAGGACCGCGCTAAGAACCAATTGGACAGCAAGATTCGCTAGCGTGCCCCATTGGAAAAAAATTGAAGGCAGTATCGAGCCAATGCTAAAGAGGAATATTGCGCATAATAAAAGCGATAGAGCAGGAGTAGTTTTTTTAGTTGAAGTAAACGCGCAAATGTACCTCAGAGCTAAGAAAGCCAAATATTCACTAAGTGCGTTACAAATTAAATAATCAAGACGCTAAATACCTGGTCCTCTAGAGCCATTTCTGTGGGTCTTAACTGGAAAGTATAAAGCAGGCAAAGTTTTTAAAATAATGACTGCGTAAAATTTATCACTGTAGATTCCGTATGTGAGGGATATAGTTGTTCTAGAACGAGTATAGTCGCGTTTTTGATTTTCCATGCATTTGAAAAAGGTTTTTTTTTTCCGCAAGTGGCTCGAACTTGTAATGCATCTGCAAGGTCGCACTGCTCGCGGTGTTTGGAAATGTTATCAAACACGAAAGACGATATATTACATGAATAAATTGACAAACCCCATTCATGGTAAGATGAGTAGTTGCCATTGGCTGGCAGATACGCATCATTGATAGAGTATTCCATTCTCACATCCTCCTCTTCAGACACCCAGCGACCTTCAATGTATGACGTTCGTGTTGCCTCAGCCAGCTGAGATTCACGCTTCTGGTTTTCATTCTCACTTTCAGTATCACACTGTATATCTAAACAGAAAAGAGATTTCAGATTCAAACGCTAACTCGCTAATTATGGTTACAGTTCACCACTTAATTGTCTCCTTTTCTTATTGGTTTAAATTCATCCCGTGACACAGTAGCGTTTATTGGTGGAGAGACGTGCCTGCTCGACGAATATACCCGAATGAACAGTAGTTGTCCGTGAAAAAAAAAAATAACTGAATGACGCAATTCATTAATGACGAACAATAACGACAACAGAGTGTTTACATGTATGTCTCAGAACTATCAGCCCGATAGTTGCTTCTTAAAACTTCTTCAAATCTTAAAGATTTGATTTTCTTAAAACTATCAAATTTGCCATTGAAGCTTCGCATCTTGGGCAAAT
>CM042750.1:34146436-34161436 GCA_022496165.2 Catalaphyllia jardinei | reverse complement strand
AAGGAAAATTAACATGTTCAGGGATTTTATAAGGAGGTCAACTGTTTTCAGAGGTGGCAAAACAGAATGTCTTTATATAAAAACCTTTCCTCAGATTGTCAAACCAGGTGAGAAAAAAATCATCCTCACAGCTGGTCAATTTGCCTAGTACCTGGCCCTTGAAACCATTGCATTTAGATAATCAATGAAAATAAAATTGTGATTTTCCATATTTTTTTCAAGCAAAGTTTGAACTAAGAGAAATAGAATTCACTTGCTCTATGTTTCAATCCAGCCAAAGAAACACTTTTCTCAAAGCATTACTAATTCATCAAGTTTAAACAAAGGAAATCACAGCCGTGATGATGTTTGGATAATCTGATCTTGAATTAGAATAGATTTTTAAGATTTTATTTTTCGATTTTCTCATTAGTTTTAGTTTTGATTGAGAAGTCATATCAAATACTCATGACCATGTTTGACAACATTTCCAAATGCTTTGAAGGTGTCAAATATACTCTGCTACATGTCATATTTTCAATGCTCTTTTTGGTGTTTGAATACATGGTTAAACATGGTCCCCTGCATTTGATATTTGTCATGAGAGTTTGACAGGATGCAGAAAAGCTGTGGCAACATTCACCTGTTGCTCACCCTCTCAAAGCATCATTTCTTTTCCCAAACTTCAAGTGGCACTTAGAGCTAACTCTACTGTTCTGTGTTTCTTTCAAGTTATTGATTAAACACAAGTGGAAGAATGAGAAATGCTACATGGGAACATGAGCCAACAGGTAAGTGTTTCCACAGCTTCTGGAGTTCTCCAAAACTTTCATGAGTGTTTCTATTAATTAACAATTAGATTATGAGCTTGATATTTCTATTGTGCGATAGTTGATGAGGGCACAGCCTGAGTCAACGATCATGCATATGAATCAAGAGCGAATAATCTATAACTGTTTTAGTATAATTCTACTATTCGTTCAAATCTTTTTCTACATCCTCTTCACAGACACTTAAAAACGCCAAGAACAGGCCATCTGATAGGGTGCGGGAAAAAATGGAAAATTATGCGGAAATTTTCAGCAATATTATGCGGAAGAAAGTGACGATTATGCGGAAAAGACGCCCTGATTATGCAGAAATTTGGAAAATTAATAGTTGTTTCCTTGACTTTTTCCGACATATAAGATACACGTTAACGTCTTACAGAGAATTTCAGTCCTTTATTTCATGTTTGACCTTTTGCTGCCATTCATGGACAAGTATTTCTTCCTTCAACGCAGTTTTCCAAGTTTACACAACCTCATCCCCAGGGTCTTCTCGCTTTCCAATATGGCGGCGGTAGGAGAAAGATCTTCTCCCAACGATCCGCCATTTTGAAAGTCATTGAGGAGAAGCCCCTGGGGACGAGGTTGAAGTTTACATTGTTGAGTTTGTCTGAAGCTTAGTAACTAGGCATAGACACCGGAGGTCGCAAAACTAGAACCCAGGCGCATCACTAGAAGATGCATGGAATGCCTGGAGGTTAAATATTGTTTACGAACGAAAAGATGCATTTTCGTCGCTGTTTTGACTGAATAACTTTTTCAAAATGATCAATCTCTTCGCTATTTTTGCTTCTAAGGATGGTAAGCAGTTGCCTTCTCTCCTTCTGTAGCAATTTTCTTCTGTAGCAACTTTCTTCTGTAGCAATTTTCTAGTTTTATGTGGAAAAATGCTGCAAGGATGTGGAGGATGTGGATGTAGGCGAATTATGCGGATCCGCACCACCGCATTCTGTCAGATGCCCTGCAAGAAGTGGCCGTCATTTTGTTAACAAGCCCATACTGCTGTGCTACTTACTATCTATATCACAGAATAGATAGTGAGTAGGATAGCCAATCAGAGAATGCCATTCGTGATAGAATGCTAGTAGATTTATACTAAAACTTGATAGAGATATGGTGAAAATAATACTATGAAAAAGAGTAAGAAACTTGTTTACTTTGATTATCAAAATGTAAATTATCTTTGCTCATGCCTCTGCTACGTCAACAGCTTGTGTTAATTCTGTGTTTGTATTGAGATACACAGTACACAGTTGTTATCAAAATGACAGGATTCATTTTGGTTTCCGAAGGGTCTGTAAAGAGGATTTATAAACAGTTTTGAATGACTGGTAGATATATACTGTACTAAAACAATTAGATTATTTCATTTTGATTTCTATGCATAAAAGCTGACTCAGGCTGCACCCTCATCAACTATCAACTAGGCAGCACATTCTCCTCAGTTATTTTAAGACCTTGAGTGTTGGTCTGGTCTGGGTCTCAAACCCCCGACCCCCCGAACAGCAGTCTGGTGCTCTACCAACTGAGCTAACCAGGCGGCGGTTCAACAGGACACAAAGACAAATGAATGTTCTGAGTCCCTGACAAGAATCAAAGCCATGGCCTCCTGAACATGGGGGCTCTGTCCACTGAGCTATAAGAAATCATAAATAACAGGGTCATTTAACTGAGTTTTCTCAGAACTTTTTGTTCATCTTAATCATTCAGTTCACTTTTCAGCATACATGACATGTATTATTTTGGGGTTATGTTCTAAGACTTGATAGAAACATGGACGCTGTTTCCTAATTCTTAAACACCATTGCGTGAAAGATGAAAGTCAAAGTTACCTGACTTGAGTTCTTGGGCTGCCTCATGTACAACTAGCCTCAAAAGCAAAACTCTCTGTCTCCTGGAAATCACTTCACAGTTCTATAATCAGCAAGAATTAGTATATAACAATAATAACAGTAGTAATAATAATAACAACAACAACAACAATAATGATAATAATAATGATGATAATGATAATGATAATAATAAAATAATATAAAAGCAATTTAAAGTTAAGACTTGGCGAACTGTACTAGTGGCTCCCAAACACATAACCTTTATATTGCAGAGATTCAGACCACTATGATTGTTCAATATCAATGTGCAACAAACTTCAGAATTATAAAAATCATTACTGACAATACTAATTTTTCATGTTGTCAGTGCAATTCCCTGTGCAGTGAAATGATGTGCTCAAGACTCAAAATCCTTTCAGTAAAGATCCTTTGATACCGAAACCATCTTAAGTGAATGAACTGATCATGAATGTAGTATTTCATATAAAATATACAAACCAATTTCTCTGCTTCTTCTCTTTCCTTCAAAACATCTAGAGCGCTGAAAGGACAGAACAAGCGTTAAATAAACTTAAGATTCAACAAAGAATTAAAATGAAATAGAAAATTAATAGGATTTCAATCTAATTTAAGTCAAGCTTAAATTTTAGCAAGCAAATCATAATTGGAAGCTTAAAGTTTAAGTTTATACCGTTTTTCATATTCTTTCTTCAACCTCTTTAAAATCTCTAATTTTCTCAGCTTTTCGGCATACCTGTTGATTAGAAATATCGAACATTTTGTTGTACTACCAACAAGTAAGAGGAGTATTCTCAGCTCTGTATTAGCTGGATTGAACACACAAAAAATTAAAAACAAAACCATTTGGAATCGTCAATTACCGTTCGCTATATTTTCCACTAGAATGGTCAAAGTTTCCATTTTGAATGCACCAATCACACGTAAAACTTTTTCTTTTGCTACTGCACAAAGGGCAGGCGAGTAGTGATGAACTGATCGTGGGCTTTACTTCGTTTTCGTCTTGGAAATATTCCGCCATTGTAACTTCTGTTTTAACATTTTTTCCTGCGTCCTTTCCTGCTTTTTCGCTGAGTTTTGGTTTTGGCGATTAACTGCTGGCCTGTTACGTGCTCGTAAAACCACATTTGTGGTCAGCGGATGCACGCAGAATAGGAACAAGTGGAAGAAGCCGCCATGTTTCAAAGAATTCGAGAATGGCTTTCGCTGAAAAATTACCAATATCAAGTGACTACAGGTATCTATATGCTTGAGCCTTGGGAGAGAACAATATTTAGTATCCTTTTTGGTATAAATTGCTGTAATATCTATTTACATTTGTTATCAACTAAACATCATGCGGTAAATGTCTCATATAGGGCTATATCGGTATGTGCCGCGGAATAGGATATGGTTTTTGAGGTTCTCGGTCCTTAAATAGGGTATCTTTTTTAACCCTTTTGTTACTGTGTTCCCGGTGTGGTCCTTAGATAGGGTAGCTAAGTTGTATTATGTTAATGTTTTTAAATTTGATGTATCCGTTAAAGTACTAACAAAATGATTGTGCAACAGCGGTTTAATAGCCTTGAATGGGGTGTCATTTTGTGGGTTTGGGCCTTAAAAAGGGTATCAGTTTTCGCTTTCTCAGTCCTTAAATAGGGTTAGGGTTCAAGAACCTTCACGGCACACTCCTATCCAAAATTTTGCGGGAGTGCCCCCCTCCCCCCTGGGGAGATATCCCGGTTGACTACTATACGCGTTGAGAAAGACGATATGGTAGATGTATCAAACACATGTTTGTTCAAGTTTGATTTGAATAAGGGATCTAACTGTGGCAGGTCTTTTAAAATTGTGGGAATCAAAATCATTACAATGAATTTATGATTAAGGATGTTTGCCTAAACACATTAAGGAACAGATGTTTTAACTCTCAGGGGAAAGGAATCTTGTATGAAAAGATCGGAAGAGCTCCTCTGAACATTTGAATTAAACCGTTACAGGGGACTAATCTCGACATACCCTGCGAGCAGTTGGTTTCTCCTACAACAAACGAGAGAGAAACCACTGTAAGCAACCGTCTGCTTTTCCATCAAGCATGCACGAGTTTGGCACGCCGCACGTGATGCATATGATGTCAATTTCATTTGTCAAAGGTTTTCACTAGAAATGTTTCGGTACAAAAGAATGCAAATTTCTCGCCAAAATCGCTGACAAAAGAGCAGTCCAAACCTTCATCGAAGTATTGAATATATCTAGTTTGTGGTCTAAATATAAAGCCTAATTTTAGGGCTTTCTTGCCCTCTTGCTGAGGTTCGATGCTGAGCTCATCTTTGAACACAACATTCGAAACAATACAAGTATTAGGTACAATCGATAGCAGATTTGTAAAAGCTTCTTCAAGCGACTGGATGTCATCAAAATTAAAAAAGACATGCACTCGAAACACCAGATTCCAGTGTTGTTAAGCACAGTCTTGAAGAATTATCAAACGTCTTTCAACATTGTAATCAAGATGTTTGCAGTGGACTTGGACTTTCATCACTGGTGGGCTCTTTAAAACGCAGCAGTTTTGTTGGTGAGCGCATGCGTGCAAGCCTAAACCAGCTTTTAAACTAGTTTTATCATTTCAAAGTTAATTTATTCGTCCACGGCGCTGGACGGTGGTTAATTCAAAGGAATGAACGGTTGCTTGCAGTGGTTTCTTTCTTGTTTGGTGTAGGAGAAACCAACTGCTTGCAGGGTAATCTGGACATGGCTCAGACTTTATGTGATCCATTAAAGTGCCTGTGAAGTCAACAATGGTTGCTGCTTATACATAATTATTGTTCATTCAAAATATTTTCCAGTTTCTGATTGGTTAAAACCACATGCATAATTCACCATAACCAGCTGTTGTTGACCAAATTTGGAACAAATTTTGTCATATTGAACCAGTGTCTGTAAATGACCTGATATCAACATTGTCTAGCTTATGCATTGCATGAAACTAAAGTCTTTGCGGTCGCACGTTAACGTGAAATCAAAATTGTAACGGTTTTAACCTGAAATTGTGAAAGATCAATAATTTGCTTTATTTGAAGTGAAATTACCATCTTTGCAGTCATGTGCTGATGTGACAGCAAATACAGGGATTTTTGCATACGTAATATCTCAAAAGCGATGCAAACTTCAGCGGAAAAAAATGCAGAACATTGTTTGACACATGTAAACAAAACTGCATGCGAAATTTGAAGCGTTTTTGACAAAGTTCACTTTTGAGTAAAAAACCTAACGCCCTTTTTCCACTGAAGCCTTCAATATTTTTTTTAGTTCATAGGCACTTTAAAGGTACCACTTAACCCTTTCCTGCCAAGAGTGACTTATAGAGTTTGCTCTGTCTAGTGCCAGACGATTTTATTCGTCAAAGGGAGGCCCCTTGGGCAGGAAAGGGTTAAAATACTATCTCCCTTAACCCTTTCTTGCCCAAGAGTGACATAGATTTTGCTCTGTTTAATGCCAAACGATTTTACTTGTCAAAGGGAGGCCCCTTGGGCAGGAAAGGGTTAAAACAGAATAGGCTTGATCCACAGCCACTGTTTAGAAAACAAGCCTGTGCTGACCTGTGCTAGTAATCTGGATTCAAGGAAGTGGCGGAAATCGAGGGTAAAAGAGGAAATGAGAACGTTCTTTAATAGCGAAGCGCACAAAAATAGATTACATCTCCAGAGACCTCCCACATGACAGACAAGAATTGTAGAAGGTTTTGTATGAGCGCGTTGTCTTCTAGACCAGAAAATCCGGCAAAAAAGGAAAGATTGGTGGTCTAAGATTTCGGTTAGCGAAAATAATGTCATAAAGCAAACACTGCTGCCGTGGGTAGTGTAAAACAGACTCCGAGGTGTCCAGAAAAGAGCATAATTGCACGAGGATATTACAAAGCCGCAGTGACATGCGGACAGATCCCAGTCTGGCGGTCAAGAACTTTTAGCGAGGCGGTTGCGACTAACCGATCAGAATACTTCTCAGTGAAACGTGTCACGAAGAAACCTATCTGTTGTTTATCCTGTTCTTCAAGAGAAGACTGATCTTATGCTAGAAATTCCCAAACTCGACCAGCCGAGCAGCCCGCTCTACAGAGCAGAATTTTGTGTACTGTGCAATTTGGAGGACCATGATATTAATAGAGCCATTTATTCGACCGCATAAACAAAGCTGTGACCGTAAGCAGATCTCAACTGCATATATTTCATAACTATATGCTTGGTGCGATGCGTGTACTAAATAGCGCAGCGAGTAAAACTGTTTTTTTATGTGCGAAGACGGAGCGGGCCAGTTTCATCACGGCAGCGAATCGGATCTACGGTTGTTTGTTTATGAGTTACTTTTTTACCTGGCTTGCCGACTTTCTTGTGGGTGATGCACCTGAATGCCGGGTACAATAATATTTTCTCTGTCATGGAGGTAAGGAGTGTGTTCGTAAACAGTCTTCATACATGAGTAGCCCATCATATTTTGCCGCCGTAATTTTATTATTCTAAGGTACATGTTGTGGGTTTTCCCCAACATTTTAAACTAAAGAGGCCATCAAATTGCGAAATTAGTCCCTGAGTATCGCGTGGAAGAGTTTTCGAGCGCCGTTGTTCCATACGTCGCTTTCAAAGAAGTAGCCCATGAAATGGTTTGTTTGTCTGAGTCACGACAGGGGGTAAATTTTCGTGACGTCATCTGTGCGCTTCGCTATTATAACTACTTGTTTGATTATACCCAAAAAGATACTTTGAGAGCTAAAAAGAGTGGCATTTTGTCCCAAATATTCTAAGTGAGACCAACATCCTTGATTTACACCTCTAATTGAGACACTTTCATATGGGAGTCCCTTGCCCCCCCCTCCCCCCTCCCGCCCCTTCCTTTTGGGGTTTTGACTTAAGTATTATGAAGCATTGTCAGAAGATCGTCCCAAATATTCCTTGACATTTGTGCCACAGATGCAACATTGGTGACGATCCTGGGGATGTCTGTGTACTCGACATATGCTTATTTACCAGCTTATATCCACAATGTTCTTGTCTACTTTGGTTATATTAATGACACATAGTATGATGAAAGTGACAGATGGAATACAAAAGAAGGGGATTTTTCTTGTAGATTCTTACATAAAGATATCACTTGAACATCAGCATGGTACCAAGGTCAAGAAACTATAGTATAGTACAATGTACTCCTTGGAATAAAGATGAGACTAATGAAAACTACTGGAGATAATCACCAAAAAAAATGCGCGCAAGATGTTAACCTAAAAGGAATTTTTCTCACTTTGTTTACAAAATGTAGCAGCTTACAAATAGAGTAACATTGTATATTTGAAGTTGTATATCTCAAAGGAATATGTTAACTTTGCATAAAACAAAATACTGTATGCTACTATGTTATTTTGAGTCATTTAAAACCTGTGATAAGCTAGCATCCCATGTGGGGGGATAGCAAAACTCCTAGCAGCATTAATGCCATTGAAGCAACAGTTTATTGTTGACATCTATGAGCCAGATGGGCTTAAGGGACTTAACATGTTACAAACTGTAGTTTGAATTCTTTTGGTCTGAACTAGGGTTTGCAGTCGGTGCACTGTGGTCTTATTTGTTCTCATCTGGGGATGTTTACATAAGCAATAGTCACTTGTTGGTCACTAGGATCTTGGGTCAGACATCTGGTTTGGCCAGGTCTGAAATACGTTTTAGAAAGTCATATATAGGTCTAAAAAGCTAGAGGGTGTTCATGTCATATTAGATACTGTGCTAGCCTTTGATCAAGATCTCTAGTAGGAAAGAGAAGAAAGGAAAATTGGAGAGCTGAGTGGAGATCTCCCTCTCCAGTCAGAGTCTGCACTGGGATATCCCTGCCTTTTCTTTTTTTGACGCTCTACCTCCTTAGGGGTCGGTTTCCAGGCCAATAATCTAATATCATACAGTATCAGAGGTGTACTGTTACAGAAAATTATCCTTTTACTGAAGTAAGTCTGTTTTTGACTTTTGACAAAGAAGTCTCAAATGATGAAAAATACAAAGCATAAGTTTATTTTTTAAAAAGTCGACTTCAGCAGGCTTTCAAATGAGTAGATCGTGGTATATGTCTGGTTTGCACTCAGCACGCCACCAAAAATATGTATCGTAACCAGTCAATTAATTTAGAATCTAGGATATGACAGATGATTAGTATATAAACAACTTCCCTAAGATTTAGGTCTATACGGTTTTTCATTTGCGCGTTATTCGGAAAAGTATTGTACCTAAATTTATAGAGCTCTGTATGGTGACGCCATGTTGGTGCAGTTGACTCGAAGCTCTCGGAACGTCGTCTCTGATTGGTCAACTATTTCACTTCCGTTGCAGTGGTTGCAAAAAGTTTATTGGTTCTTCTTTAATTGGTTAATATTGAAATTTTCTTGTTTTCGGAACGTCGTCTCTGATTGGTCAACTATGTTGGTTGCAGTGGTTGCATTTGTTGTAGTGGTTGCGAGAGTAACACAGAAACATTTACGGGCTGGCAGACCCTTGGTTGCAGTGGTTGCAAAGTCACGCAGAGACATATACGAACTCCCAGTCTCTTGGTTGCAGTGGTTGCAGTGGTTGCGAGAGTAACGCAGAAACATATACGAACTGCTAGACTCTTGGTTGCTGTGGTTGCGAGAGTAACGCAGAGTCATATACGAACTGTCAGACACTTGATTGCATTTGTTGCAGTGGTTGCGAGAGTAACGCAGAGACATAAGAACTGCCAGATTCTTGGTTGCAGTGGTTGCAGAGGTAGCTAGAGTAACGCAGAGACATATACGAACTGCCAGACTCTTGGTTGCATTTGTTGCAGTGGTTGCGAGAGTAACGCAGAGACATATACGAGCTGGCAGACCCCTGGTTGCAGTGGTTGCATTGGTTGCGAAAGTGACTCAGAGACATACCAACTGGGAGACCCTTGGTTGCAAATAAAAGCCCTTTCTACTTGTCAATTTTTTGATCTTTTAAGATTCCTTCGCTATCAGTAACGGTAAAGAGTAACAGAACTTCCAATGCATGCCTTGCTACGGAAAACATCTTTGGAAGAAACGCTTGCGCTGGAAAGACAGCTGTGCGCGTGCAGTTTTCTGATCACGTTGTAATTTTGCGCTCAACTGCTGCATTCTAGCGATTTTAATAGGAGGACTTCACACCAATTTTTGTTGCATATGACTTTGCTTCTATTTTCGATATCACTTTTCGTTTATCCGATACGCTGCGTTTTTAAGCATGGTACTGGCCAAGCGGTTTTAAATGTGTAGGCTGGCTTTGTCCAGCCAGGTTTATTTTTTTGCTTTTCGAGACACTTTGGTCTCCTTGCGCCCTAAAACACGTGATGTGACAACGCGTGTTTCTGGGCGCAAGTGAGTTCAAAGTAAGAAACTTGATACGGGGCACTTTGCAATTTATGTGCGTTGGCTCTTTGGCTGGCGTTACATATCTTTGCCACACAGTGCTGACGAGCTCCAATACGAAAGAAACAGCTGTCCGCTGTTGCGATCCTGCTTCATCGGTTCTTGTCATGTTGGTGTCTCGAGACGTTTTTCACGTAGTATCAGCCTTGCAGTCTATTGCCTTTATATAACTCTTTTCCTTTCTCGTTGACCTTGTTTTTCTAGGCTTTTCCATTTTTCTCGTACGCTACATGCTGGCAGTTGAAAATAGCATGTGCGTTCTTAGACAGGAATCATTGAAATGTGACTTGTAACAATAACATTTTAAAGTAGACTTGGTACTTCTGACATGACATTTAGCGGAAAATTGCCATTATTTCAGGAATTGGTGGCGGATTTTAGTAATATCATCCAGCAAAAAAGCAATTTACATGCAGGTCAATTATTTCCATCCTTTCACGTTTGGAACGACCTAACCTCTTTACAAGGTGTTTTTTTTCTTCAAAAAATTCGACCTTTGATCATTTATATCTTCCAAAAACGAAGTCAAGTCATTCCAAACGTAGCAAGTTAGATAATTTAAATTTGCATCGAAAACGCTTATTTATTGATCAATATGATGGAAATTTGCCACCAAATCGCCGATTTACCAAATTTGAACAAAATGATCACGTGACATGTCACGTGGTCAACAATATGTTAAGGTAAGGTAAGACGTCGAGTTTTATAATTAGGGAAAAGTTCAGCTTGGTAAAGCAAATATAACAAGAGATATAGCTGGCCAACCATAATTCTACTTTACATTCCTTACCCAGGCCTTAAACTGCTTGAGGAGGCAGCTTGACGCATGATCATCAACGTCGACAATTTACTCTCTACCCTCGATCGACCTACCGCCCTTGACCCTCGGAAGTTGGTCAATTCTATTGTTTCATCCGTCTGTTCTCCGACATCTGGATTTATCTTATTACTGGTAATCATCGGACGAAAGATACTTGGATGTAGCATTATCTTATGCCACCAATATCGTCTCCCTCAGATTGGACGATTGTGACCCAATGTCAACACAGCTCTCCGGAAGGAGTTCGATCCAGGTATCGCGAAATGGAATTAAAAAGCTTAAACTTCTGTCGCTTGTATGTACAACGCTGAGCGATGAAACAATAAACAAGATTTTAGAAGGGACACAAACCTTGGAATACTTTGATCTAAATGTCACGTGTTACGGCGAAAATGTAGCTACCAGTTTTGCGACATTCACTCCACTCTTTACGCTTTCCAGAAATATTTTGCAGGAGACATCCGGGTGAAAACATTTTGGATTCATGCCATGTTTTGAAATGCTTCTCAATTTCCATAGAGATTTTCAGCTTTTACCAAATGGAAGCACTTCTTTGTAAAAAGAAATGGAGTAACATTAAGAAGGTCATATTGCTAGCAAGAAATGATGTCAATGATGAAAGGAAATCCGACGACTACCAAATTCTTCGTGTAGCAAAGAACATTGCTCCTGTCATAAGTAGTGTTATGGTGTGTTTGTGTGACACTCCAGTAAAGGGGGACACGAAAGCCATCTTGAGGAATTTAAAGGTTAACGTTTGTGATTGCCGGCTGAGGGCGGAGTAATAATTAATTTTTAACAGAAAGGAAAATGAATTCTGTAGATTGTGACGAGGTGTCCACATTATACGAAGTCAGCAAAACCAGATTAACTTTTCGCTTAGAAAAGAACATTAGGCCAATCAACAAAACCAACAACTGACTTTATTTGCAATCCTAATTCAGTAGGGGATTAAGTGCGAGTTTTGGGAAATCATAGTTAAAGATATGGAAGACTTTCAGAAGGATTCCATCCAATCAAAAACTAGCGCGAGGGCCCAGGATAAAAATGGAAGGCTCGAATTTTACGGAAATGTGGTCGCATCAACTGGCACTTTTTTCCCAGCTAAATTAGAAATGGTATTGCAAAATTAGTTAATTTACAATTGCTGTGACTGTCGCTGCGTTTCTTAATGTAAAGGCTCCGCAAACGAATTAACCCATCTATATCTACATTGTTTAATTGAAATTAATTTTGTAACAACGGTATCCAATCTTTTCAATAAAGAATCAAAAATGGAGTATTTTTTAATAATACCATCAATTAGTCTGGAGATTTTATAATACTGCTGTATATGGTACAATCTAGCTGATTCTGTTTTGCGTCTCCATTTTCGTTAGAACTGGAACGACGCTTCAAATTTTGTAACTACTGGCTAGTAAATTAGTGGAAGCTACATCTGTTTCGAAAATAAAATGTTAATTATTTTGTGTTTTCTCAATTTGTGTTGATGTTTTTTAATTCAGTTAGGTCATTTTGGATCGTCACTGTCTAGTTCTTAATTAATCCCTATTAGAATCGTCAGAGTTTGGAAATCAGCGTGAAAGTTGGTACTGTATGTCAACTCATTCTAATGTCTTCACTATATCGCAAGTTCGCTAGTTTTTTTTGAAAAATATAATTCTTAACAGTTTCATAACTTTGTCTATTTTTATTATAATAGCCATTTTAGTCTAGCAGTTCGTATATGTCTCTGCGTTACTCTCGCAACCACTGCAACCAAAGTTCTGCCAGTTCGTAGATGTCTCTGAGTCACTCTCGCAACCACTGTAACTACTGCAACCAAGAGTCTGGCAGTTTGTATATGTCTCTAAGTTACTCTCGCAACCACTGCAACCAAGGGTCTACCAGTTCGTATATGTCTCTGAGTTACTCTCGCAACCACTGCAACTACTGCAACCAAGGGTCTTGCAGTTCGTATATGTCTCTGAGTCACTCTCGCAACCACTGCAACCAAGGTTCTGCCAGTTCGTATGTCTCTGAGTTACTCTCGCAACCACTGCAACTACTGCAACCAAGAGTCTGGCAGTTCGTATATGTCTCTGCGTTACTCTCGCAACCACTAAGACCACTGCAACCAAGGGTCTGACAGTTCGTATATGTCTCTGAGTCACTTCCGCAACCACTGCAACTACTGCAACCAAGAGTCTGACAGTTTGTATATGTCTCTGCATTACTCTAGCAACCACTGCAACCAAGGGTCTGCCAGTCCGTATGTCTATGCGTTACTCTCACAACCATTGCAACTAGTGCAACCTTTGCAACCAAGGGTCTGACAGTTCGTATACGGCTCTGCGTTACTCTCGCAACCACTGCAACCAAGAGTCTGACAGTTCGTACATGTCTCTGCGTTACTGTGGCAACCATTGCAACCAAGGGTCTGCCAACCCATAAATGTTTCTGTTACTCTCGCAAATACTGCAACAAATGCAACCACTGTAACCACTGCAACCAACATAGTTGTTTAATCAGAGACGACGTTCCGAAAACAAGAAAATTTCTATATTAATCCAATTAAAGAAGAACCAATGAAATTATTACAACCACTACAACGGAAGTAACATAGTTGACCAATCAGAGTCGACGTTCTGAGAGCTTCGTGCCGACTCGAGTTGTTGGTGCCCTTCCGAGGTGAACCAACATGGCGGCCGTTAAGTAACAGAAACATCTGTCATTGAGTTTTGCCATTGAAACGAAAAATTATTACTCTACAGTTCCGACACATTGAAAGTGATAATTCTTCTAGTGAAAGAACTTCGGTAAGAAAGAACATGAGCGATAATTTCCTTTTTGACCTAGGGCAGAGCCTGCCCGGGCAGCCAGTTTAATGCCACGCAACGGATAAAAATGGAAATGCAAACGTTCTCTACAACAAAACAAAAACCCTGTCGGACTTAAACGTTGTAAATCATCAAGTTTTTAGAGGGACTTATGATCTAATGAAACTAAATCTTCAGAAGAATTAGTAATTTTTAATTGTGGAAAATGATGACATCACATGAAAACTGAAAATAGATCCTGGAACCAAGACATTTCTTGACCAGATACTCAGCAGGGGTGCATCTAGGGGGAGGGTGCAGGAAGTGTGCACCCCCTGAGATGAAACATTCTTCTTCGCTTCACTGAGCAGTTATGCCATTCCTTGGTGGTGCACCCCTCCAAAGAAAAATCCTGGATCCGCCCCTGCTCGGGACACTAGTATTAACTATGAAAAGTAATTTTAAACGTAAACGTATTTTAGTCCCACTCTTTTCAACTGGGCTTTAAAGTGTTGGTCTTTTATACGGCCAATTACGATCAAAACTAAACCTAACTTGACTTGGGGGCGATTTCCCTCGCGACACATCTTGGGTCCATTTACACAATTTGAAAGGGTTATTTGCGTTTATCTGCCTGATTAGCTAATCGAAACAGTTGTCTTGGATTTGATTTCAAGACAGTTGTTTAAAAATAAAATGATCGTTGTTTGTTGATGAGTCGCACAAACGTGGATTCGTAAGAAATTGCTTCCATATTGCTGTTCACTGCTGGATTGTACTTTCCATTTCAATCAGTTAGAAAAGCGCTGCTGTCATCTAGATACTCGTAGTACACTCTCAGCGAACAAAAACAAAAGTATATTCTCCGCTTAAGGAACAGGACAAACCGAACTAGCTGAGACAACAATGCAAACAAGAATAGCAGTGCAATCACCATGGGAAAGAAACAAAGAACAGCAACTATAATCCAACTTAAAACCACCATGATGTGTTTGTTAGGTCCCTCGGGTCTCACGGCAGAAGACGTCAAGGTGGCCGCCGTGAGGTTCATGATCGCTATACAGGCTAGCGTGCCCAACGATAAAGCTCCGAGTTTGTCAGCTACAGGGTCTCGGAACGGTTTCTTGATTAAATGAAGGGCCAACATTAGGACACATACCATCGACATGCACAAGAAAAGAAGCATAGAATTTGGAATGAAGGACCGGAATGTGAGAAAAACAAGCCTTCCTCCAATCAGCACGCTTTCCCAGTAGAGCGTGCCTTGATCTTTTTCACTGGGTGGACGGAATGGGCCGTGCAATAT
>CM042750.1:34107542-34146426 GCA_022496165.2 Catalaphyllia jardinei | reverse complement strand
ACTGGGTGGACGGAATGGGCCGTGCAATATCTTGGAAATTTCATCAGTGCATTGATCGCCGATCTGGGTTAGGTTGCAAATCTGCTTGATGCGGCGGTATAAACCCTTCACAAACCAGCAGACAAGGAAGGGAAGTGGTACGATGCAAGCGCCAACAAACTCTTTCCACGATATAGTCTTGTTATAAAGTTTGCTTGAACCCCAGTAAAGAACACCGACAAATGGAACGACAAAAATTGCATTATATGCCAGAAGACCGTGCTGCCACCACTGCCAACAAACAATGTTGCCATCAAAGTAGAGACGCCACACGGAACCAAAAGATACGCAATGCATCAGTTTGAGAGATGTTTCTGCAAGGCGATCGTAACCTAGCAACAGTATCTCTACGGCAACGGCGACATAATGAGCAAACAATGGCTTACCTCTTCGCAAGGTCAGGTTCACTGCCAAATGAAGGCAATAAATGATGAAGACGTGGGCCATGGCGACAAAAACTAGGGCAGAGAGGAAGAGCTCTTTTGTAACCACTGTCAGGCCAGGGAATGGACAGCCGATTCCTTTGTCCACGACATTAACTTCAAAGTTAAAAAGAGCAACGACTGTAGAAATGTAAGGAACTTTGGACATCGTGTTCTCTAAAGAATCAGTGCTAAGCAAGTCAGCCACTTGATAGAAGAAAAACGCAATTTTGATGTAGCCATACTCTAGGTCTTCCTTGATGTGACCCGCTGAGAGTTCCAGGGATCCATCCCGTTGTCCATCGTTCCTAAACCACAGAATCTGCTCTTTCAAAAACACCACCAAGGAAGGCTTCTTCAACAAATAAACGATCAACAAGACACTGTAAAGGGCCATCAAAATCCACAGCGGATTTTTCCAGTTGCATTGTGATGATTTTCTACAATGCGTAGAAAACAGTGTCTCAGAATACCCAGCAGCACATTGACCGCAAAGAATCCCAGATCTGAAACCATGGCAACTGTTGTAGCCGTTGTCGTGGTATGAATGGGGGTCTTGATGACGACAGTATTCCCAAGGGCAAGGCAAGAATTTCAAGGAAGAGAAATTACTGCCATTAGTGATTTTGTAACCCCAAAAATTGGCTTTTGCTAGGATATTGTTGGGTCCGTTGCAGTGAGCTCCAAATGGACAGTTAAGGCACTTAATGTACTTATGAATGGCTAGCCCTCTAGTATATCCTCTTTCAAGACTGTACATTTTAGGAGGGCACATTCGACAACAAAACAGTTCAGTTGTTACGTTAATACGGCAAAAATTGTTTCCCTTTCCGCCTCGGTAAATGAAGTGAGAGAGATTCTTGAGCTGGAGATAGCTGCCTATTGCACTCTGGATTGTCGACCTCTGGTCCATGTCGAAATAGCCGCCTGAATATATTCGCAGAACAGACTGGTGTTTGTTTCTGTCCTCAGTGTGGGAGTGAAAGGAAGTGTTCTCTATCTTTAGTGGGCCTCCGCTCTCTGAATGCAGAAATCGTCCAACTTCAAAGGTGTGTCTTCGTTTGTTTTGGTATGTCCCTTCTTTTTTCGAGCATTTGAACACGCAGCTCTTAAACTCGACCTTGGCGCTTCCATAGCCGACATATACTTGGCCAAAGTCTCTTTCGGAAAAATTGTCTATGAAACTGCAACTTTGAAACTTAACGTAACCATTGATGATCTGCACTGCTCCTGAGATTTTTCCAGAGTTATTTTGAAACAAGGTGTCTTCAAACAAGACGTGACTTGTGTACCTCCACGTAGGATGGGTGTTGGCTGTAACACTAGAATTAACACATCCTCTTTCCACCATTTCATCGGAGTCGAAGAGAAACAAAAGTGCCCCCTGACTTGTCTCATAGCTAGGCATGTTCTTGAATCGTCTGTCTTGCCATTTGTCTATTTGTACAGTAAAGCTGTCCCGAAATATACATCGGCGTACATTGATCGTTTTGTTCCCCTTTGAAACCAGGGCAAAGGAATTTGATGGCCGTCCAATGAAGGTCACATTTTCTATTTCGATTTTTGTCGCAGCAGAAATATTTGTTCTCTTTAGGTAAGGTATAATGACGCGAATACCAAACGTTGACCGATTCTCTGTTCTTTCTCTACCGTCAAATAGCGTGTTGGTGACGATGAAGCTAACATTGATACTGTTGTTTAACAGAGCAGACAAATCGTACTGGTTATTTCGAAATGTGCAGTTATTCACAACAATGTCTAAATGAAAACCGTTCTCGTTCAGCAACTGGCGAGAAGGCGGCATTATGACGACACCGTCCATCGAGGAAGACACTGTCACATTGTCAAGTGTAACTCTAAAGTTAGGGGTTATTTTTACTGTACGTTTATTATTCCTGTCAAACGTTGTGTTGGAGATCTTGATTGTTCCTGCTCGAGTTCCAGTTCCTATGACCCAGAAAATTGCCGGCGGTCTCTTTCTTTTACATGCACTGTTATTGTAGAAACGCGATTCCGAAACTCTGACGTCAAGTGTTTCGTTTTTTCTGCTGTGGATTATTAGGCATGTTACTTCATAATTATTCGTACACTGCAACCGTACAAATACCACATTTGCCATCTCCACGTTAGAATAGTAAAGGCCACGAGACCAGAAGTAGTGATTTCTATTAAGATATATGTTATTGTATGTTTCTGTGGTAACAGCTGTGGGCAAATCGGCAAATAGGAAATGTCCCATATTTGCAGCGCACACGATCTTGTCAGCCGTTAAGCGCAATCGAATTTTACTCGAAAATCCCGTTTCATTCAATAATACGACACCACCCCTTGCTAGTAATGTGGCGTTTAATCCATTTTTCAAGATTTTAGTATCAGTCAAATGCAATGAAAATTCCATGTCTGTCCCAGAGCCTTGCGTAAAGTTTATTTTCACACACAAAGAATTGTTTTGAAAGATTGAGCCACGAATAGTGAGACTCGTATTCAGGCTTTTTGCCACACGAACAGTGACAGTCTCTTGGGTGTTTTGAAGGGAACAGTTGATAAGCGAGATATTGCTGCAGTCATTGAATTTCAGAGGTGTGCCAAAGAACGCTATGCCAGTTAATGTTATCCACAATCTCTCATTTGATCTGTGAAAATGAATCCCTTTCAAACACGACACATAAGCTAGAGTTGAGCCTAAACTAGTCATCGTTAGGCTCCTGGGCACTCGAATGCCAGAGTGTTTGCTGTTCGCGCTTGTACTCCCGCAGTCAAAAGGCTGTTGCTTTGTTCCGTTGCCATTGAGGACAATGTGCCCGCCCCAGTCCACTTGTTCAACTGCCATTGCTATTGTACGACATGGTTCAAGGCTGGTGCCACAAGTCTTGGTATCATTTCCAAATATGGACACGTGGACAGTTTGTCGAGGACTCTCGAGGCAATCTGTAAGTACAAATTCAATTATTAGAAATATATAACTGCTCTTGGTGGACTGTTGAATTTAATTATGTGCTATTTCTGGTTATGTACATGGCGTGTTCTGTCCGAATTGGCCAGATGTGTTTCTTAGATATTCTACTCCTGAAAAAGTTTTGAGATCGCATTAATCAATTAAGAAAAAAAAAACCCATCAATCAGGCAGTCAGTCAGTCAGTCAGACAAGCAGTCAGGCAGGCAGGCGGGCAGTCAGTCAGTCAGTCAGTCAGTCAGTCAGCCAGTCAGTGAGTCAGTCAATCAGTCAGTCAGTCTGTCAGTCAGTCAGTGTGTCAGTCAGTCTGTCAGGCAGGCAGTCAGTCAGTCATGCAGTCATTCATTCATACATTCATTCATTCATTCATTCAGTCAGTCGGTCAGTCAGACGGTCAGTCAGACAGTCAATCAGTCATTCATGCAGTTACTCAGTCAGTCAGTTAGTCAGTCAGTCAGCGAGACAGGCAGGCGGCGCGGAATGTGACTGTGTGCAGTTATACTACTTTATACTACCAGAGAAAATCAGATTGGAGATAGAGATTACATAGCAAGAGTAGCAATTTTCTGAAAACTCCCCGTGGTACCAAAATGTGTCAAATATCAAGGATGGAATCAGACCTACTGAGTATTCTCATACTGAAGTAAAGATTAAGACTTTAATGCTGTAAATATGACTTGGCAATTGACAAAAAACAAAACCACCATGAGCATGTGCTTATTATCCTGGCGTAATGGTTGTAATGGCTCAATTCTCAGATGAGAGAAGGAATTCTAAGTCTAGTATTCTTACGATCTGCGAACTAAATTCTGTTGCGAAAAACATCAAGTGCAAATTCTAATGTGTAACTAACACATATGCAATAGTGTTGGAACATAATTTCAGATATTCGACATAACTTTTATATCCATGAATTTCCGTGATTTATATTCTTAGAGTGTCAAACAATTTTGTTGTATTTTCAAAAAACAAGTACGCAAACTTCTCGTGGGAGCCTTTCCACTCGTTAATCTCTTGTCCTTTGTTATTTAGCGTAGTTTACTTTGCCATTGTTTTAATTACCGAACCTGTCTAAGCCAAAGTTAATTAAAACAACTCGTTCGCTCGATTCCAGGGTAACGGATCTGGAACTGTTTATATGTCATCAGTTGTAATTTTGATATTTGAACTCTTGTACAACAACTGTTTGAACTGTCCGGGCATCACGTCTAGTATGAACTGTGGAACTTTGCTTCCATCAACTCTACGAACAATGAACACTTTATTTAATTGATGAATAACGTAAAGTACCTTTAATAAGGAGTGTCTCGTAATCTCGCTTGAAGAGCGCGTTCTATCCATTTAGCGTGTAATATTATATCAGTTAGAGTGTATTTTACTTTAGGTCAAAAAGGGTACAAGTGGTGCGCGCGCCATTCTAAAAATACACAGCAACGATGAGCGATTTTACCGTAACCAAGAGTTCGGGATCGTGGGAAAGTTTGGCCTTCAATAAAATATCTTTTGTTCTCCTTTGCGGGAGCAAAATGCTTTGAATTCTATGGCATAAAAGAACTCGTTTCCAGTTAATCCAGGTAATTAATTTGCGATCACATAAAAGAGTGAAAGACAGAAGGATGAGCCGTCGGCTAATCAAGACGCTTTCCCAGTGGAGAGTGCCTTGATTGCCATCGACTGGGCGGACGGAATGACCGTTGTAAGGCTTCCATCACGTCATCTTTCAAGTATCTTTCAAATCTTCGATTTTCTGGCGCGTGTTCCACCGACACCGACCTAAGATTTCTCCCTTTCATCAAATAATCGTTTCAGGATAATTTATATTCGAACGAAGAGATCTTGCGTGGAAGCCTATGCGGCTCAATTTAATTAAGTTAGCAAAAACAATACTTGTAGAGTCTTTTGTTTTAAATGAGTTTGACACGTAACCATCTGCATTTTCTTTGCCGAGTCCGTAATCGTTGTGATTGGTATTAAAAGATGTCCCGAACCATGTTTAATTTGTTTTTAGGGCTTTGCGTTAGTACTCAAAGTTTAGGAAAATTAATTGAGTTTCTTTTGCCGATGTTTTAATTCGAAGTCGGTAATTCCTTAATAAAAGCCGCCGTCT
This sequence comes from Catalaphyllia jardinei, assembly GCA_022496165.2. Lineage (NCBI taxonomy): Eukaryota > Metazoa > Cnidaria > Anthozoa > Scleractinia > Caryophylliidae > Catalaphyllia > Catalaphyllia jardinei. The sequence goes on along the minus strand of CM042750.1, from coordinate 34,140,905 downwards.
TTTGAATTACGCCGGATCTTCTAGCCAATCACAGCGCGTTACGTCGACAAAGAAGTCACTTCTAATAGTATAGTTTGTGAGTTCGAAAGATCATTCTGCAGCTGACACGATCGCAAGTAACAACCACAATAAAGTTTCCTGGCGATAGACAAGTCTCCAGTCTCCAATTTAACAGACCCCAAATCTGTTCTTTAACAATAGTCTGAATTTCTTGAAACAAAACTCGGCCTGTGTTGTTGCTATCAAGAGCTATCCTACATGTTAGTTCCTTGGTTGTTCAAGAGAGGTTTTCTTAAATCCTCAAGATATCTGCGAGTGTTGCCAGAGACCCTTCCAAATTTACAGGCTCGCTTTAAGAGGAAGATAATCAAACGCACTGTGTGTGACAGAATCGCAAAGACAGCAAGAAGTGACAATAAGACTGGAACGATAGCCATGGCCGCCAACTCGAACCACTGCATAACTTCGATGTAGAATTTGTTTTCGTCCTCAGGAGTGATACCAGAGGAGAGCAGAGTTGCCTTGATCAGGTTGATAATCGCTAGGATGGATAACACGACCAAAGACGTGGATTCTACTTTGTTGGCTGTGGTGCTTCGGAAAGGACGCTTAACGATGTGATGGATAGCCATTAGTTCACATGCCACAGCCAAGAAGAGACAGCGTATCATAGCATTTGAGATTAAAGAGTGAAATGACAGGAGGATGAGCCGTCGACCAATCAAGACGCTTTCCCAGTGCAGAGTGCCTTGATCGCCATCACTGGGCGGACGGAATGGCCCTTGTAAGGCTTCCATCACGTCATCTTCTTCATCCTTTGTTCTCGGGGCAGATTCTTCTCCTTTCCTTGTACAAACGTGCTTTAGAAACCAACAAGCGAGGAAAGGCAAAGGAAAGACACAGGCTGCCAGAAAGCCGCTTGCAGAAATGGAAGAACTGTAAAGCTTTCGAGAACCAAAATACAGAACGCCGATGAAGGGCACAACAAATATCACAATGTACCAAAAAAGAAGGTACTGCCATGCTTGCCAGCAAAGCGTGTTTCCATCAATAAATAACCGGCGTTCAGAGCCAATGGATACACAGTGCATCAAACCAAGCGATGTCTCTGCTAGCCGATCGTAACCTAGCAGGAGTATCTCCAAGAAGACTGCCATGTAATGGTGCACCGATGGCATTCTCCTTTTTCGCAGCTGGTTAACAACGATGTGGACGCAGTAGATGACAACAACATTCGCCATTGTGAGGAAAACTGGCATAGAAAGAAACAACTCCTTTGTTACTGCTGTCAGACCTACAACAGGACAACCAATTCCTCTGGCGATATCATGAACTTGGAAGTTGTATGCAGAGATGACGATGTAAATATATGGAACTTTGTGGACCAGGTCTCCATTTGAATTGTCTATTAGCAAGTCAGCCACTTGATAGTAGTAGAAGACAACCTTCAGATAGCCATTGTCTCTCTGTTCATGGACATGGCGACTCTTTTCTCGTGATTGTACATTCCCGTTCTTCCTTATGAACCACTGGACTTGTCTTGCACACAAGATGCGCATGAGGGGTGGTTTGGTCAACAGATATGCAGCCATCCCAGCTGAGAAAAGAATGATGACTAACCACAAAAAGTTGTCACTACATTGACTCGTTTGGCGGCAATCGGCAGAGAACAGTGATTCAGTGTACCCAGTGGCGCATTTTCCACACAGAAAACCAGTTCTGTTTCCACGGCAACTATTGAAGGCTTGTGATTGGGTGCTTGGAGATTGACAGTAGCCACTGGGACATGGAATAAACTTCAGCAATGCTGTATGACGTATTTCCGCGACCTGGTATCCCCAGAAGTTTTCTTTGGCTGCTATGTTCATGTTGTTTTGAATGCATGTAGCTCCTAATGGGCATCGCTGGCATTGAAATGAATTCTCCACAGCATAGCCTTGGGATCTCCCTCTTTGAAGGCTGTAGTAACCAGGAGAACACAGTCTACAAGTGTACTTCACAACAGTGACATTGAGCTTACAAAAGCGCTTTCTTTTCTCGGTGTAAACAAAATGCGTTGCATTTTCAAACGACAACATGCTACCCTGGCCGCACTGAATGGTCGTCTCATGGTCGATGTGGACATAGCCTCCATTAGAGATTTCAAAAACAGAATACGACCTTCTTTCAGCAATGGCAGAAACCATGGAAGTATTTCGCAAGATGACAGGTCCTTCACTTTCGGAATAAAAGAAAGCAACGTTTCCAAATTTCCTTCCTTCAAGAGTTTTACTCTTTCGTTTACTTGAAAAAGTGCAGTTGTTGAATTCCATCCTACCAGTTCCATAGGCGGAATAGACTTGCCCTGTTTTCCTGATGGCCAAGTTATCTTGAAACGAGCAATTCTGAAACGTGGCATTCCCGTTACTGATGTACACTGCACCCGTGATCAAGCCAACGTTCTCTTCAAATAAAGTGTCTTGGAATATCACTTGAGTATCGTACCACCATAGAGGGTGGGTGTCGGTATGGGTATCGCGTTGGATACAGCCTAGTTTCCAGTGCTTATCAGGTTTCGAGAGAACCGAGATTGCTCCAGTTGCAGTCTCGTATATTGATTTGCTTTTGCGGTCAAAATTCCAGGGTTCTTGGTGAAATGAGGTGCAACCACGAAATACCGACCTTCGTATCTTCAACGTTTTCTTGCCTTGAAAATAAAGAGCAAAACTGCTGGCTGGGCGCGAGTAAAAATAGACACTGTCCAATTCTATCCAGGCCCTTGATCCATTCAGCTTGTCCTTGTTCAAGGCTGGAATGAAAAATCGAATGGCATAGCCTTTGAGATCTTGTGTTTTCGGGCGGCCTAGAAAGGTCGTGTTCACAATTTTTAGCCAAACTGAACGTGGTTCCCGAATACTGGATGATATATCGTACACGTTATGTTTAAAGGTGCAGCTATCGATGAGAATACTGACGGGAAAGGTCATGTTATCATGGCCAAGCCATCTCCTGAATATTTGCAATCCGTACCTACAGGAAACAGTTGTGACATTTATGAGCTTGATCCTGTATTTGGGACTAACGACCAGCGCACTGTATTGGATATTGAACATGGAGGTGTTGGCGACGATCACGCTTCCTTTGTGTTTTCCAAATGCCTGTACTTCAACGGAACGATCACCGTCCATGAAACTGGACCACGAAATCTTCACATCTGCTTTGCCTCCTGTAGCTGTCACGGAGACAGCTCCCACCGTGTCTGCTCGACTGGTAAACCAGCGGAATTCTTCGAAGATAACATCTCCACTTTTGAGCATAAGACAAACGCTTCCACACTTATATCTTGAAGTTTTCTTGGTGAAACAGTTCTTGACATTAACATTTTTGATAGACGCGTATAGAGCGTATCCTATAGGTTTACTTGCAAGCTTGCGCGTTTTTCCGATCAAAATCGAAGAGCCGTCTGTTGTGGCTTCGCATTCGGTAAAATTGACATTGGTGAGATTGAGTCTTAGGTTAGCGCCACTCGCGCACCACTCACTATTAAGGTAGATTGCTCCTCCACTGTTCGCTTTGTTTTGCTTAAACAAGGTCTCTATTATCACCAGAGACGCGTGCAGTTTGGACTCGATAAACATGCCCCCACCTTTTCCATTCATTGCATTATGTCCGACGAATGACGAATTATCAATCACAACTTTAGCTTCCTGGGCATAAATCTTGACGCATCTTAAAGCCTGATTACTTGTGTTGTTAGCACAGCGTAAGTCCACGAATTTTGCAGTAGATTTCCTGGCACTGGAAATGTACATGCTGTCTTTAAAGCGTTCGTTTTTTGTGTTAGGCATAGTCTCCACGCTGTTGTTCAGCAGTTTAACACGATTGTATGTCTCCTTGGTCACCGATGTAGGCAGATCTAAAACAACGAAAGGCGCCCGATTTCCAATACAAGTAACTTCTTGGCACGAAATCTGGACACGCATTAGCCCGGCGGGTTTTCTGACGTCTGTTGTTATGGAGATTAGACCCTTCGCTGAGAGGTGCTTATCAACTCTATTTTCTAGAAACATCGTTCGACTGATAGTCACTGTAAGGGACTTGTCGCTACTTGAATTCTTTAACAGGATCTCCACGCAATTATAGCTGTTTCTAAATAATGATGGACCCTGTATATCAAAGTGAACACTTGGGATGTTCTCCGCGCGAACACTGACGGCTGTCTTCGCTCTTTGGTGAGTACAATTTATGAGCTGAACGCAACTACAGTCCAGAAACCTGAGAGGAGTTCCTTCAAATACGATCCCCGACAATGTAATAGACACTCGTCGGGGATTTTCCTTGGGGTTAGTTTGAAAATGAAATCCTTCCACGCATGAAACATACGGGGTCGCTTGAAAACGTTGCATAGTCACGCTCTTGTTAACAAAAATTCCCGGATTTTTGTCATGCGTCACATTCTCGCAGCCAAAGGGAACTCGCTCGGTTCCAGTCCCGTTGAGATGAACACGTCCGCCCCAGTCTACTAAGCGCAATGCCAGCGCTATCGACCTGCATGGTTCGTCGAGAGAGCCACAACCATTGGCGTCTTTTCCGTGGCGAGAAACATATACATCATACACATGTTTATGTTTGTGGTCTTGAGCACCTAGGTTTTATATCAGTTGCGTTAAAGCAATCCACTTTACAATCTGTAGTTGCCAAAGCTGATATTCAACAAATAACAGCGCGGTCTGGCATAAAAATAGCAGCAGAAATAATATAACTCTCCTTAGCTTATTTCATGTTGTTTTTAACTACGATATTTCGCCGTTTTGGTAAGATTTCGTTTTTGATTAGAAACACTACTAAGCGGTACCGCACAGCATTCAACAAAGATGCTTTTGTTTATTTCCCGAAAACCTTGGCAGCTGTTGCCTTTTCGAAAATCATGGCTAGTTTTTTTTTTTGCGGTACACAAAACGACATTATCAATCTGAAAAAGAGGCAGTATATCCCCATATCATGAAAGTTCGAAGCGCGGACAATTGACTTAAGAGCATAGGAGGGCATTTAATTAAAGAGATCCGCTGGGCCCCCTGAGAAACTTGAGATGTTACTCCCAGTCTAAAGAACGGCTAAGTGAGATATTCTTTAATATTCTATCTGTTCGATTTAGTCATTGGAACAAGTAACTAACTGTGGCAAGCCATCTTTAGTCTTTCATTTGCGCATTCGTCGAGAACGTTAAGCGCAGCTATTTTCTTTTTGTCTCACAGAATCTCGCGAATTTTGTCTGCACATTGTTACTGGTTATTTTGCAACTAGCTCGCAAATGTAAACAGCGTGAAAATAAACGAAGCTTGGTTCCTTTTAAAGATTGAAATAATTCCACTCACCGACTCTGGTGCTAAATTGGAGGAGAAGGAATACCAGGAGACGAGGTGACAAGACAAGCCAATACTCCGCCATCCATAAACCCGCGATGTTACTGTACATGATTTGGTCCTGAACTTAGTGGGAACAAAGAAGAACACTGCATTTTAAGGACTTACTTCGGTTGGAAAACGAAACGACACTATGTGTTGCGTTAAATCACGTGCATATGAAAATGAAATATTATACGACCCTAATTAGGTAACGATATAAGATGAGAAAGCATGAAAATGTTGCAGTTTAATTATTACTGCACCGAAGAAAATATTTTAAGACTGTCTAGGCTGTAATTTGCAACATTTTAAGAATATTTTAAGACTAAACCCGAGGCTCATTTTATGATGAAGATTTGTAAATACAATCCAATTATGTTCAGTTTAAACTTTTAAACTGAACTGCATAAAATTATATCCTTTTCTAAACGGCAAAACTAGCCAAAATGAAAGCCACTGAACTTGGAAAATAAATCATGAAAGGGTGTTATGATGCACTGCTCATACTTACATTACATACATTTATACATAGCCTCGGATTTTAGAGTAGCTTGCATGCAGCTAATATCTCCGAGTCTCCGAGCATTTAACCATCAGATGAGAGATAGATCACAACACTGGGAACAACGTCACCTACTCTTTTCAAACATTAAGGAACTACCTATCATGTGAGGGCAGTCTAGCTTTCGAACACGGCAAGCCCAAAAAGTCTTTTTCCATTCAGGAGTGCACTGTGATATTTGCAAACTGAAACAGCTCAACGTTAAGAAACTGTTTGTTACTCAGGCCTACTTACACGTTTTACATCAGTACATGTACCCGTCCAATAGTGATGTGTGAGACCGAACGAAACACTTTTGCCTCCTGTACTTATATGATTAATACTTTCACCACTCCGTTTAACCATGTACGAGCAACTCGTTGTTGTTAGCGCTGGCTCGCCTTAAGACTTCGGCAGTTCGGATACTAGTTGTGACAACTGAACATCTTTTCTTCTTCATTGTTTTTTTCTTTTTCTGTCAAGAAATCATTTACCGAAAGGTATTGTTTGTCTTTCCGTTTCTTGTGTTACAAAAATGGTCTGGAGCCTTTAATCATTCTTTTATATCGATTGCTTTCGCACAATATCACGTAATGATCTGACGGAAAAACAACGAAGACTTCCCTTGAATCGAATCGCTAAGGAAGAACCATGTATAAGCATTTTCCTTACAATGAGAAAATCGTTCTAACTAACTTGACACGCTACAAGCGACGGTAAAATTGCCGTAGACGGCGAATGTTCAAAACCGGGGGTACTCAATCGAATACCTATAACTTGTGTACCGGGGGTACACAATCGAATACCTATAACTTAAGGCAATCTGACTTTACGTTACCTCGTTTCAATACTGTCACGCATGGAAAACATTCTGTTAGATTTTTAGGCCCAAAATTATGGAGTAAACTTCCTAAGAATAATAGGGACGCAGAATCCCTTACTGTTTTTAAAAAACGAATAAGAGATCTTAACTTAAGTGAATTAATTGATGATGGGTGCAGAGGTTGCGGCCTGTGCTCTTCTTAAAATATAGTAGTAATTTTAAAGAAAAATTTTTTTTATTATTTTATGGCTTTTTAGGCTTAAATTGTAATTTATTGTAAATAGTTTTTACATCTTATCGCAATTATTTATTTTTTTAATCTAATTTTTAGAATGTCCCCATATTAGTAAGGGAGATTTCTCCCTGGCTAGGCGGTCTTTCGACATTTAAATACAGTTTATTGATTGATTGATTGATTGTACTCCTATATGAAAAGGTCAGGGGTACTCCTCGTCTCGGGAACAAATCAAGGATTCTGGTCTCACTTAGGATATTGATAACGAAACGTCACCATTTTTGGCTGTCAAATAATCCTTCAGGGTGCACTCGAAGAAATAATAAAAGAAACGCTCTCCTTTAATTTCTGTTTTCAGGCTTGATTCCGCTGATCTCTCGAGTACGCGTGTCGGGTCTACAAATGCGCGCAGTCCGCGCAAGATCTAGGATCCCTTCTAGAACAGTGGCTAGCAATCGAACCTATTCCGTTATAAGTGATATATTTTAGGGGTCTAATAAAGCTCAAGCAACGTCCACATTAGTAAAGGGGGTAAGTTTCTAAAGAAACTGTGGTGCTGCGTCGGTAGGAGTATTACAAGATAATTTGGTTTTATCAACTGAGTTGATAATGTGAATCAGCCACCGTAAAGAGATTCAGAAGCTGACGTTTCGAGCGCTAGCCCTTCGTCGAAGGATTCGCTCCGACGAAGGGCTAGCGCTCATAACGTCCACATTAGTCTCCTTTTGGGGTTAAATTCAAGGAGCGAAGGAGCGTAGGAGTGAAATCGTCCCACCACTACAATTTGGAAAAGTTTGAAACAGCAATAACAGAAGTAGCCGCATGTTCGATGCTAATAACATTTCTGCAACAAGGTTTGTGCGTCATAAATGCCTGCAGGCCGGCTTCAAAATTTTCAGCCTTAATTTTCAGAAAGATGAGAATATTCAGCCTCGGCTGGAAAAATAATATTCTACTAAGAAAAAAGGAGTGTAGTTCTCAGCTTTTTCACAGACAAACGAGGCAACTGTGCCATTCTGCCTTTGTTAATCCTTTCAAGGTCAGTTTGACATTTTTACTTTCACTGCACCCCTGCCCCGTTCACTCCTTATTTTCTTTATTTTTCTTCAAAACACCTGTATTTTGCATTGTAACACCCGCTCTACAGGAGTCGAGTCAATATCTAAACAATTTATGCTGTTCTGGAATATAATACTCGTTTATTTTTTTCTGGGAACACAATATTATCATTGGAAACGGTCACTTCTTCGATCTTGGGCATTTACGCGACAGTGTCATCGTAACGATAGTGCGTTGTCGATCCTCCACTGTAACTCGTTAACTTTTTTCCAAAAAAAAGTTAAGAACTAGGAAAACTAGGGTAGTAGAGAACACAGAAAAAAACCCTTGGAGCAAGGAGAAGAAACAGCTACACACTCAACCATCATAGCACACTGTGTCCAGGATTCTAACCTCGAGCATGTGGGTGAGGGTTGAGCACTCTCCCCACTGCACTTAGCCTCTTGCAGGCATTTAGTTAGCTGGGGTGCAGCTTGAAAAACTGAGCAAAAAAGGACCGAGAGGCTTTCTGTTTCCCCTTATTTTTTCGCTCCACCTCACCGTTTCTCATGCTGTGCTCCAACTAACTGAACCTCTGGAAGAGGCTACATAGTACGGTCCCTACCCCTGTTAAAATATAGGCATTTCAACTTATATTCGTCGTGAAGCATTTACAAGTTTGTTTAGTTGTTAGATTGTCAGCAGGTTGTTCCCAAATATTCCTTGACATTTGTGCCACAGATGCAAAATTGGTGACGATCCTGGGGATGTCTGTGTACTCGACATATGCTTATTTACCGACTTATATCCACAATGTTCTAGTCCACTTTGGTTATATTAATGACATATAGTATGACGACTTTGTCACAGAGACATTGAGAGTGACAGATGGAATACAAGTGAATATCAGCTTGATACCAAGGTTAGAAACTACTCCATGGAATAAAGATGAGACTAATGAAAACTACTTGAGATAATCAAAAAAATGTACACAAGATGTTAACCTAAAAGGAATTTTTCTCACTTTCTGCTATCCTAAAGAAGTTCTTGTCAGCCAGGTCGTGTTTATATGACGTCATTCCGTCCAACTCGAGATTAGCGGGAAGGAGAAAAACTTGCAACTGACTTGGCATCCCTCACAAGGTCAGCAAAACCCATTTTTAATTCATTCATTGCAAAGCAATGGATGAGTTTTTGCGGAGAGGGGCAAAACGGCGTTAGCAGAAATCTGCGTAGACGGAAGTGACGTAACAAATTGGTTAGATTTGAGCAGCCGCTGACTAAGTAGCTAACTTGCCACGAATAGCAAACATCACCTTCTGGATGATTGCAAAACACTGCGAGAGAATTTTTATTCTTAAATGTAAGCATTCAGTAAATAAAATTAGTCCAAAACATATCTATATTTATTATATGGAGGAGAGTGTTTTGCTGGGAACTAAACCACTCGTAGATTCCATACGCCACTTCATCCGGGACCCTAGTGGCGTATTTTCCGTATGTCACTCTTGTGAGTGTCGTATTGTTCAATGACGTCACGATTCCCGCCTTTCGCTTTTGTTGAATTGGTTTCTCGCGTCGCGTTTGTTGTTTAGAATAAAAGTCTCCATATAATAAAAAGAACATTACACGTTGGCTCGAAGATATGAATTTTACGTTCTCGTGGTAAGAACAATCTCACTCGTTCGCTTCGCTCACTCGTGAAATATTGTTCTTGCACTTGAACATAAAATTCATATCTTCTCGCCACCGTGTAATATCCTCTATATGCCCTCTATATATTTTTTAAATATTTCTTTTTTCTCCGAAAATGAGCCTGCGTACCTACCCTTCCTTCCATCTCGTGTTACGTGCCCGAGAAGGCAGCCATATTTTAACGAATGTTGTCCACGCCGACACCGCCAGATGGGATGTATACTTAGTTGATACATGGAGTGAATTTGGTTGGAAGTGTTGAAAAATTCTAGAATTTATGGAGCCCAAACTGTTTCGAGATGTTCGTCGGATTCGTCGGCCTCCATCACGGGCTCAAGGATCCTCAGCTCAAGCCAGCCATTGTGGATTTTGATTTCCAGCTTTTACGATTTCTGGTGAGTAAATATTGCTTTCTTTAAATGTTTGAATTTGCTTTGAGCAAAGCATACAGCCCACACGTCAAATCGAAACGACCCAGAAGTAAACTAAAGTCTGTTTCAGACTAGAAGTCCAAAAATAATCGCCAGGTTTACGATCCCTGCGTGACAATTGCTTTAAAGCTCCACTGAGTAATATTTACAACGTTATGAAACTGCTAGTTCCATTGAAACGCTAAATGACTACTTTTGCGTTATAACAATGGCCCTAAGTCGAATCTATCAGTAACAGATGATATCCTGAAATGCATAAAGTGGAATGGTATCTGTACTTCGTTTCTGATTATCGTCGCTCGTGTGTCACACGCGTAGACCCAGATCGATGAAGCAAAACAAGACATCAGGTTTAATGAATCTAACCACGATACCAAAACTGACAATTTTAAAAGCTATGTAACATTTGGTGACCATTGTAATCAGCCAAATGGGGTCTAAATGCAGGTAAATAATCAATTCAGTATCTTAGATTGCTGGAAACAGAGTTGATCAGAGTTATCTGCAGTGTGTTTTCTTTCACTCAAGACTCTTGTCCTGCTAGGCCCGGGTCAACTAAAAAGGGGTGTGCCCTATTTCTGGTATCTTCCAAATTATTTTTATTTAGATCTTCATCTTTTTTATCTATTCAATTTCAGGGGCAGCAGTTAATGTTACATCTACTGGATTATTCCTGGCTACCCATATAGTTATTTAATAATAAAAAAAGTTATTAGTAATTATTGTAAACAATGATACACTAGTCAAATGAATAATGACAATGACCCTCAAGAACTTTAAATGATAAATACTGTGAGTGCAGGGTGGATTGTCTTGGCAAACTGACGCCATCAGACTTCAACGCTTTCCTTCGAAAACTAAGCTTGCACACTTTCAACTTCATTTAGCCAGCCTATAGCTGATGTACAATTTGTAGTTCACCATCATAGCTTCAACCAACTCACCTTAGATATTGACATAGTCATTATGACTGTCTCTTATTCCTTTAAGTATAAAAGATATTGGTACATATAATACCACTACAACTTGGACTAATACACACTGAAATACTGTTTTGAGAAATTTCCACCACCAGAAATCAAGACTGACACTTGAATAAAGTGATTTATTTAGTGTTAATGAACTGTCAGACTACCTAATATCTTTGTTGTGAAACTTCTTCACCACCATTTTGGAATTATTATCAGGTTAAACTTTTGTTAAATATTAAGAGTTTTTTTAGTTAATGGTATGTGACCAATCTGAACAGAACTTACCATCAAGCATTTTTGCTAATCATTTGCACAAATCGTTGACAAGAAAACTTTTCTGTGTAAATGATATTTAACCCAAATTTGCACAATGCTGTGAACAAGACATTTTGCTCTTGAATATCATAATATGATAATATGTATTTATTGGACTTCAAGTGGCAGAAGCCTCAATAAAACTCCAAGAGACTACGTTGTAGCTAGTAATATATAAAGTAAATGATCAGTTACGTCTGTGTACATGTATGCTTCTCTCCGTCCACTCAACCTTCCCACCATGCAAGCAACCAAACTAACAAAATAAGCTTAATATGATGCACGTGATATAGAATATTCTCCTTTAGTTTCATTCAGACCTGTATTTTTTGTAACATGGTACATGCTTAAAACAGTAACATAAGCTTTGTCAAGGTTAACTGATAAATTTTGCACTAATCACTTACATTTTCTTTGAATAAAATATCATACATAAACTGTAACAAGCAAACAGTGAGTGAGGCTTTCACTTCATTTAGACGACACAACATTTGCTAAACAATGAACTCAAATGCTCGACAACAAAACATACAGAATGATGCTATATTGTCCTAATCTATTGTACAGCAAATGATTCATTTACCCAATCAATCAATTGTACACTCTTAAATAAGGTGTGTTACTGCAACACACCTTTTTTGTCCTCAAAACAACACACGTAGAGTTGTGTATTTATACACACCTTTTTATGTGTTACCAGAACACACCTTAGTGTGTTCCCAAGACACACCTTAAGTTGTGTTTCGTGCTTGTCCTAAATTTCACACACTTTCAGGTGTGTTCTGCAAAAAGGTGTGTTTTGTTACACGTCTTGATGTGTAGCAAAGCACACCTTTAGTTGTGTTCTCAGAACACACCTTACAATTCACCCCAAACTATAACGTTTACATAATTCTTTGCACAAAACATCAGTAGTTGTCCACAAATGGTTTATTTCCCTTTTAAAAACAATTTATATACAACAATTTTCAAATACCCATCCTGTATAACTTCACAAAGTTTTGACTTGTACCTTTAATGTCTTTGGGAAATCAAAGAAAATTTCTTCAAGCATTCTTACATCATTTTTTAAAAAGGTCATGCAGTATCTCCATTGTAAAACATCATTAATTACAGCTTGCCTTGCAACCATGCATGTTCACCCAACTGCATGCTTTACGCATTCTTTTCCTTCAAAACAGTTCAACTGTTTATACACTTAAACTGGAAGAAAAAATACTATAATATTTTATGCCACTCTCATACTACAGTGTAGGAAGCACTTCGTAGAGTTCCTTTACTTTCATTATTAACAGTATTTAAGTTGCTTGTCCTTAAACAGCTTGTCTGTTGGTGTCCTCAGCTGAAAAGAAGAGAGAAGAGATACATTAGCTATCACAATAAAAATGCCTTGAGACATCATTCCAATCATTGCCTACATGATAAATTATACCATAGTTTAAAAACAGTGGCTTGAGAAGACAACCACAAGTTGTGACATGCATGCATGGAAACAAAAATAAGCCACTGTCATAATGAATATATATTAACTGATCAAATGTAGATTTGACTTGGCATTTTATTACTATTTAGTTTTGTACTACACAACTTGTGTGCAGCACTCATCAGATAAAATTTTACACACATGTAACCACCATTGGAAATACGAACACTTTTTTTTGTGAAAGCTGGAAATTATAAATTAATTCTGTTGCTATTGAAATACATGTACAACACCAATATTGATTACTTCTCAATTAAGGCTTAATCCCATGGCTCAGCAGGTAGCAGTGCTAATCAAGGCTGACAAGGATAACCAGTGAGAGAAAAAGAAAATACACGCTAAAAAAAATTACACACCAAGAACTATACAGATAAATAAATTTAGGTAAATATGAAAACAGACAAGGTCTACAGAAACAGCCATGTGGTCAATTGAGGTTGGCAACGTTACAAGAAAAGCTGTAAAAGAAGAGCAGCTTCAAAGATAAGACAGTAGAGAAGAAGCAAGAGAAGCTTTATTTGTTTGGATGTCTACAGCTGTACATGAAGTTTTCAGTTCATTCTGTTTGCTCAGAGGGCTAATTCAGGTTTAGAAATAAAATACTTCTCCCAGAGGTACAGGTTACATCGACTTAAAGCAGGGTTACATGGTACAGCCTCCAAGTTCAAAGTCACTTGAAAGATTTTAAAACAAGCTGCCCCATACATAACCTTGCTTCAAATCAATTTACCCTTTACCTCTGAAAGAAGTACCTTTGTAAACCTACCTAAACAAACAGAATGAACCGATAACTTCAAATAGACATGCAAACAAATTCTTCCTGACTAATTTTTAAATTTTAACTTTCAAAGCTCCTCTCGTCACACAAAAGTAACAGCGTTTATCTATAATCGCCAACTTTCTGTTGTTTTGTAAAAGCATTCACGTATTGTAGCTATCATATTTCCAATCATTATATGTGTATTTTAAACCAGTGTAATAATGTAAATTCGCATTTGGCAATTTTATCTGATGAGTGCTGCACACAAGTTGTGTACTACGAAACTAAATAGCAATAAAATGTCACATTAAATCTACAGTTGCTCAGTCTTAAAAAGTCCCCATGGCCCCCTAAATAGTCATAAATACATACATGTGGATATCTTGTAAGCCAGGGTTCTACTTCACAGTTTCTCTATTTTTTTCTTCAAGTTAGTATGCCAGGGATTTGACATGAAACACTGCCAATTTTACTTTTTCCTATGAATAAAATACAATACACATAGAAGGTTAGCTAAGTTTATGTCTAAATCCATATTGGGAAACATCATCAAATCAAGCTTGCAGTACTAAGGAAAAATATAATAAATCAATCAGTAAATTTTACATTGTAGTTTGATTTAACAGTTTAATTCACCATCATTCTCATTGCTGTCTTAAATCAAACTGTTGTGTGACAAAGACTGTTCATGCCTAAATTGAATGGAAGGCACTGAATGTCAGAGCATATGGCTCAGGAGGAGGACAAGTAGTGAAATGATCTTCAGGCATAGTAGATAATCTTACAGAATGATATATACAGCAAAAAGGCTGTTTTGCTTTAATGCTTTAATGGGAATACTCCTAAAACAGTGAACACAATGAATAGCTTCTGCTTTTTAACGAACGATCTACAGTCAGAGGCAATTCCATTCATCTTAGGCAAACTTTATAACTGAACTTAAACCTGGAAATATAAGCTTAACTTAAGCTTACTTCTACGTACAAGACACACGGGAATACAACAATGGCTTACCTGTTGTAGTTGATTCGTACCTCCGTATGTATCGATGTTTTCACCGGATGTATGCCACCAAATACTGCTTGAAGTCGTGCACAGAGAAGAAGCAAAAGTGAAATTATTTCTATCCGCCAAGGTAGAGTTTTTAAACAGTGAAAAAGGACCAAGAGATCGATACAAAGCTCCCGGGTACACGACTTTTCACACCTTTCAAAAAGGACGCCAAAAAATGGCGCGAGAACCGAGAGAACCTGGTATCTAATTTGGAAAGCCGCTGATCGGTGCTTGTTGAAGTTCGGGCACTCGGAATGCTGCTGAAGGTCGTTCGTCCCCGTAGGGCGTTCATTTCGTTGCAAGTCGTTTCGAAACACATTTAAAGTCAATTTCGTTTCAAAAGTAACCTTGAGGAAAAATCAAATAAGTTAAAAACGTTACAGGTTATCGAACAGACTTCCTCAATGTCCATTTCCGCGGTTTCCTATTAGTCACTTAAGTTTCTCACGACTTCGCGACTGAGTCGTCGTGCTCGTTTAACGCAACTTCGTGGCTGTTTTAATGAAAAGGCAAGTTGTCGAAAGGCAGTCAAATCATAACATGACCTTACAGGTTCCTTTACAGCAATTTACATCCCTTGACGTAAAATTTGAAATTCTCTTGTAACAAAGGGTTCGCCATCTTACTCTAGGACCCGACAGATGGGTGGTATACTTAACGAAAATCCACGAACGTGTTATGATAGCTCCGGAAGATTTCTCTAGTTGAAGAACATTTACATCTCATTAATTTATGGTGTGTTCAAACCGATCTTAAGGTGTGTTATCAGTAAACACAAAGGTGTGTAATCATTACACACCTTTTGTGTTTCCTTACACGCATTGGTGTGTTTTCTTAAACCGTGAAATAAAACAGTGAAAAGGTGTGTCACAACTACACACCTTGATGTGTAATTCATTTATGGTGTGTTCAAACCGATGTTAAGGTGTGCTATCAGTAAACACAAAGGTGTGTAATCATTACACACCTTTTGTGTTCCCTTACACGCATTGGTGTGTTTTCTTAAACCGTGAAATAGAACAGTGAAAAGGTGTGTCACCACTACACACCTTGATGTGTTAGAAAACTCACAAGGTGTGCTAGGGAAACACACCTTATTTAAGAGTGTAAGCCTGCTGATAGCTAAGATACATGTCAGGAAGAAGCTTGATGCTTATTGATGCACCACCAACATTGTTAAACACTATAATACACAATAAACACTTCAGTCATTTCATGGCTGAGAGCATGAATGAGTTGGCTCATAAGAGCCCTTTGATTTTTCCAAGCGATTACCCACTTCTGTATCTTCAATACTATCATTTCGGAGTTTGGAGCATGTTTGGCTTGTTCACGCAAGGCCGCATTGTCTTATACTTACCGAAGCGTGCTCATGTAGACTTGAACTGGCCTATTTCGCGGGAACAATATCTAAAACTAAAAATGCCGTTGCATTGGCTTATTAGGGAGCTTAAGCAACGATGACGACGACGCCAAGGACGACGCCCAGTTAAAAAATGAATTTATATTTTACTAGCGAAATTCGCGATTGTTCCTATCTGTTCGGTTCGCCAATGGCTTTAAAAACGCGCTTAGGCTAAATATGCAATGGCGGCGTTTAATTCCAAATGGAAATACGGAAAATTAGTCGTCGTCGTCCACGTTCCGTAAACGACGCAGAAGTTGGTCATTTTACGTTGTTGTTTTGCAGATGCAAAGAAATGTATAAAGATTTATAAAGCACGTGCACAGCTATTGTTTTGCTCATTAAACCTTTTGTTTGGTGACGTTCTCGTTGCCGTCGTCGTGGTTTGCTTAGGCTTCCTAAAATGAGAGTTAAAGGCTCCTAGTACATTGTAATGCTCCTGGGAAAGTAAAGTTAATCTAAACATGTTTTGGGTGCATGCCTAACCAATCAGGGAAAGCCCGCCTTTTATACAGCCAATCAAGATAAAACGAAACCAACCGTAACTTGACTTAGGCGGGTTTTCGCGCGCTTTTCACAGGTTGCATGTTTTCCCACGCTTGGCGACATTAACACAATTTTAAACAGTTTAGTGTTCGAGGTGTTTGCGTTTGTCTGCATCATTAACGATCAAAACCATTGTCTTGGTTTTGATTTCAAGACCGTCGTTTATAGGAAACTGGTCGAGTTACAGAAAGGTGGATTCGCAAGAAATTTCTTCCATGTTACTGTTCACTATTGGATTGTACTTTTCATTTCAATCAGTTAGAAAACCGCTGCTGTCATCCAGATGTTCGTAGTACAGTCTCCCCGCAGCAAAACGAATGTAGATTTTCCACTTAAGAAACAAGACAAACCGAACTAGCTGAGACAACAATGCAATCAGGAATAGCAGTGCAATCACCATGGGAAAGAAACAAAGAATGGCTACTATAATCCACCTTAAAACCACCATGATGTGTTTGTTAGGTCCCTCGGGTCTCACGGCAGAAGACGTCAGGGTGGCTGCCGTGAGGTTCATGATCGCTATACAGGCCAGCGTGCCCAACGATAAAGCTCCGAGTTTGTCAGCTACAGGGTCTCGGAACGGCTTCTTGATTAAATGAAGGGCCAACATCAGGACACATGCCATAGACATGCACAAGAAAAGAAGCATGGAATTTGGGATGAAGGACCGGAATGTGAGAAAGACAAGCCTTCCACCAATCAGCACGCTTTCCCAGTAGATTGTGCCTTGATCTTTTTCACTGGGTGGACGGAATGGGCCGTGCAATATCTTGGAAATTTCATCAGTGCATTCATCACGGATCTGATTTAGATTGCGATTCTGCCTGGTGCGGCGGTATAAACCATTCACAAACCAGCAGACAAGGAAGGGAAGTGGTACGATGCAAGCGCCAACAAACTCTTTCCATGTTATAGTATTGTTATAAAGTTTGCTCGAACCCCAGTAAAGAACACCGACAAATGGAACGATAAAAATTGCATTAAATGCCAGAAGACCATGTTGCCACCACTGCCAACAAACGATGTTTCCATCGAAGTAGAGACGCCACACGGAACCAACAGATACACAATGCATCAGTTTTAAAGATGTTTCTGCAAGGGGATCGTACCCCAGCAACAGTATCTCCACAGCGACGGCGACGTAATGAGCAAACAATGGCTTACCTCTTCGCAAGGTCAGGTTCACTGCCAAATGAAGACAGTAAATGATGAATACGTAGGCTATGGCGACAAAAACTAGGGCCGAGAGGAAGAGCTCTTTTGTAACCACTGCGAGGCCAGGGAATGGACAGCCGATTCTTTTGTCGACGACGTTAACTTCAAAGTTAAAAAGAGCAATGACTGTGGAAATGTAAGGAACTTTGGACATAGTGTTCTCTAAAGAATCAGTGCTAAGCAAGTCAGCCACTTGATAGAAGAAAAACGCAATTTTGATGTAGCCATACTCTAGGTCTTCCTTGATGTGACCCGCTGAGAGTTCCAGGGATCCATCCCGTTGTCCATCTTTCCTAAACCACAGAATCTGCTCTTTCAAAAACACTACCAGGGAAGGCTTCTTCAACAAATAAATGATCAACAACACAAAGTAAAGGGCCATTAAACTCCAAAACTTATAATTCCATTTGCATTGTGATGTTTTTCTACAATGCGTAGAAAACAGTGTCTCAGAATACCCAGCAGCACATTGACCGCAAAGAATCCCAGATCTGAAGCCATGGCAACTGTTGTACTCGTCCTCGTGAAATGAATCGGGTATCTTGATAACGACAGTATTCCCAAGGACAAGGCAAGAATTTCAAGGAAGAGAAATTACTTCCATTAGTGATTTTGTAACCCCAAAAATTTGGTTTTGCCAGAATGTTGTTGGGTCCGTTGCAGTGAGCTCCAAATGGACAGTTAAGGCACTTAATGTACTTATGAATGGTTAGCCCTCTAGTATATCCTCTTTCAAGACTGTACATTTTAGGAGGGCACATTCGACAACTAAACAGTTCAGTTGTTACGTTAATACGGCAAAAATTGTTTCCCTTTCCTCCTTGGTATATGAAGTGAGAGAGATTCTTGAGCTGGAGGTAGCTGCCTATTGGACACTGGATAGTTGAGCTCTGGTCCATGTCGAAATAGCCGCCTGAATATATTCGCAGAACAGACTTATGTTTGATTCTCTCGTTATTGCTGGAGTGAAATGAAGTGTTTTGTATCTTGATTGGGACTCCGCTCTCTGAATGCAGAAATCTTCCAACTACAAAAGTGTATCTTGGTATGTCTTGGTATCTCCCTTCGTTTTTCGTGCGTTTGAACACGCAGCTCTTAAACTCGACCTTGGCGCTTCCGTAGCCGACATATACTTGGCCAAAGTCTCTTTCGGAAAAATTGTCGAAGAAACTGCAACTTTGAAACTTAACGTAACCATTGATGATCTGCACTGCTCCTGAGATTTTTCCAGAGTTATTTTGAAACAAGGTGTCTCAAACAAGACGTGGCTTGTGTACCTCCACGTAGGATGGGTGTTGGTTGTAACGCTAGAATTAACACATCCTCTTTCCACCATTTCATCGGAGTCGAAGAGAAACAAAAGTGCCCCCTGACTTGTCTCATAGCTAGGCATGTTCTTGAATCGTGCGCTATTCCATTTGTCTATTTGTACAGTAAAGCTGTCCCGAAATATACATCGGCGTATATTGATCGTTTTGTTACCCTTGGAAAACAGCACAAACGTATTTGATGGTCGTCCAATGAAGGTGACATTTTCTATTTCGATTTTTGTCGCAGCAGAAATATTTGTTCTCTCTAGGTAAGGTATAATGACGCGAATACCAAACGTTGACTGATTCTCTGTTCTTTCTCTGCCGTCAAATAGCGTGTTGGTGACGCGGAAGCCGACATTGATACTGTTGTTTAAAGTAGCAGACAAATCGTACTGGTTATTTCGAAATGCGCAGTTATTCACAACAACGTCTAAATGAAAACCGTTCTCGTTCAGCAACTGGCCAGAAGGCGGCAGTATAAAGACATCAAACATCGAGGAAGACGTTGTTACATTGTGTATTTTCACACACAAAGAATTGGTTTGAAAGATTGAGTCACGAATAGTGAGACTCGTATTCAGGCTTTTTGCCACGCGAACAGTGACAGCCTCTTGGGTGTTTTGAAGGGAACAGTTAATAAGCGAGATATTGCTGCAGTCATCGAATTTCAAAGGTGTACCAAAGAACTCTATGCCAATTAATGTTATCCATAGTCTCTCGCTGTTTGATCGGTGGAAATAAATCCCTTTCAAACACGACACATAAGCTAGAGTCGAGCCTAAACTCGTCATCGTTAGGCTCCTGGGCACTCGAATACCAGAGTGTTTGCTGTTTGCGATTGTACTCCCGCAGTCAAATGGCTGTTGCCTCGTTCCATTGCCATTGAGGACAATGTGCCCTCCCCAGTCCACTTGGTCAACTGCCATTGCTATTGTACGACATGGTTCAAGGCTGGTGCCACAAGTCTTGGTATCATTTCCAAATATGGACACGTGGACAGTTTGTCGAGGACTCTCGAGGCAATCTGTAAGTACAAATTCACGAAACACATATTGGGATTACAAAATATAACTGGTCTTGGTTGCCTGTTGATTTTTTGGGAATAAAATAAAGAAAATACACTCACCTTGACTGGTTTCTGTTGTCCATTTGACCTACTTCATAGTTTTTGGCGAGTTTTGAGGTGTTTGTCGCAGCTTTCTATACACGAAATCAAGGTTGGACGGAGCTGTTTCGAATGACCTAAACCGCGAGACCGTTTTCTCGCTAAATTCCAGCTCTATCCAGCCTTGAGTTCGTTTATAGAAAGCTGCAACAAACACCTCAAAACCGCCACAAAACGATGAAATAGGCCAAATACATAACAGAAAATTGGCAAGGTGAGTGTAGTTTATTTATTTTAGTCCCAAAAGGTAACGTTTTATTTCATCTCGCGATTTTATCCAGGGTTATTTTAACCTCCATACAATGCCTTGTAGAGCGTCTAAATTCTCCGCGCATTTTAGGTAGATCGGGTCTTCTTTAATCGATTCATTACGATTGAATCGTGAGTTTGGGAGCCTGTGAACACACGGTTCGCTTGGAAACTACGCATCGTCACGCTCTTGTCAACGCAAATCCCCGGATTTTGGTCGTGTGTCACCTCGAGTCTTCGTTCCTTACTGAGTTTCCGACCGCTGGTCAACGGGAACGAATACGCTGGGTACGAGGGTGATTCAAGCAGTTAAAGGGATCTCGCTTGGTTCCAGTCCCGTTGAGATGTACACGTCCTCCCCAGTCTACTAAGCGCACTGCCTGGCGCGCTATCGACCTGCATGGTTCGTCGTGAGAGCCACAACCACTGGTGTCTTTTCCGTGGCGAGTTTCGTTAAAGCAGTCCACTTCACGGCAATCTGTCGCTGCCTAAGCTGGTATTTAACAAATAACAGCGAGGGCGGACAGAATAACATAACTCTCCTTAGCTCATGATTTCATGCTCTTTTTAACCACGCACTTCAAAGGGAGGATATTTCGACTAGAACCACTACTAAGCGGTACCGTACAGCATTCAACAAAGATGTTTTTGTTTATTTCCCCAAAGCCTTACCAGCTGTTGCCTTCAGTTCAAAATCATGGCTGGCTTTTTTTCGGTACTGAAATCGACATTTTTATCAATCTGAAAAAAAAAAAGAAACAGGCAGTGCATCCCCAAAATAACGAATGTTTAAGGCGACAGTTGGCTTTAGAAAATAGGAGGGTATTTAATTAAAGCGATTCATTTGGTCCCCCTGAAAAACTTGAGATGCAACTGCCAGTACTTCTACAGAACTGCTGATAATAGCTTCATTTGAGTGAGTTATTCTTTAACATTCTATCTGCTTGATTTACTCATTAGAACAAGTAACCAACTGTGTAAGCTACCCTTGCAGCCGTTTTCTTTTTGTCCAACAGAGCCTCGCGAGAATTTTGTCTGCACCTTTTTACTGATTAATTTGCAACTAGCTCGCAAATGTAAACAGCGTGACATTAAACTGAGTGTTTGCATCTTGGTTGTTTTTAAAACTTAAAAAAATCTTACTCACCGACTCTTGTGCTAAATTGGAGAAGAAATACCAGGAGACGAGATAACAAGACAAGCCAATACTCCGCCATCGAGAAACCCGCGGTGTTACTGTGCATGGTTTGGTCCTGAACTTAGCGGGAAAAATTAGGAACACTGCATTTTAGGACTTACTTCGGTTGGAAAACGAAACGACACTACGCGTTGCGTTACATCACGTGCATACGAAAATGAAATATATGACCCTAATTTCATAACGGTATAAGATGGGAGGGCATGAAGACCTTTCGGTTTGATTACTAGTATTACTACACGAGAAAGTTACACTCTTTTCTTATAAGAATATATTTCAAGACTGTCGAGGCTGAAATTTGCAAAATTTTAAAAATATGCTGAAAAATTGTAAATACAATTGTTTTGCGGTAAAACTAGAAATACATTTGAAATCAGAAATGTTACACGGTATAATCTAAGGACAATCACATTGCGGATACTTTTTATAGCCTAAAATGGGTAGAAAAAAAGAACTTTCAGCCAGGACCTGGAAAACAATATTCTTCTCAAAAAGGAGTCTAGTTCTCAGGTTTCACCTGCAAACGAGGAGACTCGGTCATTCTACACGTGTCATAGCTTTTCCTTCGTTCGAAACCGGGCCAAGTCAGTTTGAAGAGAACTAGCATCACGACTTCTTTTTCTTTCTCTCCCCCGTCACAGTATTCTCTTCGTTTTTGTTCGAAACCATGGTGATTCAAGCTATTTTCCTGGAATTCTCTGACCGCAGGAGAAAGTATCCGAGAGAAGTCTCGAGGTGGATTTTAAACGTTTCAATGAACACAACTGAGATTACAAGGTCTTCACAGGATCGCGAGTGAAGGCTAACTGAACTAACAACGCTTCGGTTTGACAAAAAATTGGGTGTATTTCCGGACACTTGTACATACTTCTGTAGTAAAAGCTTAGATTACATAATTGCGTAATGTGAGTCCCAGTCCCCGACAATATTTTCACTGTCGGCGACTTAAGCTGCAACAAAACAAACAAACAAACGCCCAGAAGATCTTCTTAAAAACCTTATTTTAATTCGCAATATTTGTATTTTACATCATGGATTTTAACACCTGCTCCGCAGGCGTCAAGTTAATATAATATCCAAACCGTTTATACTATGGCAATATATTACTGGATAATGTTCGTTTTTCTTTGGGAACACAATATTATTGAGTGAAACGGATACAATCGCTTGGTAATTTAACTTTTCATATCAATAAACAACTAACACAATTACGCGACACTCGTAACGTAACGATGATGCGTCTCATCCGCCGTAAAGCTTTACTTAGCGGTCACGTAAAGCTTGTGAGAACGTTATGTAAGGATCCAAATTTTCGGCTACAACAGAGAGTAACACGAACGTACAAACATTCTAACAAAAGTGATCAAGAATTTCCTCGCCACGCTAAGCTGACTACGGATATTTTAGCCTCCATTCCACTTTGTAGTCGGAGGTTAACACGGACTTTGGTGTAAGATTTCCCGTGAGGATACATGACTGTCGACAATTTCCCGGCCCGTCATCCACGGGATCGTTTGTCCTTTGGAATCAACAGCCCATGACTTCATTCTTGTCACCAGACTCCTGTCAAAACACCTCCACACCACCCGGGTGAGAGCTGGGTGAGAATGAACACCGGGCACGGTCTGAAGGTTTGGGAACGACCTTGATAGTCCACGTGAACTTTGATAAACCTGTTAACAAAAGAAAAGCAAAATGCAATCATCCTGTCAGAACAAAGGGAAAAGAACAGGGACAAATTGGTCTTGGTGAAGTTCGCAACCATCCTAGCAAGACTTAGCCTGCGAACAGCGTACGACCGGAAATACGTCTGCTGTTCGCATAAGCAAGACTACGTAATTCAAATGGCAAGGAATTTCTCGGAGAAAGAGTTTTGAGTTTCAGCCTTAAAAGAAAGGAGACGTTGTCTCCACGTTGTCGTGTGGACGGAAAGCATTTTGAGAATATAGCTTCTCGACAATGCATGTAGTCACGATAATAGTGTGATTTTCCTCAAACACAAATCAAAAATGACCGTTGATTGGGATTTTCTTCTTCGGCCTAGTGTGGACAGAAATGCGTTTTTAGACTGAAACCTCCGTTCAGTTTAAGTTCCTCCAGCGCAGTGTGAACGCTATCCTTTTCGTTCCGTTTCGGGCCAAATAAGATTGAATTGGCAAACATTTTACCTGTCTTACAGGCTTGAGAGAGGTGTAAAATGACATCAATTGAATTAAATTAAAAGTATGTAGATAAACAACACCTACCCGTCCAACACCTTGGGTAATGTTTCGTAGAAACTACTTTCGCTTGGCAACTGTCGCCGGCATTTAAAGACTCTATCGAGTTCGTTTTCCTCGGCGAAGTTTTTCTCTGACCTCTCGTAGCGGACATCTAACTGGAGATTTGTGTTAAAGTGGAAAATTTCCATGACTTCTTCTTGCGACGGTAGCTTGTCGTGTTCCCAGTGAAATAACAGCGTATCCACCGGGCATTCACCACTGTTCTGTGAGGTGCCAACTGCGAAGAAAAAAATAAACGCCACGAAAAAAAATTAGAATACGTCACGAGAAAAGGCTCTTTAATCGACCGTTCTTTTGGTTGACTGGTGTCTTTACGATTCTAAAGAATAACAGCATTGATTCTTATTGTATTCATTTATTGTACTGTTCACTGAAAACCCCTTTTCGGGAGTGTTCAATAAAGTTAAACTTCAAACTTTCATTGAGCGACACTGATGGAGAAAAAAATGTACAGTAGTCGACACACTAAGAAATGATGTGTATCTCAGTCGTGTTGCTGACGATATCAAAGAACGTTTTAAAATTTAAAGACATACACGGGACCCAAGGCCAAACTATATCAAAAAAGCCGAACAACAAGATAACGAAAAACACTTTCACAGTAACAATTGGAACAAAGCTTCGACATCTATTTTACCTATGACTAAAATGACATTAGAAAACGCTGGTTCATACCGACGGAAAGTCCCGCCGGGCCGGCCGTGAGGCCGTAGATATTCGTATGTTCCCTTTTAACATTATACTGAGAAACACTCTACCCTTTCTTCCAAGCAACCCCCACTACCCCTCCCCTAGATACCATAAGACTTCCCAAAATGAAAAGAATAGCCCCTCCCTTGGTTAACAGAATGATCTCCCCCCTCCAACCTTCCTTTTTCCATAAAGTAGTTTGCTGAAGCATTGAAGCGATGTTCACTTACTGTACACAGACTAACCGCCAGCCGGGGGGACCGTGGTCATCTGCACGGTGCTCGGCTCCTGCGGTGACTTCCTAGTGTTTGCAATGGCGCACTTCTCTATTAAAGTAAAACTAACAAAGCAATACGATTTAACGAGAAAACTTCTACAAAATGTCACAACAACGGTAAAGAATAGCTCTCGGCAGCGGAGTTCTCAAGAAAGTGGGTATATCGTCGGTCCCATAGAAATTAAAACTAAAACTTAAAGCTAAAATTTGTGAAGTAAAGTAATAAAAGAACTCCTCACCAGCCCCAACTCAAGCCAAACCCGCCCTCACCCCACGTCATCTCACCCCCACATGGGATATCACTTCATGGGTCCCATCGGTAACGAAAATGACGGCCCATTTGTAAAGGTCGAAAGCAATAGTCCAGACTACGGATTTCGATATCAGTTATTCCCAATCCATTATCAACACAGTGAATCAAATGTGTAATATTATAACTATACACCACAAACCGTTTACGAAAAGTTAAGCTTTTCTACATTAAATCATTACAGGTGACCAGTTTCATCAATTAGATATGCTAACCTTGATTCAACTTCTTGTAGCCCCTTTCTTCCTCTCAAACAATTTTCCGCTTTGCGAGTACAAGTTCAATTGCTTTCGTTAACCGCGATATTTACTTTTTTACGAAACAACCCTACTACCGCAACATCTCATTGTTTATAACAAGCTAAACTATGAAAAGCATAAGTTTGACAGAGTTTGATCTCCAAGCTGTGCGCTTGTTGATTGACATTATTTTCCTTTCCAGAAACAGTTAGATAAACAATCGCTTTTTGGATAGGCGACTCCAAGGACAATTTCATTTAATCTCCAACCTTCTCGTGCGATCTACACAATTGGGATTTCCCGCTTGCTCGCGAGGAGTGAAAAAGCTAGTGGGAAAAACCATCCCCCTAATTCGTGAGACATTTTTCAGTCTCGCTTGCCTATGTCGCTTCTTACACGTGAAAAGGCTCGTCGTAGGGTCTAACGCAGTTTTCAAAGTCATAGTAACAATAAGAGTGGACACTCACTGTAGACAATTTCTCGTTCGTTCACTTCGTCCTGAAGTTTCTGCAACTGATAAAGTGCTTCGTACATGGCTTTATAATCCTGGACTTTGTTGCGGACATCCGGGCCGACCGGATGAATAACACCGGATTTCCATCTCCTAGGGAGCTCTTGAAACAAATCTCCCTCGGATAACCCCTGCACCACTCCATGCCCCCAGCCGAAAAACCACGAACTCCCAAGCTCGTGAAGCATGCCTGTTAGTCTTTCGTCGTCTACATCGTTGAAGTCAAAGTAATGATTCAAATAGTTTCGCCAAAAGTAACTTGTAGACAACAGCAACTGTGAAAAAAGTGGACCAAAATTAAGGCTTACATAGTGTTAAAGATTCGGCTTCCCCGTGTTCCTACACGCAATTGGAGTAACGTACAATCTTCTCTTCCCCTAGGGTGATTTAAATTTTGACCCTCTGCACACTTAAAAAGGAGCTACATTGTACGTAAAGGTTTGCGAATCTTGAAAGGTTAACCCTAAAATTGTCAAATCCGTCGTTTTTAATTCGTTTTAATCTTCTCCATCCTTGTTCTTTTATGGTTTATTATTATCTTGGTAACTTACTATTTTCAGATTCCCATCTATTTAACGGTAATTTTGTACTTGGCCAAAATACCACCCCCCCCCCCACCCTTCTTTGATGGGTTTTTAGTTTGAAAACGCATTGCGCGGACGCTACCGTTTTCCTTGTCCACACTAAAACGCTCGCATGCTTAGCGTGAACGACATTAGCGGTTTTGAGAACCTCTGTGGTCGCTATCCACAAGGCTCCGTTTCCGATCGTTTTAGTATAAAAGAGGCATTGACTCCATTACAGCGATGCCTTATTTGTGAGAAAATTTCGACACTTTTATGCACAAACTAAGGCATCAGCAACCAATACTCGATTTAAAATGAGAGTTTTTTTCCTCCATTGGTGTCAAGTACCTGAGTAGAAACGCAGGCCTCTTCGAATAAACGCCGCGCTGTTGTTTTAAATGCGCGGCGCCTTTTCCAGTAAACACGATTCATTTCCTGTCAGACATATCTTATCTGCTCAAAACATACTGTACAAAAGATACAAAAGTGAAGAAAGCTTTTGTTGTCAAGTTGTGTTGAGGGAAACAAAGTACGAACAAATAAAATACATTTTATTTTTTCCAGGGCCACTGCAAAAATCAATAATTAAAACGTTTTACTGCTTTGGCGAGGTTCCAAACTGAACAATTTAGGCCAACAACTGACGCATACGGCGAAATACACCGACTAAATTATGTTCCAATTCGCCTAAATATGACTGGTTAGCCTAAACAGCACTCCAGTTAGCCTAACTACCACTTTAGTTAGCATGAACAGCACTCCGGTTAGCCTAAATACCACTTTGGTTGACCTAAACAGCACTCCAGTTCAGTAGCCTTAGCATAAGCGTTTCGGTTAGCTTAAGTAAGCACTGATTTGAGAATAGTTAGCTCTTTAGCTGCGTGTGCGAAGAATAGGACATCCAATTTTCTAAGTTTTCTGTCCAAGACAAGTCCCTAGAAATGACAAAAGTAGTCGGTGGCCTGCGGTATGCAGATCTGGCCCCAGTTGTTCGAAGGCTGGATAACGCTATCCACCGGATAAATCGCTATCCACTGGATAAGTGTAAACAAAACCAACCACGCTATCCGCTGGATAGTGATTTATCCCCTTTCGAACCCAGGCCAGGGGGATTAGCAGGGTTACAAGACCCACCGTGTTGTCCTTTATAACGCTTGCTGGGCTTTTGTCAAGGGAACTGTCTCGCTCACCTTCCATTTCTTGGAAACACACATGCACATCCTGATGTCTTGAGGCTCAAGATTAATCATTATCTGATAGAAAACTTCGGGAGCTAGTAAATCTAGCAAGCCATTTCCACTGTCTTGTTTGAAGAGCTCTAGAGTTCTCGGTGTCATCGGCGATTTCATTGCGATGTCAGGCAAAGACAAGATGTAGTAACCTGTTTGTGATGAGCTCTGAAAACAGAGTAAAGAATGATAACTTTATAATTCTTCGCAACGTTTGAACAATGGTCAAAGGAGAAAGAAGTACAAACTGCGATCTCACCGAGACAAAACTGATTAGAAACGCAAACCAACCATGGAAAAAGCTTAAGTAGAATATCTTCTAAAGTGAATCTGTGCGACTTAATTTTAGAGCATTCTGATGGCAAGTTACGAACTAAACCGAGCTGAGTGACATACGCCACGCTGTGCAGTAAATAATTTGTGGTAGAATTAGTGTACACGTTTGTACAAGAGTGCAGGCACCCTGGAGAGTTTTCCCTTTCAAATATGTAAATACTAACAGAGACTATTGTTTTGTTTACGGTTCTTTACTTTAGAACGATCGAGAACTAAATATTCCCAGTCTTCGCATGATGCAGCAAAATATCCGCGCACGGAAAGCAACGCCATAAAAACAAACATTATCCATTTTGAGCGATTACATGTAAAAAGCCAGCTGTGAACTGTCTAATATACACGCGATTTCGCAATGGCCGATAAGTACATAACTTCCAAACCTTTTTACCGATGTAATGTCAGTCAATTTATTTCGAGTTTCGAAACTGAAAACTAGATACCCCAGTGAGCATTAGGTCACTTTCCATCTGTTCCTCGTCTGCGACGGCAAATTATATTTACATGTAATCATTATATTTTTTTCCTTTTCTCTCCCTTGGGAAATTTTTTCCTCTCTGGTAAAATTACCGAAACGCGAAATCGAATGAAAGTACGATGTTCAAAATAGCGAAAACGCTTGCATTTGAATAATAATCCAAGGATTATTAAAGGTACATGTAAATATTTTGTTTCTGCAAGCAACTTCCTATGTCCGAAGAACGAAAAATCCCAGTGCCCCAATGTTCCAATCGTCAATTAACGAAATAAAGCTCTTTCCTTGCAAAATTGCCGAAACGCGTGATTGAATAACGTGCGAGTTCACGATATTAGCGAAAACACTGCTGGTATTTTAAATAATTCCAGAAGACAGTCAGAAAAAACACTTACGAAAAATTTCTTCGCAATTCTGTTACGAGCGATTTCGCTGGTACGAAGCAAAATTTCAGCGATTGCAGATTCTCTTTACAACTTGATTATTTTTTCATAAACCAGTCGGAAACTAATGTCGCAATGTTCTGTTTGCCAATAGAAGACAGTGATGCAAGCATTGTATTCCATCGAAGGAAGGACACCTACAAACAATACCTGTATTTGAAATCTCTATAAAATCAAAACGAGCTAGACAATGTTAACTTGCGATCAGGCGACAAGAAATAGCAGAAAGTGTTCAAAATGTATTTCAACCAAGCAATTTCAAGCAACAATAGCTCGCTAGATTTTTCAAAATTAATTTAAATTTCCCAGGACCGATGCAGATATTTCCGGTTCACGCAAGCTTCGACTGGAATATGGATAGAAGCAGCCAAGTCCAAGTGGATTCCACTTCTCGATTAGCACAACAGTATGTGCATTCTTCTCTACATATACATGTATGTGGACAAAAATAACAGCGTTATTAGGAGGCCAACGCACTAACCTGTTTTCAACTGCCACAACCTGATCGACTAGCTGGATGATCTACCTTTTTCTCAGTAGAATTCCAGTTTGAAGTGCTGGTGTAATATTGCATATGTGCACGTGACGGAAGTCAACTGTGCATCCAAATATGGCGGAGATCAATGGAATCCCCAATCTTAGCACGTGCTAGAACTCAGGCCATCCAGCCATTAAATCTGGGAGACCATGGAGGGGATTCTGTGTTATTCTCAGAGGAATGGACCCGAATGACTTAGCAGTTTACTACGCATGTCACCCCGAGCGGCCATATTGAAAACTTCTAAGATATCGTATTTGAAACGATTGAGGGACAGATTTTCAACTATGAGCTCTATTGGAACTGGGGTAAGCTTATAGATAGGTGTATGAAACTTCTGAAATTTAAAATTATGTTGTGCGTACCTGTCAGGGTAGCAAGATGTGCTGAGAATCTTGCACGTGGAATGTTGAAAATATAAGAAATTTTCTTTATTTGGAAGTTTTGTTCTTAGAAATAGTTCAGCTTAAGTTTGCAATAAAAGATAGCATATCATAAGATGTCAGTAAATTTTCTAAACTTTTAGAGACTAGGTTTTATTTTAATCATACCTAATAAGAAAAACCAAAAATTGTTTGACAATTAGCTTAATTCAATTTACCTTTTTTATTATAATTCTAGTATGACTTGTCAGCATCACAATTCTCTCCTGATGGAAGAGTTTTTCAAGTGGAGTATGCTGTCAAGGCAGTTGAGAATAGCGGGTTAGTTGTGAGATTGATGAGTCAGCAAATCATGTGCACATCAAGTCAACTTTGCCATTAATATATTGATTTCCTTGGTATATCATAGGACAATTGTTGGCATAAGAGGAAAGGATGGTGTAGTGTTTGGTGTTGAGAAACTTGTTCTCTCTAAACTATATGAATATGGAGCAAACAAAAGAATCATACATATAGACAATCACATTGGTATGGTGAGTACTGATTTCAGTGTCTGAGTGAAGCTGAAAATTTGCGTAAGTAGGGAGCACATCAGTCTGATGTTTAGTGCACTCAACTGTGGATTGGAGGTCCAGGTTCAAGTCCTGGTGCCAGAGACATCGTGTTCTGTTCCTGGGCAAGACAATTCACTCTCATAGTGCTTCTCTCCACCCAGGTGTATAAATGGGTTCTGGGAAATTTCATGCAGGCGGTAGCCCTGTGATGGACTAGCATCCCATCCAGGGGGAGTAGAAATACTTTAATCTGGTCACTTCATGTTACAGTAATCAGAGATGAACATTGGCATCATGGCCACTTGGCTTGTGTGTAGGTGGAACTGTTAAGACTGTAATGATTTGTGCATGGGAACTGAGCAGCTGTACCACATCAAACAAGAACATAATCAACTACTGGTAACCAGTTTCCTGTGAAAAATCAAAAACAGGCTTGTATATAGTGGTAAAGGAAATAAGCAAAAACAAGATTTTTATTACTGCCTGTATTTTTAAATTCTTCTACCCATTTCTTGAATTCTTTCCACTGTTTTTTCCATACCACTCATATTCATTTTGTTCTTTTGGTGGTTTTTTCTTGTTTTTTTATTATTCTAGGCTGTAGCAGGGTTGATAGCTGATGCAAGACAGGTAATGTGGCTTTGACAGAGTAACAAGGATATATGCATAACAAAGGTTACGTGATGATTCTCTTAATATTGCAAAAGCCTTTTAGGTTAGTTCAGTTTTTTTTAAAAAATTCAAATATCACAAGTAGTGTACATCCTTGATTGCTGGAGCTTTCATTTGATTGACTTAACATATGACTGAGAAAATTACAGACCAGCATGTGTTAATTTGTTCTGCAGTGCAAATTGTGACTAGACACAAGTGGATCTGGACTGAAGTACCTGACTTCTGTTTTTTTTACATTGTAGTCTACTAGGTGATTAAATTTGATTTAGTTAAATTTCTGTCAGCAGAGACAGAACTCTTTTTGACAGCTACTGCTGGGAATTTAAATGCCTGTTGCTTCATAGGCATTGATTCTCTGACAGAGTGAAACACATATGGGAAAGGAATGTGGGGATAACTACTCTGCAATCCTTTGAGATACTTCCAGATAGATCCTGCTGTATCATGTTAGTGAAATATATCACAGCCAATTAAAATAAAGTAATTTTCTCAGTCATATAATACACAAATTATTTATGGTATAGTATGCAAGTTTTTACACTGTATCATTGCAACAGTCCTTTCCTTGGAAGTGAAGAGTGATCATCACAGCATATGTAAGTTATCCAATTTAAGGAATTGGATAGAAGAAGCCTGAAAAAATCAGGGCTTCAACGGGATTTGAACTCATGACCTCTGTGAATAGCGGTGTGATGCTCTATCAACTGAGCTATGAAGCCACACATTAAGGGCGAGGTCAATTTATGGACCGCAGTTTAAATATGAATTATTTCATATATACCTCACAGTCCTTTCCTTGCTTTGCAATGTTATGGCTCATTTCTTATTTTTTTATTCTTATATTATTTTGATTTTGAAGATTGTAAGTGTCGCCAGAGATGAAGCTGCAAATTACAGATCAACTTACGGATCTCCTATCCCACTGAAAGTAAGATCCTTTTGAGCATTTTGTTAACAAAAAATGTTGTCAGATGTTAGTCAGATGTTAGTGACATAGTCTGTTTTGTTTCTCCTGTTAGTATCTAATTGACAGAGTGTCAGGCTACATTCATGCTCATACCTTATACAGTGCTGTCAGACCATTTGGCTGCAGGTAGGTAACTGCATAACTGATTTTTGCTGTATTAACATTCAGATTGATGACTGAAGAACACAGTTCTAAAGCCTTGAATGGGGTAGTTGTGTTGTGTTTATGGGTAAGATTTATTTCCCTCGTATTTCAGCATCTCAACCAGAATATTATAAATGGGTAAACTTATGGCCACTGAACACTGTACATTGCATGTTGTTTTCCTTTGTTCCTATGTAATAATACTTGTTTTCTTAAAGTGAAGAGTGATCATGGAAGTAAATTTTCCAATTTAAGCAACTGGAAAGAAGAAGCCTGAAAAAAATCAGGGCTTCAATGGGATTCGAACCCATGACCTCCGCGATACCGGTGCTCTACCAACTGAGCTATGAAGCCACATTTTGGGAGCAAGGTCAATTTATTGAGTTCATATTTTCCCGTGCAGTGAAGTGATGTGAAGTATATATGAAATAATTCATATCTGTATTGCGGTTGTAGATGAAAGTGAAGAGTGATCATCACAGTAAATTTTCTAATTTAAGCAACTGGAAAGAAGAAGCCTGAAAAAAAATAAAAAAATAAAATAAAAATTCTGAAAAAATAATCTCTCTCCTACTTTGCCTCTGTCCCTACGCTGTCCATCTCTGCATGTGTATCACTGTCCCTGCAAGTACTGTACCTCTAGCTTTCCTGACATCCCTTCATGTATCTTCCACTTTCCCCCTCTCTCCCTCCTGCCTTCAACCTTCCTGTCCTCCACTCTCTGACCTTGCCTTGCACCCTACCTCCACCCTTCATTCAGCCTCTGCCCTCCTTTCCTTCACCCTCCACCTTTCCTTCCTTCACCTTTCACCTTCCCTTCCTTCACCCTCCACCTTCCCTTCCTGCACCCACCACATTCCCTTCCTCCACCCTTCACCTTCCCTTCCTGCACCCTCCACCTTCCCTTCCTGCACCCTCCACCTTCCC